>BLKM01010328.1:146744-372478 GCA_013340265.1 Coptotermes formosanus | reverse complement strand
CGTATATATATATACCCCCTCTCTGCATACGCATATATATATATATATAGAGAGAGAGAGAGTGTGTGTGTGTGTGTGTGTGTGTGTGTGTATTGGACGTCGTGTGTGGGGGTAGGATTTCCTTTAAGCAACAGAAGAGTGTGTCGAAGAATGCGTTACATTATGCTGTATATCGGGCATTACGTGAACAGTAACTCTGCGTCACGTATCACTCCACCAGCTGACATATATGCGCAAACTGTCTTCTGCGAGTGGCTGCATTGTGAGTATGCCGAGGGTCCCCCATTCTCACCAGACTTTAGAGACAGATGCATGTAGATTCACAGGAGATGGCATTAATGACGTCCGAAATTGGCATAAGTGGGCGGAGGACAATCTGCATACAGTGAGACACGGGCACAATAAGCATCCGTTTCCCATGAAAGTGTGGGCCCGAATCATAAAATGTAGAATCACAATGGTCCTTGTGCCCACTGGCGGTGTGTCCGTAGACATTTACCTCACGACTTTTCTTTGCACACTTGACACACGACGTAGCCTTTACGCGATAGTGTTCCAATGCGTTTCAGTTTGGCTGTACGGGAGTTGTTATGTAGACATTACCCCAGACTTTGGGTCAGTCGGGGCCCCCGGGTTTCAGCGCCATGCTGAACACGGCATTGAAGCCCGTAATCCAACAGATTTTTACTTGCGCGTTTCCGTGGCGAAGGGCACACTTTACTTCAAAGTTGCTGATACCAGAGAGCCACATTGGCAGCACATACGGAGTACAGCGAATACGTAACAGTTACGTTCTCGAGATTCAAGCCTTCTGGTTAAACTGTGCTGCTGAGTGAATGGTCCTCGACATTTCGAGGGATCGTAGTGCCTTAATTTTTACGGTCAAACAGTCAGAGTAATTCTGCTTCAAGACAAAAGCATTACGATTTTTCAAAACTTCGGGAAGTACTCGCCCAACGACATGGCGTCACATCCTCGGAAGAACCAATGTCAGAATTTCGTATCCTCCAGCATTTCACATTTCAGTGATCTTGGAACATCCCCTGTAAATGTTTGCCTAAGCCTTCCCGGTCTGTGTGCATTAGACATTTCAGACTTGATTCTCACTTATGAGATGTGGCACATTACTTGGAAGTATTTTATGTCACGTTGTTCAGCTGTGTTTCATGTTGTTAAGTGGAATACAAAACAAGTCTTTACTAATCTAAGTTCTACAGCAGCAGAGAAGCAAGAGGCATGAACAAAAAAAATCTTATCCCTACGCTAGCATCTACCAGAGTATAGCAACCCTTTATTACATAACCGCCATTTGAAAATCTCCTAACCCTGCTCTGGCCGCAAACCAATTGTTGACAGCAGGAGTCTTTTTTTTTTCAGGGAAAATTTGTTATGCTGAGGGATTAAAGGACTGAAATTACTATTAATTAATTATTAAGGGCCACTCAACGACATGCCTATGCAAACACAGAAGGGAGGCGTGGATATAATGCAAACGCACTCGCAACGCGGCTGTAGAAGGAGGTGGGTTGTCAGCATCACGCTACGGTCGCTTTAGCCCCGGGAAAGACACTGTACCCTTTGTACAGGAGGCTGGGTGGGTTTCGGGGGCTGATGTGGACAGTACGGAAAATATTACCCCCCAAAGGGACTCGATTCCCGGGCCGTCCAGCCTGTAGTGAATCGTTATACCAACTACGCTATGCCGGCCACCATTGATTAATTATTGGTAGAAATTAATATTTCAGTTATCATTTAATTTTTAGGAATTGCAGTATTTTAAAGAAAGGAAGAACGTCAATGAGAGGCTTGACCTGTTTCTTTGTAACTGATATTTTGTGCGAAATACACTGAATTCCCTTGTAATAGAATTATTACTCAAATACATTTTCACGAATTATTATTAGAACACAGTTTAAACTCAAGGAGCGAGGAAAATGGTGGAGCTTACCATTCTGTATTTTATCACACCTGTCACTGTCAGTTTTCCAACATACGATGGTTTACCAGCTGTATAATGCAATTGTTGCGTTTATAGTCTGTTTCTCTTAAATCTATTTCAACATTGTCATTACACATAACTGGTCTCTACACATGAACTGACCGTATCAAAATTTTGTTATACTCCTTGTTTCCGCCATGCGAGCTATAACATATGCCCTTCCAGTCTCATCCTTGTTTCGAAACGAAATAAAACCGAACCAAATACAAGTGACGTCCGCTGACGAGTTTATTTCTTCAGAAGGAGTTCACTGAGGCGAGGGATAATGGAAAGACCTTTTGGTATGCCCTTGGCCTCCCATTCTTTCTGCTTTCTATCTCTGTCTTCGCTGTGGTAGTACGTGTAGACAGCAGGAAGCAAAATATAAGAAATGAAAGCGTGAAAAGCGGATGGTATATTTCTTTGGCGTGGTACTTTAGAGAGACCTTGTACTTCACCAGTGGTGGGTGGTTATTCGTTCCTAAAAACCACAGCGCAATATAAACGCCATCTGGTGCCCGGCTGCTGTTTGACTGGGCTCTTGACATTCTCAGTGTTGCCAACAATACCTCTGGCATTGAAGTCTTATAATACCATAATGAATAACGCAGCACCTCTACATGGCAAAGTATAAAAAAGTGTGCCCTTTAGAAATGCATACACGCAAGTCGCAGGAAATGATGGGGAGAGACCGTTTGGGAAATCTAAGCGTGGATGGGACGACAGTATTAAAATGGGTGGTAAAAGACACGATGAGAAGTTATGGGCCAGGGTTAACAAACTGATGACACAATACTGAATGTGTGAGCGCGGTAATGAACCTTCGGATTAAATAAAAGCGGAGTAATTATGTTAACTGCCAAATTGTCAAGGATTGTGCTACATCGGCTTAGTTCTTCCCGTGACATGCGTTTTGTAAACATACCGTAGTTCGTTATAATACAGTAAAATTTGCCTAAAATCGAACTCGAATTAAGTGTAAAATTTTCTATACGGCGTTGTAACATGCAAACGTAAGTAATGGAAAATTACTTATAATATAAGAAAAGTGTACTACAACGCGAAGAAGCACACGAATTGGGTAAACGACAGAAAACTGTCATCGTGAATGTTTACTGGTTACGTACCATATGCTTTATTTTTGGTTCTGAAGTTTGTGTAAAAAGAAACATTACTGTCACAGAAGGTAACGGACTAAACCCAATAATCAACAACTTTTGCAGGACACTTGAATCGACTAGTGGAAAGGTTAAAAAGAGAAGGTGAATATGTGCAGCTCAGGAAAACTGTAGTGTTCTTACAAAGCGCAGCACGAATTCTGTCGTGTGATTGGTTTTCTAGTAAGTGGGACATAAACCATGCGATGCATATTTGTCTATATATTTCCCCCCGCCCATAGCGCAAGAGCCTGTATTGGGCCATGACCTTCTCATTATCGAGGCTTCACAATCACACTCAGACACACCACACCCGGTAAGACTCCTCTGGACGAGTGATCAGCCCGACGCAGAGATCTCTACGTGACAACACACAACACTCAAAACAGGCAGACATCCATGCACCCGGCGGGATTCGAACCCGCAATCCCAGCAACGAACGGCCGCAGACCCATTCCTTAGAACACGCGGCCATCGGGATCGGCATTCGTATAGAAGTACTCATTTTTAAAAACGAATCTGTCTAGGGAATAAAGTACATTACCTCCTTTCAGATCCCGTTATAAGCATGTTTTATTACGTCAGTGTGTTTAATTGGGTAAGTCTGCAATGACGGAAATGGTTAAAATCGAATAACATTCCACAGTTCTTCCAAGAATTTTTTTGTAGGACGTAGCTTCTTTAATTCGTCACAATATATAACAGTTGGCATTACTAATGTCTTTTGAAAATTTCTGTTCCTGCATAATATATTCAAGTGCTCGGCTTTTAAAATCAGTCGCATCCTGACGCTATTCAATTGGTCATGTTTATTCAAAACGGCCAACTACAGAAACCGCGATGCGATAAGACCGACTGTGATTACGTGCCTTGTGAGGAGCGTTCACTAATGACCTCAAAACTGTATTCTGCTTCTAATGAGCGTCCCCAGGACTAGACTTCTATCACGACGCACTTACACGCATACAGTTAAAAAGTCTGACGTTAGCGCATCTGCAAGTTTTCGTTGCCTTATAATTCTTTTGGCAGAATAAAATTTTAGTGGTACCCTAAAGAAGGACGTCATTGACTTAGAAGAAGAGCTGGTTTCAAAAAATCCATATTTGTCGACGCGGTGTGGAGAATAAACTTGTTAGGTTGTCTGCTCTTTAATTATCCGAATCAGAGATTTCAATCTTTTTACTTTTCCGAGTGCTGGATATAACGAGGCTTGTTAGAGTGTATAAAAACATTGTGTATCTTATTCTTGTTGCCATTTCATGAATTTATGTACTTTATGCCTGCGCTAGTTACAGAATTTCCGAAGGTTAACTTAAGAATTCGGAATCTTCTTCTGGCAAAAGAAAAAGTAAGACTAAAATGCGTGAAGAATTTGCTATTATGCGTTGTCCGTGCAATGGACGTACATAAATAAATTCTCTGCAGATCTATTTGAGTAGCGAGTTTGAAGAGAATTTGACCACTCAAGGTGTTTGGGTGCATTCGATTTCAACACGACTCGTGTATAATTGAAGATATAATTGTTGACATCATACATCGATATTGTAACAGCATACTTATATGTTTCTAGCCATATACTGTCGACGAAGTTACATTTTAACTCCATATTACATGTGTAGATTTTGTACTTCTGAAGGTATCTATAGATTATAGCCGAAATATGCTGGAGTAGTCTCGTATATATTCTGATAAGTGTAGTTAATTGGTAAATAAATTTATTTATGCGTCAATTGTATTTTCAGTTAATAAAAGTCTATTATAGATATAAAAGTCTCACTTGTCGTGCCTGTTCGCGGATGTTCAGCATTTGGGCTTTTTTACGTGAACATTAATTTATGATATTAATCGGCGGATTGCACTGGGAAATCATTTGGCTCTCGCCACAACTATAAATAAAATTATCCGTTAACCCTCGGATCTTCTGAGATATGACGCTGTGTCTTAGAATGAGTGGTTTCCGGCGTTTCGAAGCATCATTTTTCCTTCATCTTCAAGGGAAAGGTAGCATATACCCAGCGACATAGCATTTCATTCCAGAAAACTGAATCCTCAGCAACACCGCTACAATAAACTCGAATCTCACGAAAGTATGCTTAGCACAGGCTGAGTTGTATGTCCAGTGTAGGAAGTTCTAAAAAGTGGGGATACCTTACAGATCATTACTAACAAACTGACAAGCTACCATTTGCTGGAATTGAACGGAGCCGCAGTGAAAGGAACGCAGCCTTCTTTTGTCTGATAAAGTTTTCATGCCGTTGATTCCTTAGACCCAAAGGCCATCATAAATGTCGAAAGAAGCGCACTAGAAGCAGCATTCTGGGGATTGCACACGCAAACCCAATTCAATCCACTTTGCGGCCACACTACAGATACTGCTGCAGATCTACGGCTCTGCTACAGCTGACTACGCCTGGCTATAGGATTGCCTCTAGACAGGCTCATCTACGCGATTTTATACTGGAATGTGTGGCAATTTGTTACAAGTTAAATGTGCAGGTAATTTAAAATAGTTGTTCCGCTTTTATGCGTAAACAAGGCCCTGTCTGTACGACTAGGAGCGCAAAATAATAGCCTTTAAAAAGAAATATTCAAATGACCCCCACCGATGCCCAGATTTTATAAACAATAATTTATCAGGCTGTAGTTCCTCATATCCGATATAGAAAAGGTACTGTAATCGCAAACTCTAAATAAGGAGCCTAAACAAATAAAAATAAACCTCGATCTAGACAGAAATGCAGGTTTTGGGATCCATATAACACGTAGAAGTAAAGGCAGAATTGTTCGTTTGATATAGCACAGATTCACTATGACATGTTGCAGGGGGGAAGTATGGCGCCAAGCATTCTTCAACGGAGCACTGGACAGGACTGTCTACTACTCATACAAGCGCGTACAGCAAAGTCCAATAGCCCCATTCCGGATTTAGTACGTTGTGTGTCTCACCTTTTTGAACACATAAAACAGAATTTATAAGGTTGTCCGAATTTATTAGTAATAAGGTACGATTATGCCCTTCGCCATACTCTGTATATACAATTTGCTTGATTGGTGTAAACACGTAAAATTATTTACCGGTGGCTTAACTACAGAATTTTTAGGCTGAAGCTCACTGACCCGTGGTCACTTTGGAAAGAAATGTTCGAAAATAATTCCATTACCCCTGATTTAGATAAGTGCTTTTATTTCTTGGCAAGGTTGTAAATATGCAAACACAGAGTAGCTGAAGGATGTCTTTGGTTTGCTATTGAATTTTATCAGATTATTAAAGTATATTTATTTTAAATCACATTACTATGTCGAGCATAGAGCTGTTTTGGTGGGTAAGCCTGAAATGAAAAGACTACTGGACGTTGGTGGGAGGATACTATTAAAATGTATCTAAAATAAATCAGATGAGAGGCTGTGGACTGGATTCGTATGTTTCAGGATTAGAATAAATGGGGGGGGGGGGGGTCTCGTGAAGGTGGCAGTGAAATCTTGCATATTTCATGACCACCTGCACAAATGTTAACTTTCAATGAGGAACTCGGCTTCATGGAGTAAGATGCATAGATCCAGTCTGAAACTGTTAGTCTGTCTGATAGAACTTTAATCGTCTGTGTTTGCTGTTACTACTTTCAAGGATGGGTAGCTTAAGGGTCTGTTCAGAACTTGACTTGTACAGTCAGTGTGTTTTATTCCGTGCGGACGGGTGCTTTGAAAAATCAATGAACTAAACCAACTTTCATTTATTAGTATTTACAAACCGCCTAAACTGTTGATATCAGGATTAATCATTCTATCGCCACGTCCGTCATTCACTAGAAAATGTTGCTAGAAAATAACTTTTTTTGTTATTTCAAATATTTTTAGAAAGACTGAAAACGACTAATCAGTCTCTCCTCGAAATAGCGTCATGCCTGAAATTTTATTTGCATGCAGTTTAAGTCCATTACGGAATGACAAACGAGATTAAGTCTACGAAGCACCAAGTTAAAGTACGTAATGCCTAAATTTCAACTTCTACGCCGGTGAAGATACACTGTGTCTCGTTTACAATGATAAACTTTTTAAGCTTGCAGAAGGAATCGTTATTTATTCTAAGATTTATACGAAACAAATAAATACACTCTGATTAGTCATAATATGACTGTGTCTTACCAACTAAATGCACTTCACCATACATCCAAAATCTGTGTACCACTCCGACATGTTTTGGATGTATGCTGAAGTGCATTTAGTTGGTAAGGCACAGTCATATTGTGACTGATTTCACGATAATGCACGGAATAAACAAAGTGAAAAAAAAACATTCTGATTGGTTATTTGGTATAAAACGGGTGGGTCATATAATTACATTTGGCTGTAAAATATTACAAGAAAATTACGATATAATTTTCGTGTTAAAATGTTCACACACACACACACACACACACAAATCCGTTTCCTCAAAGGTATTCGCATTCATGAATTGGTCAACTGGTTTATGAAATCGAGACAGAAAATTAAATCTGTCGTGATTGTGTTAGAAAATGCCACTACAGATTCATGGTTGTGACTAGCTTATGAGAGTGGGAGCTTGTTAAAAGAGCGTCAGAATCAAATAATACGGGCTGAGAAGCAGGAATGAAGTTCTCACACCATTAGATGGAAAGGAACTAAGTAATCGTAAAGAACAAAATTGTATATTCACGTAAATTTAATTTGCTCCATGTCCGTGCATTAGTTCGTATAAAAGCAATAAACCACCAATTAAATGCGCAATGTGTACTGTTATGTTCAACTTTATATGTAAATAACAGTTCTCCCTGAAGATGACGCTGCGGGGTCGAAACATGTAGAAGGAAGTAATATTTATAGTGTATATAATAGTACGCATTGTGCATTTAGTTGGTGGTTTATTGCTTTTGTATATTCACGCATTTATCTGTACTTTTTTAATGTGTTCCATGTCCGTGCACTATATTATACAAAAACACTATCACCAACAAATACACAAAGAGAGTTTTATCATCAACCGTAACACACTCCTACATGTTTCGACCCTGCTGGGTCATTTTCAGGGACAACTTTTTGTTATCGTTACACTAAGGTTGCACTTTATAGTTGAGTGATAATGTGCTGTTGACTGTGTACTGTGTACTGGAGGCGTGAACTCTGCGGTTCCGGCAGGCCGGGACCGCAGAGAGTTCACGCCTCGAAAAACAACGCAGTTCTCCCTGAAGATGACCCAGCAGGGTCGAAACATGTAGGAGTGTACTACGATTGATGATAAAACTCTGTTTGTGCATTTGTTGGTGATTAGTGTTTTTGTATCTGTACTTCATTTAAGACACCGTCAGAAACGCAGAGTATGTAGCGTCGTATGACTGAATGATAGGGCAAGGTGTGTTAGGAAAAACGTGCAAGGTAACTGTCGTGGCCTTGTTTGGTGTGCAGTCTTGTCATTTGCCTTGCGAAACTGAGGACAACCAAGAGAACCCTCAGTCACAAACACAAATGATGATGAATGTTGCCGCATGAACAAAATCTTGAGTCCACATTTTGTCACCTGGATGTAAGGCACAATATCACATCCGTCTGAAAAGGACTCCTTAAAGCCCAGGGGAATATCTTAATCATCTGAGAATCTTTTCAAGCCGATATTCAAGGTTGTTTCTGTACCATGCAGTTATGTGAGAATGCTGCTTTCTGGACTTTTTTTTTTTGCCATAGGGTAAATAATTGCAAGTAATGTCGGAATCATATAGTAGTGGCCAGATTACTTGTTAGTTAGTGACACGGGGGTTGAAGGTGCAAGCTGGCGAGAGGGAAATCACTGGGTAGGCACCGCCATGGAGTTCTCTATTTCAAAGGCGTCCACAGCGACTAAAGCTATGAACGTACTCTCAACATAAATATTTTTTAAAGATGTAAAATATTTTCTGACCGTTCTGCGGTGAGCTTAGCAGCGACGACGCCTTGCCGACCGCAGGTATATGCAGTGTTCTGGGAGTTCATCTACGAAAAAATCAGGTCACTGCAATACTTTGCCAGTCACCTAGCCTCTTCACACCTTCCACCTCTCTGTCTCAGTCAGCACCTGTAGTAATCTGATTATGCCTCGGATTATTCCTAGCCCGTCGAACGATCTGACAGTTATTAGTGTACCGAGAGACTAACCCCGCTATAACTGTAATACTTATAAATACCGTAAATGACGATGAAAAGAATGAAGTGCGGAACGATGAGTGATATTGCAGTCCGTCAGGACCCCAAGATTGTCGGCCATTCAACGAAAATAGGCATAACAATATTTTACTTTCGAATCACAAATCCAGTAGCTTAACTATGATGCCTATGATTCTATTAATTACACAAACCGAGACTGACCCTCGTTTGGACAGAAAACACGGTGAACTGTTGACAAGTGAAAGAAATTTACTGAGTTTATCAGTGTGTTACTCCCACCAGGCAGCTGTCCTGAGAAAACATTAAACACGCCACGCCTACTTCCAAACATCTACAGATTCGTCAGTCACATTAATCCTAACACACTGCACTAATGCTACATACGTTTAGCACACAGCCGGATCTCAAACTGAGTTATGAAACTCTTACTGCTTTCCCAAAGTTGGCTTCATATGAGACGCGCTCGTTTTTGGCAAAGTTTAGTTATAAAAGACTAAATTGTTTATGGAGGGTCCAACAGTTATGTTAGACAGCGTATAGTCCACCGACAAGGAGATGATTTCTGGTAGGAATGCGATGGATGCGCATGCGCAAGGTTTTATGGCGAATGACAAGTTGCTGCATCCCATGCTGAAAGCATTCGCACAGTGGACCCCTTCGATACAAGTTACTCGAAATTCTTCGTGTTTTCAGTGTGTGTGTGTGTGTAACAGCAGAACTGCCTGTTGTTCCTGCCGATAGCAGTCCTCTAGTCTCTCCTATAGTCAACACCCCCTACACTGCACTGCACCAGACTCGCCACCCCACCTCCACCCCTCGGGATCATCTCCTGGTCTGCCGTCTATACTTGATCAATGCATAATAGGTGACTGATAGAGTACAGCTTTCGTCGACTGATGTTTCGAACTCCCTCTCCAAGTAAAATCCCAAATATATAACAGCCTCGGCACAAGAAGCAGCGTCGTAAAATAACAAATATATAACTTCCGAAATAACCGAACACTACACGCTAAAGTGAACTCCCTGTAATATCAGATAACGAAGATGTTTACAAGCAACTCGTGACAAGAGCGCCGTAGTTTATTCGCTAGCTTCCTGTTTTTCCCCCTTTTCAACTTTCTTGTCTTCTTTTTTACTGTAAAAGAAGAAGAACAGAAAGGAAAGAAAGACCCGGCAGGCAAACACAGACGAGTTCAAAGGAAACTTCAGGAAACTTACTTGGAATCGAAATCTCCTTCATCTCCTTTCCCTACCTCTGCCTGACTGCCCGCTCTCCCTCTTCTGTCACTTTTCCAGTCCATCGGTAACACGAAGCCAACGAGAGTGTGAAAAAGAACCTAGAGCTGGAAAGAAAGACGAGTAAAAAGCACACACAGGCGAATCAATAATAAGACAGAATAACGAATAGGGAGAAGAGACTGTAAGGGTTTCGGTTGTGGAATGCAGTAAACAAACAAGGACACAAGTGTCTTTTCTTCTTCTTCGAACTTGTACAATTTCTCTATTTGGAGAGCACCTTCCTTTTCTTCAACACTGAAAAGAAAGGTTTCTGGAAAAAAAGGCTACCATCATTGTGTATAGTGGTGCAGCACATAAAGACTCTATAAGCGTCGGACATATTTTCAGATGATTTCGTTGTCTTACATCGCTGATCTCCAACTTAAGCTTTCATGAACTTAACGGGAAGAAACCGTGAGCCGTTCCAGCTAGGTCATTGTTGTTATTATTATTATCATCATCATCCCTCTCATCGGGAAACAAACAGTAGTAGCAGAGCTGAAACCGGAACAGGCCCTTGTTGCATAGAAGTCTGACGCCTTTCTTGTAAAATTTCATGTCAACGCGGGCATTCTGTCGTGCCTGGAATATCTTTTTTTGTGTCTGTGTAAGAGAAGATTTTTCACTATGCCTACTGTTTCTGGCGAAGGCGTTTTAATCCTGTTAAAGCTGTCACAGCTGCTTTCAAGTCTGTCATTATTTTTCATTTTTTCTTCTCGCAAATGCCAAAACTGTGCCTCCAGACGTACCATGATCACTGCTATCTATTTCCTTACCTTATGTTAAATAAAATATTGTCAATTAAAACTGCTAAAACTGTTTAAAACATAAATCAGTTAACAAATATTTTTTACAATTATAAGTGTTATGTTTTTTTTTCTTTTGGCGAAGGACGAAAGTGACAATTTATTGCTTATTATTGATTTGCGCAGTTTGTTCAATTAAATAGTGTGTAAAGAATAAGTGATGCTATTACGAGACATTTCCGAATAGTTTATCGTCTCATTTTCAGCGTAATGACACCAACTGTGCCTTGCTCGCTTCATGAAGTTCTATTTCATGGTTTTCTCATCTTAAATTGTATCCGCATTCTTGTAAATATTTTACATTAATTTTATTTACGCCATGCATTAAACAACCACAGAAGTACCTGCGGATGCATTCAGGGAAGGAAAGTGTGTTTCATTTAGCCCATGCCGGAGAAGCTGTTACGTTAAACCTCACATACTCGCACTGGAGTCCTGTTTCCTGCCGACAAGAACGGTGGTTGCACTGGATACCAGACCCAGAGCTGGCGGCAGATGTTCGTCTGGAATTTTCCATTTCCTTCAGAGTCGGTGCCGCTCTGTAGAGGAACTAGCTATGTGCTGGAATTTTTCTCGTCATCACTAAGTCCATGTCTGTTCTGAGTCTCGCCTAAATTTATTCTGAGTTGGTACCGTGTGATTTTTTTTTCAAGGAGCATTGCGATCAGAGCATGAAGCTTACAGTTAACTTCCATGTAGTGTCAAGACCTGTAATGTACGGATTCCGGATTGTTTACCAAACTCTCCTATTAATTTCTCGTCTCTCCCATGCCTTTGCTGCAGTCTCCGTGCATGCCATCGTGTTTGATTTGATCATCCCCATAATACTCGACAAATCACATCAAACGCCTATGAAGAGATTCCAGTTTTTCCGGCAATAGAAGTTAGGATTTATTATCGCACGGCCTAACAGTGGTCGCAGTATATTTAAATCTGAAGGCAAGACAGATGGTTCGGACGTTAAGAAAAAGGCGTTTATTTTCTGACGCCTTGCTGTGACATTCGTCTCCGATCCTCCCACAAAGATAATTTCTTCCTGTTGTATTATTTGTCTTAAACACCCCCGGGCTGTGCATAAGATAGTAGAAAAAGTCCAATTTAAAATAGATTACTGCTATGACTTAAACTGATGATGCCGTTCCTGTGGGAAATGACGGTGCGTCATAGGGTAAGCGTGTCCGAAATTTTGAATGAATTTAATGCCTTCACCTGCTCCGACCAAGACCCTTTAACACAGCCCTCAAGCACACAACTGTGAAAATTTTCACACTCTCACAATCTTAAATACTTTAGATGCGGTTGGCGGTTTCCTGTGTACCGCTTGAGATTGCCAGAAACCCAAAAACCAACTCCCGAACGCCGATTGGGAAATCAGGCCTAATTTTTCTGGCGTCTCACACAAACAGGCGTCCTTACTTTTTCCTTCCATGCCTTTTAGTCACGAAATTTCATAGTGGTACTGCCTGTGTCTTACACCCAGACGTTCTCCTCAGCACATAATTGTCGAAACATTTTTAATCCTTATTCTTCCCTTAGACGACAGAACAACCAATACAGAACGTTAAGTTTAATTATAGCAGGTTGGATCCCTCCTGTGCATGCGTATCGGGACCTTTCCCGGGGTAAAGCGGCCATGGCGTGAAGTTAACCACTCACCTCCATCTAGTGCCGAGGTTAAAAATGAGTGGTCCTGTACCTGTAATCCCCTTAGGCCTTATATGCAGGGCTGTGGAGTCGGTACACAAAAGCTCCGACTCCAACTCCTCGATTTTTAAAACTTCCGACTCCGACTCCTCGATTTTTAAAACTTCCGACTCCGACTCCTCGATTTTTAAAACGCCGACTACGACTCCGAGTCCTTCCTAAAAACTCAGTATGCATTAATAACGGTAAACCTATAAGACATTTTATCACCACCACGTGTATCATCAGGCTACTTTTTTAAATTATGACCTATATTTAAGCATAAGTCTAATGGTTACTGTAGCTATCAGGGCTCTAGAGTTTGAGTATCTAGTTAAGATTTTAGACTGAGGTCGGAGTCGGAGTCGGCACATTTTTACCGCCTCCAACTCCGACTCCATCTAAAATTCCTTCCGACTCTGACTCCGACTCCACAGCCCTGCTTATATGCTTTCATGGCGTAGACAGAGAAAACTTTATATTTTTACCTTACCTACCGCAATCTCCTATTCTGAAGATGGAGACAAGGGCTTCCTCCGAAACATTTCTGCGTATCTACGCAAATACACGATATCACATCCCTTGAAGCCATGATCTTAAGATAATGGTTTTGTACTTTTAATCTTTACGTTCTCGTGCTTTATAAAACAAATGTAAACGTGCTCACAGACTGTTACACTTTGACGTCACAAGTTGAAATATCTCGCCATCTGTTTTGCTACGTCATGGTCACGTAAGGACATAGAGCGTCTTTCGTTTGTATTTTCCCGGCGTGTTCCAGGCAGCGACACACTGCCCAGTGACGCAGAGAAGATTACCGGTAAACTGCACGCTCAGCAACGTCTGTATGCAGGTGTGTGTCCCTGTGCAAGCCTGCATGGTGAGCGATCGAGCTTTTTTTATATATATCCCGTCAGGCAACGTCGTATACGTGTAAATTCGGTCTATCACTTTAAAGCAGAGGCTTAAATCTTTTCTGGCAAATGGCCACAACTGCTACTGTGCGCTGTTTCGCGGGCCGCACATGTAAAGGTCAGAATAAGTAGTACATCTAACTGCCTAAATTATTGTGCAATTTTTTACATTATATATAATTTATAAACGTGGCCGCGGGCCGCATAACGTAACATGGCACGCTGCGGGTTGGATACCCATGCTTTAAAGGAACAGCCCAGATTGGTGGTGTTCAGAGCGGTAGTAAAGTCTGGAGCGAACACGAGCCTGGGGAAAACTAGGTAATGATGATCTTCATAATTTGTAGCCTGTTTCAAAAATTCTCAGGCTAATGAAATCAGGAAGGACGCATGGTTGAGGATACTTCGAGGAACGTATACATTTTGGTCAGACCGCCTGAAGGAAAGAGAACACTGGGAAGACCGAAGCGTAGACGAGAGGGTGATATCACATGGACCTTAAAGAAGGCGGGAAAGTGTGGAGTATTAACCTGGGTCAAGAAAGGGAACAGTGATGGGGCGTTATGACCACGGTAATGAATCTTCGGGTTCCATAAAATGCGGGAAGTATCTGACTTCATCTTCTCAAGGATTCTTCCATGGGGTGCGTCTGTAATGGATATCTTGGGCTGTATGGTCCTTGTTCAGTATGTCGTCACACTTCCTTTCCCTTCGTAAGGAAACACATCACTCAGCTTTACACTGTTGATTATTTTAGAATCATGACGAGACAATTTGGATAGATATGGGTTTATTACATTTTATCCTCATATATTTTCCTTTAATTTTGTGGGCATATTATTAGATATGGGCTTATTACATTTTATTCTCACATATTTTTCATTAATTTGTGGGCATATAATTAGATATGGGCTTATTACATTTTATCCTCATATATTTTCCTTTAATTTTGTGTGCATATTATTAGATATGGGCTTATTACATTTTATTTTCACATATTTTTCATTAATTTGTGTGCATATTATTAGATATGGGCTTATTACATTTTATTCTCACATATTTTTCTTTAATTTGTGGGCATATAATTAGATATGGGCTTATTACATTTTATCCTCGCATTTTTCTTTAATTTGTGTGCATATTGTTAGATATGGGCTTATTACATTTTATCCTCGCATTTTTCTTGAATTTGTGTGCATATTATTAGATATGGGCTTATTACATTTTATCCTCGCATTTTCTTTAATTTGTGTGCATATTATTAGATATTGGCTTATTACATTTTATTCTCACATATTTTTCTTTAATATATCTGTTATAATTAAGCATGAACCTCATAGTTTGACTGCGTGTTGGAAGATCGGTATTTGATTTCTGACGGGTTTGCCAGCACATCTAAATCAACTCTGAGACAAATCAAAACCCTATACAGTGAGCAGCCAGGGGTCTTTCCTTATTTTTAAGTCCAAAGCAAAGAGCCGTTGAGGGAAACGAACACTCCCATTCACCCAGTAGCGAAGTTCATAATTTTTGGATCTTTGCAACTGCTAATTATTAGTACAGTACGTATCACAATTACAGTTCTATCTTTTCATTCAACTAATGTTTCCATTGAGCAGAGAGACACAGGAGAAATTAATACTTGCTTAGCTAGTCAAGAATCAGAAATGTTATTACTGTGTTCAAAAAGAAGCCACTGCAGGTCCCTTTCCTGACCCAGAGAGACCAAGTCCGCTCACCTTCATTCTGTTTCTTTAAGATGCATATCAATATTATTCTTCCGTACAATAGGCGTATGACGTAGCTAGTCTTTTCTCCTCACCCATGCATGCAAGATGACCCGCCCATCTTAACCTCATTGATTTCTATATCCAAATAGTATATGGCGAGGCATGCAAATTATGCAGCTCCTCATTATGCTTTTTCAGCCTCCTTTCAATTCTTGTCTTTATTTTAATATATGTTATTATTTTTTTGGGAATTTAAATTGCTAACCTAATGGCCTGGTCATAGAATGAGGTTTAGTAGATTTTGCTCTTCGCTTATAGAACATCCCACATTAACCCTTTAAAACTCAACAGTTACTTTACTTACCACCAGGTTTAACATTTGAAAAATGCTGCATGGTGCTCACATTGCGTTAATATGTTGTGTATGGATTTAAGATCAAACAGCGACTTTTGCCTTAGACAGCACTAACAGACTGGTTTTGTATAACCGAGGTGGAGAGTGTTTACTGTGAAGTACGCACTGAGTACTTATATAAAACAGGCACATTTCGTCCTTAAAGGGTGAAGATCATACCACGAGATCAATTAATTTCTGACCAGGAAGCGGAAATGCGTTCAAAGCCTTTCTTTCTTCCTTTCTTGCCACCTTTCGTTTCTTGTCTTATTTTCATATCATTTGTACGTGTGAGAATCAGTTGTGTGTGTGTGTGTGTAATCTTTGCCATATGTTCAAATGTGCATTATCGTGTTAAGGTAACATTACCCATGTGCTTTATAGAGTACTAAATCCTGAAGACGTATGGGAGAATGGATGGGCAGTCCGAACCACGCGTAGTTAATCTTGACACTAGCTTGAGGTGTGTTATCGGATTCATGCACCGGCCGCAATAACCCCGTACCCGTTGTGTAGGAGGTTGTGTGGTCAGCCTGCCTTGGCTCTGTGAAGAGAAAACTCTCTGACCTCTCGGGAATAGAACCCCGAGTCCCTAGTCGTGGAGATCATAGCCTAGTCACTACAAGGACTGACCTATCCCGGCTCCATTCACCGCCTTTAACGCTGATCATATCGGAAGATTCTTTCTGATAAGGATGGAGCTCAGTTAGACTGATCGTGTGAGAAATTAAGAAATATTACAAAGAGTCAAGGCAGAGAGGAACATCCTACATACAATAAAAAGAAGGAAGGCTAACTGGATTGGTCACGTATAGCGCAGGAACTGCTTTCTAAAACACGTTATTGAAGAAAAGGTAGAGGAAAGCATAGAAGTGATGGGAAGACAAGGAAGAAGACGTAAGCGGCTACTGGATGACCTTAAGGAAATGAGGGGATACTATAAATTGAAAGGGGAAGCACTAGATCGCACTCTGTGGAGAACGCACGTTGGAAGAGGCTATGGCGCTGTCGTAAGAGAGACAACAGAATGAATGAACTTGCTTCCGTATTTACTGGATTGCTGGACAATGCGTTCCTTGTGCTGTTGATCAGAATATGTAAATATCCTGCTATCTTCACAAAATGTTCCAGCTATCCGCAGATCAACCATCCTCCGTGCTATGTGGCGTCCTACAAACACCTCCGAATCCTACACCTGGGGCCACTTCTGTCTAGTGTCCAAGTGTAAGATCCCTTCGGCTGGTCTTTGGCATGGTACAATGGCATGAGGGTTTCAGATGACCCATCCCAATGGTGGTCCACGAACCATACGCAGAGAGCCGAACCGACAATGGATCTGGTGTAGCTGCGTTTAATATCTTCATATACATTGATTGTTAAGAATAACTATCTAACACACGCTGCGTTCTAAGAAAAGCGCGGAATAATCCGATTAAGGAAGATTAAACGTTCTCATCCATGCCAGTAACACGTGTCCGGTGTTTTAAGAGGACCGACGTTTAATTGACGTCGACTGAATAACCACTTGCTTGAAATGAGGTATGGTGTGTTTTGTGTGTGTGGCTTACAGCACCCCATATGTCATTATTATGATGCACCAGTAAACATTCAAGTAAATCACTGGGTTCACCTCTTCTCTCATTCTGTGTTACTATATCCGGCAGTAGACACGCAGTTGGCTTCGTGCGTGTACAAGGCATAGAGATATAACTACCTTGCATAACCGATCTATCATGTTGCTATTCCACCTATTGTGTCATGAATACTTCTACGTAGTGTCTTTGCTTCTTTTAGTGATAGAACTATTCTTCATTTTAATCTCCTCTCTTCTTCAACTTCTCTTTCATCTATCTCAAATTCTCTCTTATTACTTTCTTTGGCTGAGCCGTTTTTCATACTATCCAGCTGTAGGGTGTGTGGCTGGCTTCTTTTCTTACCGTTTTCGCATCTAAGTGCATATTCTGCCTGCATCTCATCATCAATGTGCTTTAATATTTTATTTCCTGCATTTACTGTTGTCTTGCTTCGTTCTTCCACCTCTACCACCGTTTCTCATCTTCTGCATTTTTTTTCTTCATACTGATTCTCCTCTTCCTCCTCTTGCTTCTCCTCCCGTCGACTGCCTTCGCTCCATCTCTTTTTTCTTCTCTTTACGCATCACGTTGTCCCACTTACTACCCTCAATACATATTCAAATTTTTATTTTCTACTGTCTTTTTCTTTTATTCTTCTTATTGTGCCATATCTGCTTTCATCACGTCGCAGCACCCTCTAATCTTTGTTTCCCCCTGTTCCATATTTGCTATTGTGCCTTGCTGCAAACTGAAAGATTTCTTCTATTCTTTGTTGTGCTTCTTTTTTCTGTGCTGCAGCATCTATCTCCCGCGGATAGTTCAGGTTTCACCAAACAATATACGAGACACGGACTGCAGTCCTAGGTGCCAAAGTCCAGATTTTAGGCACCATCACTCAGAATATTTAATGTTGAACACGATTTAAAAGTTCTAAACAACTAAATCGAGAAATTCCTTTGGTAACAATATCGTTGAGCGAAGGAACCACTTGGAAGACCAAGGCATATTGGGAGGATAATATTAAAATGGATCTTCAAGAAGTCGGGTGGGGGCATAGACTGGATTGATATGGCTCACGACAGGGACAGGTGGCGGGCTGTTCTGAATGTGGTAATGAACCTTCGGGTTCCATACAACGCGGGAAATTTCTTGACTAGCTGAGGACCTGTTAGCTTCTCAAGAAAGACTCTGCTCCATGGAGTTATTTAGTTAGTTAGTCAGTTATTTGGTTAGTTAATTAGTAAGCAATATCATTGATGACTCAGTTATGAAAGAATGCTTGCTAATAAGATTCGTCGGAACAGTGTCAGTCGTAGCCGGGAGCAGCGCGGTACAAATCTGGGCCACGACACAGATTGTCCTTACTGACGGTTTTCGTGGTTTTCCTCGATCTTTCCAGGCACATACAGGTGTGGTATCGTAAACTGGGCCACTACCCCTTCCATCCACACACTTTCCAGTTTCTTGTTCATTAATCACGTCATCATTGGAGCTACTACAAAAACAAAACAGGAAACGCTGGGAACTGGCTAACATGACTGTGTTCTGTCTAGGATTTCACTCACTCTGGCCAGACGACTGCGTGGATAGTCTGCTTCAGACAGACCACCACTGACCCCTTCGAAATTCGTAGCTTCTTATCTTTAGAGCATCTCTCCATATCATCTGATGACATGTAAAATCTACAAGTGACTAAACTAAAGATGAACAGAGTATAGAAGTCACGAATTGCATGGAGCGTTGCCTCCACGCCCAAAATGCTTACGAGTTGTAATTTCACCCATACTTTAAATTTTTTGTTCTTACTTTTGTCACATACTTTAGATCTTCGAAAACGGTTTCTTGTTAGCTGTGGATTTAATATTTCTGAAACTTCTCATTGCTGATGGTTTCTGCTTTGTCCCTTGCTCACATGCAAGCTTCGTGTTACAGTGAGTGAGCACCCACCTATCGTGATGACGCACAGTACACCATGAACGGTGATTGGAGCCTTGGCTTTCACGTCACTGCAATGTCAGCGATTACGCAGAGTCAAATGCGTGCGTTGCCACGGTAATGCTTTTCCACCATTAAAAGTTATCGTCATTTATTTTCAACTGGCCATGTCCCTGACATTATGGACGCACTGATGACGAAACGGACTTCAGCTGAGTAACCATGGACCGCTTTCACTTTGTATAACAAGTACCACCCTTCCGAACACTTGTTCGATTACTCTTGGTCCGTGAATGTCGGTGCGCTTGAAGAATGACTCATTTGCCTTAAGAGTACTCTGCGCCCAAACTAATGCTAATAAAGCTGCACGTATTTTTTCTTTTAAGTGTGTTATTTAACTACCTTGTCGATTATATAGCGTCCGTGATGGATGAATGAATGAATGAGTATGGAATATTCTACCGGAGATAAACCTGTCCCAGTGCCACTGTGTACACCACAAATTCAACATTAATTGGACTGGAGTTGAACCCGAGCTTCCGCGGTGACAGGCCGGCGACCAACTGCCTAAGTTACATACGCCACGACCATCCGCGGTGAGAGGCCGGCAACTAACCGCCTGAGTTACATATGCCACGGCGTTCCGCGGTGAGAGGCCGGCAACTAACCGCCTAAGTTACATATGCCACGGCGTTCCGCGGTGAGGGGCCAGCGACTAACCGCCTGAGCTATGTACGTACGGCATGGCCTCAATACAGAACGGTCAATTCCACTGTCAGCCAGCTTACTCGCTCCAAGTGACCTGGGTTCCTGTGTAGGAGGAAAATCATTACTGCTAGTAGGGTACCCAAAATATAATTTGGGGTAAGCATTAAAATATTCAGTTCTACATGACTAGACGGATGACTGGATGGACAGAGGGATCCTGCTGTCTCCGTAATCAGGGTAGATATCCTTTTTTCACACTCGTTCAGTGAAATTTAGACGCTGTTATGCTCCTTTTCTCTTTTTCAATCTACCTGTACTCTTTGCGAAAATTCCTGGCAAAATACATATTATATATATATATATACCTTTGAAAAGACTTGAATTTTCTGTACAAAAGCTGTGACCCGTCTTTGGAGAATTTTTGGAAGTTGTAAATCATTTTCCTCAGTGGGGAGTTTGGAGCTGGCATGTGTAATTGTATACCTTCTGTTAGTCTATTGAGGTCAGGGTCTTTCTGGTCTGTTGGAGAGAAGGGACGGATCGGATCTGTAAGCCAGCTGTCTTGGTGTACATCCCATATTGCCGTTTATACGAGGAGTTTTGAAAACATTAGCCTGGCTTCATAACGTAGTTATTTATTTACTGTATTGGGTGACTGAAGTTGTATGAACTTTGCTGTTCGAGCATCATTAGGACTTACGTACCGGACTACAAGACGTCACATTCTATACGACAGTAAAGTTCAGAGTTACCGCCTTGACGACCTGAGCTCTAGCACGGTTAATTTTTAGTTTACGCTGCTGGGTCGTGCCAATGGTTTAGGCTGTTAGTCGTCGGTATGTCAATTTGGAGGCTTTATTTCTATCCCATGGCACTCCATGTGGAATTTGTGATGGACAAATTGGTACTGGTACAGGTTTCTATCCGAGGATTTTGGTTTTTTCCCTCTGATATTTCGTTCATCTATTCTCGACGTGGGGTACCCGGTGGCGCAGATGGATGAGGCACAGCGCTAAAAGCCGGAAGGTCACGGGTTCGATTCCCGATGGAGTCATTGATTTAATCCTTCCTGTGGGGCAAAGGCGGCCGGTGCAAAGGGCTGACAACCTTACCATCTTCATGTGCCGATTGTCTGGAAGCCTCGTCCTCCTGAAAACCTAGGGGTCTGTCTAGGCCTGTACAGGGATAGCTTTACACGCTAGTGTCAGACATTGACAGGGTCGTTATGTGAAATACGACGTTGTTTTAGTGTATAATAAATTATATTATATTATATTATATTATGTTATGCTATGGTGTGCTATGCTATGTTATGCTATGCTGTGCTATTTTATGCTATTCTATGTTATGTTATAATAAGTTATGTTACATTATATTATGTTATAGTACGTTATATTATATTATATTATATTATGTTATATTATATTATATTATATTGTTTTTTGCCATTATGTCCCACCCGTTTCTTGTTTCTGTTGGTCCTCCTATTATCATCCGACGATGTGAATTTATAGGGAAACCCATTATTCGAAATTCACAATTTTTCATTCTTCTACCTCAGGTGTTGATTTAAATTGGGGCCAGTATATAAAATAAGAAAGCTGTTAAATATCTTCGACCAAAGTGCTACGCAGACGAAGGAAATGCAGTATGAAGGGAACTGAACTTCCATTCACCAAGTTAAAGCCTCTCTGTACACCGACTACAAATTCATAAAATGGAATTCCTCCGGAATAAAATGTTTCATATACTTAGACCTATCTCGTATCTCGATTGAAGGCCGGCGTTACACTACAAAGAGTAAGTGAATGCATCAATTATTCATTTGACCTATTGATCACTGTGGACCTTCTGAAAATTTAATCAGATCACCTCTTAATATTTTAAGTCAGCAGCGTGTAAGCTATAATTTTATTGCTTCGAATGTATTCACTATTGTAAGTGCTACACACAAAGATTTGTACAAAGACTACAATTCCCATTACCAACTATTGAACAAATTCTATAGATCTGTAGTGGGCGTTACACATAAAACTTTGCAAAACCGAGTTCCTTCTCGGCTTATATCGGTCGTGTTTTTCTGCATCAACTTCCAACCAGTGGGTAGTTAGAACAAATTTACATTAGGAGTTGTATACCTTATAGGAACAGGGATTTTGCTGTACGAAACTTGTCTAGACCTGCTGTGGGCTCACCATGTCTTGTATCAAGGGATTCACCTATTATTGTACCCAGCGCGTACCGAGGGAATAGAGAGGCTGGAGGTAAGGGCTGTGTGCTTACCCAAGAGTGCGTGTAGCTTTACCTTCATTGCGTGATAGATGAAGGTGTTCGCAGAGGAAATTTTGCAAAGCCATTCCTTAAAATATGTTAGCCCTATTTCTGACACAGAAGTTTACATGTTCAGATGTTGAGGCAGGTAACGACGAATTTGTTTGTGTGCTTAATTAACAACCACACAATAATGTTATGCGGAAAACGCTTTTTTGGCTTGGACGTCAGACGGAGGTGAGTGAGCTGCTTCAAGTTCCGGCCCTTTCATTGCCACAGACATAGATCCCTTACACGTTTGATAGGTTGAATTGGCTCCAGACCTGGTCTGGACGGTTAGGAAGAATAAGATATCTCTAGCAACAGCCGGGAGTGGAACTCTGATATTTCGATCATACAACCCGCAACCTACAGAATGAGGTGTCACGGTTCCAAATCATTGATGGCAAAGATTCAAATGACCTGGAGATGCAGGTAACATCCAGTAGGTTTATCGTCGTGCCAGGTTTAGATTTCAAGCCCCATATCAGTCGGAAGGAAACATACACAGTACGTAGCCTTGTAAGGTTTATACCGCATTTCGTTAACTAGTCTAAAAACACCCTGTAGACTTGAGGTGTATCTTATAAAATATGCAACAAAGAAAAACGTTTTCGTAGAATTTCGTAGAAATAAATGAATTTTTTATGTACTGTACCTTCCTAACACCATAAGCCATCTTATAAGACATTCTGTCAGTGACGACAATGTGAAGCGCGAGGTATGAAAGTTCCAGAAAAGAAAACGTTAGAGTGCGAAAGAACTGAGAGATGGAACGCACAGTCACTATTAAATTTATATAAACAACATATCAGGAGCCGGGATAGCGACTAGCTACGGTTTGGACGGCCCGACTTTCGAATCCTGGCAGGGGCAAGAGACTGCCTCTTCTTCAGAACCGTCCGTACCGGCTCTGGGACCTACCCAGTCTCCTTTTTAATGAATGCCGTAGCTCTTTCTCGAGGGTAAATCGGCGGGGTCGTAGTGCCGAGGCTAAGAATGTGTACTCCCCCTGTATGCCTTCGTGTCGTGGAAAGAGACAACTTTTGACAAACACCATATTGCAAACGATGTTTGCACACAATATATTTACCTCAAGAAATTTGTAAGTTCTTGTGGTAATATTTTATATTCTCTGACCGAATTTGCATCAGAAACAGGTCTTATGGATGTTATGTTGTTCGTACCCTGCAGCTTGCTACAACCATTACGTCAAACTAACTCATGCACCCGACACAATACACACAGTCAAGGCGACTAAATAACCAGCCTGTTGTTAGTTCCACACTCCTTTGTATTAATCGTCCCCCTGACGATAGCACCTTAGTGCTGAAACATATCGTAGTTTTTATAATAGCTTAAATATGTACTTTATCTGGCGTATGAGTTGGTTTCATGTAATGACTGGTCTCTTTGTCTGCGTTATACGGCCTAGACTCCTTGCGCAATGGGGTCATGGGTTCGAATTCCTCCCTATGCGATGTGTCTCTTTCCGTCCAAGTGTGTGCAACGATTCATATTCTGTAAGCACTCCGAATCATAAGAGCGAGAGGACCAAGTTCATAACAAGCAAAGGATATAAACAAATTTCTAATTATTTAATATAGAACCCATTAGAACTTCAATGGGGGAATTTTGACATTTCCCATCTCTACAGTTTCCACAGGTGATTATTTTTTTCACCCACTATCAGGGGCAGCGCGCCCATAAGGGCTGCACTGCACTGGGATGTTTCCAGTGCCGAAGAAAATGCAAGAGTGAAGGATGCTTTATGTATCAATAATAAACTGCGCATAACCTTTGCTTAAAACTGTAGTTTTCATTTTTAATGTGTTCCATGTCCGTGCACTATATTATACAAAAACTCTAATCACCAACAAATGCACAAAGAGAGTTTTATCATCAATTGATGATAAAACTCTCTTGTGCATTTGTTGATGGTTAGAGTTTTTGTAGTTTTCATATTTCTCTTATGATTTTACACAACCTTTATGTACTTTAACGTAGTTTTTCTGATGTACACTGTAGGGGTATGTGATCTCAGCCCCACGTGAAGGTATAAGATTTTGTACGGTTCTTGATATTTAATAGGTCTGATAATGGCTAAATTGATAAACCGAAACTAGTGACCTGTAAATGTTTTGTAATTTTTGTTGTGCATGACAGTGGTTTAGGATATATATATATATATATATATATACTGTGTGTATATATATTTAGTAGTTGCAGTTTTAAAGATAACCACGAACAAGAACAGTGTGAAGTATTTGCAAACCAGCGATTTTTCGCAATTAACCCGTATTCAATATATTCCGTTAGGATAGCCATTCATCTGTTGCCTGTCTTGTTACATACGACGGGACCGTAGCCTCTTTCAAAGCGAGTTCCCCACAGGATGCGATCTAGTGCTTCCTCTGTCAGTTTCCGTTGTCTTCTCTTTTCCTTAACGTCATCCAGTAGCTGCTTACATCTTCTTCCTCATCTTCCAGTCATTTCTATCTTTCCCTCGAACTTTCCGTTAGTATAGTATTCTAGAAGGCAGTTTCTATGCAAGATGTGACCAATCCGGTAATCCTTTCTTCTTTTTATTGTATGTAGGATATTCCTGTCCCACTTGATTGTTTGTATACTTCTTCGTTTCTTACATGATTAGTCCAACTGATCTCCATTCTTCTCCAGCACCACATTTCAAAACGTTCCAGATATTTATGATCTACTTTCCGACGTGTCCACGTTTCAGCACCATACAAAGTTTTGCTCCAAATGTAGCACTTTACTGGTTCTTCCTCAAATTTAATTCCAATTTACTGGTGAAGAGTCTTCTTTCTGATTGCTACTTTTACCATGGCAGTTCTTGATTTAATTTGTAATAATATATAAACTGTCTTATATTAAAATAACCTGTCAAATCACAACTAAATGTACTGTCAGTACTTAGTATTCACTACATGTTTCGGCCGAATTGGCCATCTTCTGACCGAGAAGACTGAGATTAAGGATTTAGGTCGCGCAGCACTTGGTTTAGTTGTTTCTCAGTCGTCATCCAGCAGAATACAAACTTACATGAGAAAATATAACCCTGCTATATACGCTAAATATAAGCAGCTGAGTGGCTGTGCTGAAAGAAACGCTGTATGAAGCTTTCCCATTAATCTCATAATAAGTTAATCCTAGCTCCAGTCCTGCCATAAGAAAGTGCCACGAGCCACCGCTGTCCACTTTTATACTGTGTATCCTTTAAGGGACACTTAAAATCAGGAATGACTTGAATTTGTACGGTATATAAGTATCTTCGGCGAGGGCCAAGACTGTAATATCTACCAAAGTGTATGTAACCTGCATTTCACACCGGTTTATTGCTGCCACCTTTTGTTCTGTCCCGCATTCCAAGAGAAGAAATGCAGTAACTGCGCGTATGTGTGTGTGTGTGAAGGTTTAGGGAAAGTCAAGAAACTCTACATTTTGTGTTCATGGGACCCTGACTCTGATCCCATATCCGGAGCCATATGATTTCAGTCTACACACTGACGTCCTATTTTAATAAATTCCGCTTTAATATTATCTTCCCATCTACGCCTGAGTCATCTATGCGGTATATTTCCTTCACGTTTTCTCACCAAAATGTTGTCCGAATTTCTGTTCTGTCCCTCGCACCAATTTATTTCGCTTAGAAACCAGACTGAAAGTTGGCTGGTATTTCTGGCTGGTGGTATTAAGGTTTATGTATCATCATGTACCTTCGTGTAATCATAAATGAAGTGCAAACGAAGAGACTGTTTTTCTAAACGTATGGATCAGGTACGTGATTGCACCAAATTTTGGTTTTTAACGTGATTTAGAGGTGAAGTGAGGAGCGACTGGATAAAAGCTACATAATGAGGAGCTTCGTAATTAGTATTTTCTTGTGACTGTGTTTAAATTTAAAAAAAGAATACGGAGACTGGGAAAGAACCACTGATTGGAGAATTCAGAAGGGCAAGCAAGATTTTAGTCGAAAAGGTCAAGTAAATAGACCTGGGCTTATATTGGAGGATAATATTAAAAGAGATCTTGGATCACAAGGGTTTGAGGACGTGGTCTGCCCCTAAGTAGTTCAATATAGAATCAAATGTTAGGCTTTGTGAAGGGAGGGATGGATTTTTGTGTTTCATAATAGCAAGCTTTTTCTTGACCACAGCAGTAGCCCAATTATCTTATTTACAAGGAACGCTGCGGACGGTCGCGTTGGGTAACAATTTGCAAGTTAAGACAAGTTAGGAAATGTCATCAGAACGTGACACTTGTGGTGTGTTGGCTCTGTTATTTCCCATAGGTTTAAAATTCACGTATGAGTCCAGAAAAAACACTTAGTATTTTAACACGCACTACCGGCTTTCTTTGTATCGTAGCAATAGATGTACAATCGACAATCAGCGAGATATCTTAAGCGAGAAGATTTACATTCTTATTTCCCAAACGTGGATACTCGACGATTACAATCGCACATGCTCGAAACTCTATGCTCAACTCTTTCTTCAGCCTCAGCTCATACCTCACAGAGAACACAGCCTAAATCATAAAAACAATTTTTTTCAGTCTCAGCGGTTTCCTGACAGAGAATACAGGCTGTCTCATTTATGTAAAACAATCATGGCGGAAGATCTAAACGTACGTAGGTCTTCATGTTGACTATCTGTTATTTTGTTCGATTTTGACTAAAATCCGAACTTTTTGACAAACTTCAGTAATAATATCAAGTATAGAATTTCACGAAATTTGGTCCAGTGAAAGTCGCTTTATTTTGTGCAGACAGACATTGCGAACCTAATAGTGGCTTTTTGCTACTGTTTTGCGACGTTGTTAAATGGCAGGGGTGCACAGATCCCGGGCGCCAAGTCGCCATGGCGACTGAATTTTGTATGGTGGCATGCAATATTTTTCAGTGCTCAGTATGCGATGTGCTGCCTGTCACCCTCCTGGCTCCTAGAATTTTGAGGTAACTTTTAGATTTTTGGAAAATTTTTACACGCCTGTTATAGAAGAACAGTGACTATTTATTGTGAGTGCTACACGGAACATAGGTGTAAGTACACTGTGGGAAGAATTCGGCCTATAGTATTAATGTTGGAGGTGCGTGTATTATCTATTAGACCTTAAAGGGCTAATTAATTATGTGGGATTTACTTCGAATATTTGAAAGACGGAGCTCTTGATAAATTTTTGTTCCAAGTTCGCATGAGGAGGAATGTTTTTGGAGACAATCTTGGATGTGACTTCACATGAAAACTGATCTTAGACATATGGATTGTGAAAATATGTGACAATGCAGTTGTATGTGAAGTCTGCAAAGCTCGTTGTTTGGTGTACTCGGGACACTCAGTGCACAGCAGGCTTGGCTATGATCAAATGATCACGGTATGCACACACAGACAAATATTGCAGCATGCTCTTAACCCTGGGTGCCTGTAATACTCAAGCTGGTACTAAGGCATGGGCATTCGCACTACTTTTTCTTGGTCGGCATCATCCAGACGCCGGTTTGTGTGGAAGACTGGAGCAGCGTCTTCCTGAGATATGTAATGTCACACCTATGGCACTTGTGAATGGAGGTCGCCCACGGACTGTACGGACACGAGCCAATGAAGACGCCATAATTGCAGCTGTGTAACGAGGGTCATGGAGAAACTTCCACTTTGTCCCATGAGAATTGGTACTATCCCAACCGCTCGGCTGTCAAAGTAATTCTTGACGACAAAATGGATCTATACCAATTCAAGCGGAACGCACGTCTGTTTCCAGACGATTAGCCTCTACATCTGTTGTACGTGCAACTACGAGGTGTCCATGGTTTAATTATTTGATACTTTGCGCCCTTTGACGGTGACGTATATCTCGAAAACTAAACATTCAAGACATGCGATACAACATTTTCAACTTTGTTTGATGTTATGCATTCCTTTGTGTTGTTTGACACTACAAAGAACCACCTGTTTACGGTCAACAAGCGCTTCTTTCCAACTTATTTTTAACAAGGCATTGCACATGGAGTGATCGTGCACGAATTTCTTTTCACTACGGAGGTTGGATTGCATTAAATTTCCCACATCGAACTGCCGGTCTAATAAACGTAAAATGGTCTTCTTGACCCTAGAAACGCCGAAACCCAAATTTTCGCCAAAATATCGATTTGTATTTTGGCAGTTATAATACTCGCTTTGCACTATGGACGACAAAGAAACTTTTATATAGATCTGGGTTTTGCTTGTCCCTTGTATAACTTTGAAGTATTAGAACAAAGGGAGTTTTGCCTCCACTACTCCTCTATATAGACTTTCAAGACGTAGTAGAGAATGTGTTGTGCGTTTACTGTTTCATACGTGCATGATTACAAGCTGTGAGCTAAAGTTGATGTGCCACTATCTGAAAGGATTAGAGTCAAATCGAATTGAGTTTGATCCACCAAGATGCTGCAAAATCGAACTTTCAGTTTCACTCAACTCGCCTCTCGCAGTGTGACAGAGGTATACAGGAATTCTGTGCAAAAGAAATGCTTCTGTCTTAGGGTGTACAGTATCTTAGTCGAACTGGATTTGGGTTGACTGAACTCTATTCGGTTAGTGTACCCGTAGCGAGAAGAAATTCATTTCCAGTTTCAAGCAACTGGCGAGGGGTTGGTTAATAAATGAATGCCCCACGAACGTTTTAATGGTGTGCTTGGATGCTATTTGACATTTTTACGTTTTAAAATCTAAAGATGGAACTGTGAGGTACATAAAAACCCAACCCCACTCCCCCTTCCACACCCTGTTATTCACTGCGTATGCGAGGGCCTATTATACAACAATGCTACAAGTACTCTCGTGTTCACAAATCCCTGTCAGCCATGTCGAGTGGGGGAGCAGCACAAATAGCAACTCCGCAATGAATATGCGAACACAAGGAGAACCCTAAAGAGAAGAAAATAAAGTACAGCCTGTATGAAAGAGGCTGGGCTCGATTCTCGTTGGGTTAGAAACGTTACACCGCAATTCAGAGGCCAGCCAGTTCCTATATTGTGTTGTGTGGGGGGAGACTATTGACATTGAGGCATGTGCGTACGTAATCGGTGGTACGACAGGGCTGCTGTCGTGTTCTCTGTCACCACTATGCTGGGTCTTTGTTTTTTGGTACATATTTGTCTCGTTATGAGAAAGCACGACATTATCAAGGTATGAAGATAGCTACCAGTACATAATACTTCGGAAGTGTGGGAAGTTTAAACGTTTGGAATAAGAGCAACATGAGAGCGGGGATAACTGTCGGTATGGTGGGTGAGTGGGCTACGGGACTGGACGTCCGAGGAACCATTGTTCCATTCCCGGCACGGACAACAGATTTTTCCCTTCTCCAAAGCGTCCGGATCTGTTCTGGGTCCCACTCAGCCTCCTATTCAGCGGGAACCGGGGGCTTTATTCTCGCTGGTAAAGCAACCGGAACGTGAAGCTGACCGCTCACTTCCACCTAGTGCCGATGTAAGAATGAGTGTAACTATATCTCATCTCTCCCATATGCACTTATGCCATGCGCAGAAAATTTTAGTTTATGAGGGTAATATATCAAAATTACATGTACAAACAAGATACGGGACTATTGCTTTCGCTGGACGATGGCTAACATTTATTTCGGAATATTCTGACTCCGATTTAACGAAAGTAAATTAGAGAAGATAATTTGGTTGTTTTACTGTATTTCCTTTCAGCTTTGAAGTAACTGTGGACACCAAGGTATCGCTGCAGATCAATTGCCATAATCCTTATGCTGTTTACCTCACTCTGCCACTATCTCGTTAGGTGTAGTCTTATAAACATCGTACGTAACGGTACAGTGTGTACCTTGTTTTAAGAACTACTGTAATACTCGTTTAAAAGTCAATGGAAAGCCTCATCTTTTCTTATATATACACCCTACTTTGAGATGTGGAAGTCTAGTGGCTTTTCCTGTGAAGGTTGCTCTCCTGCTGTATGTTGCGCTATGTAGACTGGTAGTTGGTATACCATAATACATGCACAGCATAACATCGACACCGTATCACTCTTATTGTGTATATTCTCAAGTGGTCAAGTTTTCCAGCTAAGATGATCTATGCAACTCCAGTCCCTTCCGCACCTGTTACATCTGCCGCACATTTAATGCTTCTTGATTTATCAGTCCAGTAATATTTGATGAACAGTGTCAATTACGAGACTCGATCTGCAATTTTTTTTTATTTCCTCCTACTTCCTCTCCTGTAGGGGTAAGTATCCTTCTCGATGTTATGTTTTCAGACTTTCAATTTGTGTTCTTTCCTTAATAGACACCAAGCTTAAAACAATACTGCATATTAGATGAAATTAAAATTACGTTTATTTTTAAAACCTACGTTTTTAAATATGAGACGACAATGATTTTTTGCATACGATATTAATTATATAATTACGGAAGTAAAAGCGATTTTTGTAATAAATTCGATAGGACATCATTACTGACATTGTGTGAAATTTAACGTTTCAGTTTATCCTAGCAATATTATATCCAGTACTGTGTTTTTAAGGCCAACACATGTATATTTAACTGCATTATTGAAATTATAGCCTTGAATATATGACCAAGACCCCTGTGAGTCACTTCCAGAGCGTTCTGATGATGTCATCTAAAGATCATACTTAGGATTACTTGCTTTCTGAACTGTGTTCATAGCCAGGTATTCCAAGACGAACATGTCATTTGGAACACCGGACCTGCCCGCCTTCTCAGGTGACAGGATGTGTAGGACTACGCTCTGGAACAATCCAGTGACAGACAGTCGATGTGCGTATAAGACAGTAACGTCTAGTTTCTGAAATCTTGCGTTCTTCTTCAAATACCAGACAGCTGATCAAGTCTAGGAACCAGCTGATGCTAAGTATCCTCTAATTCTCCCCAGGTGAGATGAAATATTTCGTTCTTGAGGGTGGCTGCATGACTGGATTTTTTGCACCGTGCCTTTACGACGGTTGTAGGCTTACTCATCTCCTTCCAGTGCCGAGGTTAGAATGAGTAGAACCCTCGCCCCTCGCCGAACGCCTTTATAGCGCGGACAGGGACGACTTTAGCTTTCTATTCTAGCAAACCACTAGGGAGGTCCGCAGGGCGCTGTTGTACCTGACTTGTGTTTGGGAAGTAACTGTTTTGAATCTCGGTCGATGGATTGATTCTGTTCCTTGTCTCAGACAAGGCAGTGTCTGTTCGTATATGGATCATTGCTGCTACTGCTGTCTCCGTAAATATGCACTGTGCATTACAACTATCTATTCTTATGTGGTCCACTGCTCCTATGCTGTCTCCGATCGTATGCATTGTGCATTATCACCATCTCTCCTTACGTGGGCCACTGTTTCTACTGCTGTCTCCTATCGTGTGCATTGTGCATTATCACCATCTCTCCTTACGTGGGCCAGTGTTTCTACTGCTGTCTCCGATCGTGTGCATTGTGCATTATCACCGTCTCTCCTTACGTGGGCCACCGTTTTTAATGCTGTCACCGATCGTATGCACACCACATTATCGGTATCTCGTCTCACCAGACCCTAAATAAACTCTGTCTTTTTACAGTTAAGTTTCATTTCTGTGGCGCAACAGCCATACTTCGGGCCTCGGCCACCCCATTGTTGGGGTTTCGAGATCACACTGAGTCACACGACACTCGGTAGGCTCCTCTGGACGAGGGATCGGCCCGTCGCAGACACCTGTACCTGGTAGCACACAACATTCACAGGAGACAGACATCCATACCTCCGGCGGGATTCGAACCCGCACTCCCAACAAACGAGCAGGTGCAGACCTGCGCCTTAGACCGCGCGGCCACTGGGATCGGCGGTTAAGGAATATACGAAGAGCTGAAATTAAAAAAAAAATTGTAAGAAAGGTCTGTGCATTTAATCACGACGGTGGGTCGTTCCGTGCACCAGTCAAGATAACTGTCTGTCCTTTCTGTCGGCATCGAAACAACTGATCAGAATTTGAAGTCCTCTTTCGTAGGGTGTGTTTACTGACACACACACGCGCGCGCGCGCGCACACACACACACATACACACACACACAAAATGTGGGTCTAGAAGATGAAAACAGAAAACAAAATTGTACTTTGTATTATGACACTACACGATTTTATAATAAACTGGACCACACTGTTTATCTGTACGGCAATAAAACAATTTCCGAGCATGCCAGATTGGAGAGAGCTTTCTTTCTCAGCTAAAACATGCCTTGGAACTGTTTGTAGGGCCTTTTTGAATATGATTGAAACGGGATTATGAACCTTTTGGTGAAATTTAAGATCTCGGTTTCGCATGGATGTGACTGAGAAGTTGTTCTTTTATCCTGTAGAAGGAGAGAGCAGGTTTCTCCGAAACGTTAGTGTCTACCAAACCACACGGCGTCATTGCCCAGGGTACCGTAATTTTCAATCTAAGAAACAGCATGTAAATTTAATTTATCTATGTAGCATATTCTGACCTATCCCAGGGGCCGTGCGGTCTAAAGGCGTGGGTCTGGGGCCGCTCGTTTTTTGGGAGTGCGGGTTCGAATCCCGCCGGACGTATGGATGTATCTTGTGAATGTTGTGTGTTGTCAGGTAGTTCTCTGCGTCGGGCTTATCACTCGTCCAAAGGAGTACTACCGAGAGTGGTGTGTCTAGCTGAGTCTGATCGTAGAACCTTTATAATGAGGAAGCCCTGGCCCACTAGGGGCTGTTGCACTCTTGGAAATCGTAGCATATTCTGTGTTTGATTACTGCCACCTATTGAAAGTTATGATGATGACGACGGTGTCAGGAACCTTCCACTTTTTTGCAGCAGAAATGGAAATTAGTTGTGAATAGGGCAAGCTCATCCGGCATATCTTTCCTCTTAACAAGAGACACCACAACCAGTAGCTAAACTCTTACGCTATGGGTGTAGGGTACATTAGTTCCGGTTCCAAAGTACACATTCTCAATAGCGCTATTTCGTCTTATGACATGTCTTGGATTTTATGAAGACCGTTAACAAAAAAGAAGTGCTGTAATTGCAGAAGTTGAAAAATAAGTGTTAAGGCGCACACCCTATGCCCATGTTATGACCCCGGTTCTTGTGAGACCAGGGGGGGAATATTACAACGTGGCCGAAGAACTATATGGATTGTTGGAACAGGGACATCAACCCCGGGTTTAAGCAGCCTAAAAACTTCTGTAGGTACCCTAACATGCAGGATAATAGAAACTTTCAGGGTTCTAAAGCAAATGTGGCTTGTGATGTTGCAGGTAGGGTATAGAATGGTCGGTTGTCTTGTGAAAGGCAATTGGTTTCACAGCTGGAAGTAATATTTCTTACGTCTTCAAAATCCCCCTTTATATTTTCTACATTTTTAGGTCGAAGCTGTGTGATGCGCTACGTATGGACACAATATATTCTTCATAGTTAGGGCATGGACAAATGCTTCTCTAATTCTTTGTATGTTTCCCAAACTCCATGGATAAAGTGATGAACTGTATTTGAAATCTATGGCATACTCTAGCTTCAAAAGTTAGTATTTATTGACATGGTCAAGGAGTGCCCAACGTTTATCTTGTCTGGAGCTGTTCACTTTGAGCCCTGACTTCAGCAATTTCAAGGTACAATTGCCCTAAGTCTGACAAACGGTTTCTGTCGAATCCAGGTTAATTGCTGTGCAAGACTAAATATACAGAGTAGAGTCGCGCCTTGAGATTCTAGATCAGTGCTTTGTGAACACGTTTATTGTCATGCATGCTGCATGGCTGCCTTCTTGGTTATATTGTCCTAACTATATTACATGCTGACCGAAGCTCCTTAGTGAGCATTTCTTTCCATTCTTCCTCATTCCTGGCTCCAAGTACCAAAATCCATGTTTCTTCCTTACAGGCAGACAGACAGACAGACAGACAGACAGACAGACACACACACACACACACACACACACACACACACACACAGAGGTCATATTTTACATTCTTATATATTAGATAGATAAAAATATGTTTTGTTTGTTAATTATGTGTGGAATTGCGTGAAGTTTTTCGTTCATTTGACTACTTACTCTTATGTCCTGACTTCTTTGTTAAAGGCGATATCGCTGGGGTGGTATGTACGAATCCTTTCTGCGGTATTAATTCTACTTCGCATTTGTCTTTGTTGTATGTCTTGTGGTGATTTGGATTGTTACACCATTCAGGAATTATTATTAGTACTATGACTGCTGCTGCTGCTGCTGCTAATAATAATAATAATAATAATAATAATAATAATAATAATAAACATGATAATAATTGTAATAATAATATAACAACTTAATGTGCGCTACATGCAACGTTATGTGTAAGTTAGAATGTCAGTGATGTAGGCTACCAATTCGGAAGCTCGATTCTATTTTCATTGTTCTTTGAGTCCACAGAAATGACGTCATATTTCTGGATTTCTGCGACTGCAACTATATCCTTGTCAACCGTCGTCAGTAAATACCATGAGGATTTGTAGCTGAGAATTGCTCAACTGGATAGGTAGCTAACCTTCCGTAACTAGAATGGAATTGTGAACATGAGGGCAAATTGCCACAGACAATCGCATAAACAGGCATGCCGCAATGGGAATTTAAACTTATGGCCTTATGGTTGCCTGCTGTGCCAAGGCTACCAACATATTTAGTGTCCGGTATTCACTTGTACTGCCTTTTCCAGCATAGCATACGTATCCTCCGCTGTGTTAGTTGCTATGTTCAAAATAGGATGTGCGAATAATTTACATGATAGGCAGAAACGTTTAACGTCATCCATATTCCGTGCAATAGATTGATTATAGAAATTTGATCCAACACATTGCACAATGAAGTATAAACAATCATTTGTAATCCATCAGTCAGACAACACAGGGATATTACCTTTGAATGAAGATAACAAAAGTGACACAGAAGTTTGTTGGCAATGGAAGATAAAATATTGTTTACGATTGTAAAAAAATTTGTTAATTTATATTTTAAACATTTTTATTAATTTTAATTAACAATATTGTATTTTAATCCTACACCCATTTTTGACAGAATTTGCTGTACTTGTGTGCTTTTGTATATACCCCCTGATGATGACCTTCTAGAGGTCGCAACATCTAGGAGAAACGTGAGCGACATGAGTATTTATTATTTATTGTGCAGTTTGTTGGATCGTATACACGGAAACGTACCTGGCATTTATTTTTCATACGAAGAACCCATTTTTCAATCGGGAATTCGTATATGGACTCTAAAGTGACAATATATAGGCCTATTTTATACATGCCGCGCGCGCGCGCGCACGCACGCACGCACGCACGCACGCACAGACGCACTTCCCGTCGAGTATTGCCAGTCGGTATGGTGTCGCCAACAATAATTAATATAAAATGTAAATATCCCTGTCTAGTCTACAATTTCCTCTAGAACACATTCTGACTAGCGTACGTTTGCTGCCTATAACCTCTGAGTTTAGCACCGTCGCAATCTTTTAAACGTTGACATATAAACAATGATTCATACAGAGTAAATGAGTTTATGGTCCCCCTTCACACAAAATGCCACGTTCCTGGGTTCAGTTTTTCATTAAATGTTAATACGAAACCCACACATTGATAAATGAAGACTTCGCAATTTCACCTCCTTTACGTTAGACACAGAGTATATAAGAATAACCGTGGAAGTACACATTTCGATTATTGTGTTTTACCAAATATTTCAGCTAAGGCCTACCTACGTTTCTTGACTGTCGTGTCGCTATCACGTCAAAATGTTACCCTGACGTCATGATAGTCTTGGTTGTTTATTTGTATTGAAATAAGGTGCACAAATATATGGTACTGATCCTACTTAGATTCTGATGATTGATGCGGCAAGCTTCTTTGAAATATCGGAAACTATTTACCAGTCGACAAGGCGTCATATCACAGAAAGCTTGAATGTTTATAGTAATCCTATCTTGCTTTACAAAATAAGGCAAATAACGTTTTCTGAAAACTCAACTGTCGGTTTCCATAGGAATTTTGGATAATTTACATGGACATTGAAGAATAATATTTAAGGGGAAAAGTAAGAACTTGTGTTTGTACCTAAGTGTGTGCCGTGACATAAAGACGTATACGCTAGTTGCAGTAGATCTACAACTCCAGGCGTTCATAACCTCTGGACTATAGAAATTTCGTTCTTCAACGTCGTTGCAACTGTTCACAAAGCCCACCGCTGCCTCTGTCACACAGCATTTTTCATGTATGTTGGAACACATTTTAAGTCCGGAGTTTTCAGCTTGATATAAAAAGTTTTTCTTAAAATAGTATTGTGTAAAACCCATGAGATCCGATTACGGTAGAAGTTATGTCAAGTCAAACGTATCGTCACCGTCGCTGCTGAAATTACAAAATGAGAAGTCATAAACTCGCACGCAGCATTGCACTGTATTCGCTTCGTGTACGCGGTGAAAGTCGCTACGTTAAGCGTAAGCGACTTTTCAAATTCTTTACAAGCGTGCGTGCTGTCGACAAACGGTACCTCTTTATTTGGGAATGTCTGACTAAACAAAAGCTCGTAACAGATTATAGTCTGCTCTAAAATGCGAATATCCGGTACCTGAAGGCGCATAATAATCTTCACACCCCAATGGCAAGTACCCGTGGTACTTGTAGGAAAGGAAGCAGGGTGGGTCCAAAGCACTCTTTGCGGTGCAGAACTAATATCTCTGGGCCTGTCGGAACTGAAACCCCTATAATTCACACTGCACCCCGCACAGACAGTTGCGTACGTAGATTCTGAAGGTACGGGCAGCGTTTAAATGACTCTGTGTAGGATGCAACGTTAACAGAATGGAACTTCGTGTTAACATTGAATTTGTTCTGTTGTATGTCGAATGAATTCTGTATCGTAAAATTCCATAAGGTGGAGAACATCCCATACAATGATGACTGCATTCCGTTAATATTGGCAGTCAACATTTTGCGGTTCTTGAATATTAAGCTCCGACTACAAGGGGCCTTTGAATAACACATGCAAGGACGTCATATGTGTACACACACACACACACACACACACACAGAGGAAAGAGACAGTAACTGCGGTCACCAATGAAACGAGGAACGTTTGTTAGTCATGGTCTATATGAAGCAAATCTTATTTGAAGGTTAATGACGTTCATCAGATCAGCTCATTCAATTCGTAATTTGGGGAACGAAACTGAAGTGATTCTACAACTGACGTCGAGAAACTTGTCACGCCTGACCTGCACGGCAGGGCAAGACCGAATCCAATAGCCATGGCAATTGACATCGACGTCAAATCATTTGTAACAACAAGTAACCGCCTTCAGTCACATCAGCAAGCCGTATTCCCTTTTGTATAACAAAGCCAAGTGTAACTGTACCCTGAATTATGATCGACAAGGTACATAAAACAATTTTTTACAGGGTTACACAATTCTTGTCCAGGTCAAACCGTATTATTTAACGGAGGGTTGTACAAGACGGGAAACTATCAAGTAATGAGTTATTTCTTCGAACAGGGAAGACCATATATTATTATTATTATTATTATTATTGATCATGATGGTGCTTGGTGGCGATTATGATAATAATAATAAATTGGAGCGTTTTATGTGGAGAGAATGTGTCATATCGAAGCGTTGGGTATAGCCTATATTCTATATATATATATATATACTAATAAAAACACAGTTACACAAAAGGGTCACGCTTTGTGTTATCATTTACGTTACTTACGGCTTAGAAGTTGTCAACCCTTATTAAACACAACTGAAGGCTCCCTGAGTCCAGTGCAACCGATGCTGTTGTTCTAATATATTTTACATAATGTGCACTGCTCTTATGGTTATAGGGCTTGGTTCCTGTTATTGTCAAATGCGCTTTATGGCTAGTTTGATCGAATCCTCTGTTGCGCGTGTTGTGATGTGATGGTGTCGCCAGTATGAGTTGTACCACCCAAATCCTTTTCCATATATGTACTTCTATGCGATTAAATTACTGCTGTACAGTATATAGCGCCATAATCCAATCTCTTGTGCTTCATTTCACAGCTTGTTTTTGGTCATCTTTCATCCTATTTTTAATGTGTTATTTTACGACGCTTACAGTAACTCAGGTTGTATCACGTCGAATTGTAAGTTGATTTGTTAACTGTAAATTGGAAAGGATTTGAAATGGAAGGCCTTATCATGATTTTGGCTGTTGTCATTTCGCTTGGGGGACTGAGAAAACCGACGAAATTCACGCTGGTTCAGTGGATGCTGTAAAGAAAGTACCTTTAATAAATGGAGTGTGCAGGAGGAGATCGAACGGGACCGCTTGTAGGTTTCCTGTAAAAGCACGGAATTTCTTGACCAGCTGGTTAACCTTTTAAAGCCTAGCGGTAACTTTACATAGGACCAGGTTTAACATTAAAAAATTCTACGTGGTGCCCACATTGCGTTTATGTGTTTTGTACGGATCTCAGAACAAACAGCAACTTTTGCCTTATAAAACATTAAGAGACTGGTTTTTATAACCGAAGTGGAGAGTGTTTACAGCGCGGTACGCACTGAGTCCTTACATAAAACAGATAAGCTTCGTCTTTAAAAGGTTAATTACGAGCGTCTAAAGTAAGCTTCAGCACTTTGCATTTAGCTAGTTAAGTAGTTAGTTAGTTAGTTAGTTAATTGGTCGTTAAAAATGAAACACTGCATCAGTGTGAACGTTTGGGGACCTGTTGGTCAGTATTCGCCTTCTGGTAATTTAAAGTAATGGTAATTTTAAACAGGCAATTATGACTAGGTTTTAAGCTTATGGTTTTTAATTTAGAAACCCCATTAGCCTTCCTCATGTATAAAAAACACTTTATATAATTTGCTCCGTGCAATTCTTCAAAAAAATAATTTTTTCTCGTGGTAAATCTCACAGACTGAAATGTTATTACCCGTGCTGTAGAAGCGTACTCTACTAAAATTCTACATCTAGTTGCTTTTGGTTTTAAAACCAAACTAACAGAGTTTTGGCCTTCGTGAAATTTGATACCACAAGTTCACTTACGAATATTTCCTATTGGATGAACTGTAATGAAAATAAATTGCGATATTATGGAAATACACAGAGAATTTATTTGTTCCATTTTCTAAATGTTGAAAGTAAGTCTGCCCTCAAATTAAGTTATGATAATTACCCTCCTTTTCTTTACAAATTATAATTGCTGAATTTCTTATGGAAAGTGAGATTTTATTTTCTCACGTTAGCGGCTATAAAGATGACGTCTTCTGAAACAGAGTACCGTGTAGTTTGGTAGATGGAGGAACATATTGACTCCATCTTCTGGGCAGAAGAAGTGAGCCACTCCTCTACAGTTCACAATTTTGGCACCTATCTACTAAACCACAAGATGTGACATTCCATACTAGAGTAATCTTTCTGTAGAAACTTCAGACCTGAAATTTTAATGAATTTCTTTTTATTTAAGAATTTTGTCTGGTCATTGCTTGAGCAGGGATAGCGTAGTCGATATAGTGACTAGGCTACAGTTTGGAGACTGAGGAATATTGGTTCGATTCCTCTGCACAGGCAAGAGGGTTTCTCTCCTCTAAGCGTCCATACCGGCCTTGGACCCACCGACCTTGCTGTTCAGTAAGTACCGGCGTCCTTTTGCCCGGGAGTAGAATGGGTGTTGCGAGAAGTTGAACACTCACCTCCATCTAATGCCAGAGCTAAGAATGCGTGGAGCTGTATTAAAACTTCCTCATTTACTATAATATTGTGTGCAGGGAAAGCTTTACATTTTTGCGTTAATCCCGGCCATTGTTTAGAGTCGATTTCATGTCTGCACGTTTTCGAAAATTGTTTCTTTGTTTAAACCAGTGGTTCTTAAACTTTTTTGTGCCCTGAACTCTTTTGAGTGCCTGGTGAAACCTACGGACCCCTTCTCAGAAAAATGTATTTAAATGCATAGCATAAAATACATAGATCTAGAACCTACAATCTGTATTATGGATTGTGTTACAAAGGACTGCTGCATGTATTCTAATTTGCCTTTATTAGGGCGCAAGATGATTTATTGAAGTTAACAAACATTTTGGGGGACTAGAGGCCATAAATTACTTTGTTGCCTAGATTCGTTATTGAAATAAAAGCTAAATTTCAGTTAGAGGTTAGTGAAAATAGAGCTGTAATTTTTTCCATACAAGTTCACGGACCCCCTGAAATCTGTACAGGGTAAGAACCACTGATGTAAACAATAAAGGACGAGACAAAGTAAACTCGAAAAAAACTAGCCTTCTCGGGATAACTGTGGAGATAATCTTGACGCTAGACAGTGTACAATTCAAAAAAAGGCTGGAACTGCTTGTGCCTGAAAAGGCAGACACTACGGTTCCTCGAAACGTCGGGAACTATTTACCCAACGGCACAGAGGATATGCATGCTCGGCGACACCGTTGTGAGAACATCAAATCTTGTACACCACCCCTTGGTCCCTTTCCTCTCGTCACAGTGACCAGAAAGCGCTGACGTCTCTACGACAAGAATTTAACTGAAACATGAAAATGCTTCATATAACAAGATTTTGCTGCAGTGAATTACGGTGGTTATTTGGACAGCCGCATAAAATAAAAGGCAGGCAGCGCTGTTGGTGCCACTGCTTTCAATTGCGTACTGTGTTCAGAAACTAGGTTAGACAGCATAAACCAATGAAAGGCAAGTCGCATATTGAATGCTATACGGTATTTGACTGTACGAGGCTGATAGGACTAACATACTCGTATTTCTTTATATTTCATTCTAAAAGATTTCTTCTTTTTTCTGTCCCTCTCTCAGTTTTTTGTCGTACAATTTGGACCTATGTGTGTGTGTGTGTGTGTGTGTGTGTGTGTGCAGAAAAACCGACAGCATACATAGTGCAGAATATTTGGCAACAGAGCCCAGCTGCTAAAATATCAAAAGATTGTACAGGCTGGGGAATTTTTTCGGAGGGGAAGCAATACGCTCGAGGGGTTTTCCAAATGATATGGGAGGGGAAAGAATGGGCTCATAGCCAATTTCCAGATGATAAAAACGAATTGCCCCATTCAGGATAAAAAAAATCCTGTACTGGGCTATGAACTTATTACCAGACTAGGGTGGGAAAAATAATGAGAAATTCCGTGCACATACGAGCATTTTTATTAAAATAAAAATGGAAAATTGTAATCCTGTTATGAGTAGATAGCCCTTTGGTAGGCCTATGTGTGTCGCAATGTACCTGACGCTTTTGGTCGTCACAGAGCTGGTTAGTAGTCAAAGTCATAGAAACTGTATGCTTCAAAAAAGCTGTTAGGATTGATTAGGAACTGGTACGAATTCCTCAAACCCATAAAGGAGTGCGGTGCTGCCAGCGTTCTGTTCAACAGCTGCACGTTTTGCCTACTATGAGTTTCACTTGGTTCTCAAAAAAAAAAAAAAAAAAAGGAGAATTATTGTATTTCGTAACATCATAAACTGATTGATGTTTTTAATACTGTGGTGTTTGTAAGCGGCGGCAAGAAACCTGTGTTTGTGTTACTTGGATCGGCGTCAGCTCTAAAGGGATAAACATAATTTATTGTAAGCATGACCTGCTAACTACTTTCAACGTTTTTGTTTTGAGTTTCGTAGAGTACATTTTGGTTTTATCTTTGTATACTGTGCATAACGCACTACAAAAATAAAACTACTGGATACAGACTTACAAAAAGACGATGGGAATGTAAATTAATTTGGAATTAATTAATAAAACATATATAGGCCTATGTATTTAACCAACCAACTCCATGGAACAGAGTCCTTCTCGAGAAAGTAACAGGTCCTCCGCTAGTTAAATTCTCCATATTTTATGGAACCTCTAAGTTCATTGCCGCATTTACAATAGCCCGCCACCTCTGCCTATCCTGAGCCAAATCAATCCAGCCCATGCCTCCCCATCCCACACCTTGAAGATAAATTTTAATATTATTCTCCCATCTACGCCTGAGTCTTTCAAGTGGTCGCCTTCCCTCAGGTCTCCCCACCAAAATCTGGTACTGGTTTCTCCTCTCTCCCATACGTTCCACATGCGCCCCCCCCCCCCCCCCCCCCATTTCATTATTCTTGTTTTGATCACCCGAATAATATTTTGTGATGACTACAAATCATAAAGCTCCTCGTTTTGTAGTCTTCTCCACTCCCCTGTTACCTCGTCCCTCTTAGGCCCCTATTCGCGAACACTCTCAGCTTATGTTCCTTCCTCAATGTGACAGACCAAGTTTCACACACATATAAAACAACAGGCAGAAGTACAGTTCTGTATATCTTGATCTTTATATTTTTGGCCTATGTATTTATCAACTGAAATGAAGTTTGAAACCACAGTCTATAGATACAAGCAAGACATGGACGCGATAAGGACTTAAAAATGTTACAGACGCATATATTCTAGACACTACAGAATTATGGATAACAAAATTCTTTTATTTTTCTTCAAAATAATCTTTTATGACTGCAACACGGTTTTTACATCTTCGTAAAATTTGCACAATGTCATCGAAGGCGCCCAATCTCACTTAATCCCTGGCGGTCAAAACGTCAATTAAAAGAAACAGACTGAAACTGGTTTATGCGCCAAACCACACTTGCGCAGTTGTATGTGTTCACATAAGATGTTCGTAACAATGATGCAACCGGACAATAAAGTACTGAACAAAAGACGCCGAAGTGGAAAAATAATATAAATTCGCGAAAGTTCCGTGAAGTGTAGTGTAATCTGGCACAGCATATTTCAGAATAAAATAAATGTTTTATGTGGTATTGTAAATCACACGTTCGGTAAGAGCGTGAGATAACGCTTTGAAAACTGATATAGCAAAGTACGGTCGAACCCGGTTATAACGACATCGGTTTATGCGCCACCTCCTCTATAGCGTCCGATATTCTGCGGTACCAGTTAATTCCTCACAGTTAACTATGTTATACTCCTCGGTTATAACAACATTTGTTTATAGCGACAAATATGGGCAGTCCCTTTCATGACGTTATAACCGAGTTCGACTCTATTTACGAAATGCTTAAAGATAACCAAAATTTATATACAAATAAATATTTCAATAAATCTGGCGTACGTATAGAAGTCGCTGAAAGAGCTAAAAAGGAGGATGTATAATAAAAACAAAATTTTATTGCACAGTCATCATTGTGATAGCAAATCATAAAAAAGGCCACTTACATAAATTCAGTTTAAAGGCTTCAACATGTTTTTGAGGCAGGAATTAATATAAATGGAACCTAAAATTGCAGATGGAAGGGGAGAACTAATACGAGTATGTTGAATAAGGAACTGCAAAGAGCTGACAACTGGCCATCGTTAATCTTACGGGGTTGTACTGACTTCTCGCGTTAGGAACGTAATTGAGTACAACTTGTCACAAAACAAAGTGTTAGTGTACGAGAACAAAGTGCTTTGGAATGAGAGATGAAGTGACAAAGCACTACAGAAAATTATATAACATTTATATGCTTCACATAAAAATTTAGAGGTTAATTAACACTTTAAAGACTGAAATTTATCTACATTATAAATGATTCAGTTCCTACCTCACAGAGAACATATTCCTCTTCATATATAATGGTCAGTCAGTTAATACTCTAGGAGATTAATCCGTGTGCGTTGTTATGTACGAAAAACACAAATGCATTGTGTGTGCAAGTGCAGAATCTTTAAATGTGAGGGCAGGTGGTACGTATAGTAACCACTGGGATTTTAAAGGTTAAGTCAAGAATGATGGCTTGACTCATCATACAGGAATGAGAAACTATTGTACGGTTTTAGACGTAAGTCTGTAAAAAAGGGACGGCTCTGAATCCTACGAGTAATTGCACGAACTCAGAGGGACAGCATCAAGACGGTGATGAATCCACTGGTTCCTTACAAGAAGAACGTGTATTTACATATACATTTCGATGTTCTTAGGGTAATGAAGATTTATGTTGCGATTGTCTGCGTTATAACGCCTCGTAGTCTGGTGGGTGTGTACCAACGTTTCGGAGGAACCTGTTGTTTTACTTTCACTTATACACGGAAGACTGAAGGAAAATGTTGACACGAAACGTTAGTGTGGGTTCGGTCAGAAAATCAGTTTATAAATCATACAAGTATGTTTTGGGTGCTTCATTATCATCTCTAACAAGAACCGTTCGGATTTGTTTGTCCTACAAAGCCAATACTTTACCGCGTTCTCCCTCAAACAGTTCAGGTATTTGTTATACCTTGGGACGAGCTTTTCTTTCCCCTGTTGATGTAAGTCTGTGCCCTATGTCATCAGCCATCGTGTCACAAGAACTTCCACAACGCAATCTTCGTACGTGTGGCCGCCGAGATTATGCCTCAGCGCTGGGAGCAGCTGATAATCGCTCGGCGCCGAATGCCCCTGATATAATCAACATTATTGTATGTTAAGTACGAGATTATGATCCATAAGATTTTGTGTTCTGCCCAGAGCTCGTGTAAGTGCCTACCAGAAAAAGCAGTGTATAACGTGGACAGTAACTTTCTCTAATTAGTGAGATTAATTAAGTTTTCCTGAATGACAACGATGCTGTTTTCTGCTTAAGCATGAGTTAATGTATGATCGTTAAACCTCGATAATTAGGAGGCCCTGGCCCGCCTAGGAGCTGTTGCGCCATGGAACAAAATATAAATAATATTAATTTAGCACGACAACGTATTACGCTAGTGTTTAACATTGGCGTTCCTTTATAACATTATGGGATAAGATTTCCGGGAAGGCTTGACAATGGCTACAGCAAGTAGCCGAAACGTATAGCCACATTCTTCAGATATATGTTACCTGACTGTATCGTTAGTCTCTAATAATATATATTTGCTGCATTTTAAATTCAGCTATATGTTTGGTACTGTTTTCCTACATTTGATAATCCTGTATTGTATAGAGATGATGTTTTATTTGTTATTAATTTAAATCTGTGCACTGTAAATTAGAATAAGTTCAATATTAAGGAAATTTCAAAGATAGTAGGCTTTGCAGTATTGTGGAGTAAATTTCACTACGTTGTTTCCACTGTGCATTTTTATTGAATTATTCACTCAAACGTGCCAACAACAACGCACAAATTTAACCTATGTGACCCAAGGTGCTTAGAGGGCCACATTCATTCCGACATGTTTCGGTGGCATATATACCACCATCATCAGGGAGAGAGACAGTTTGCACTGGAAGCTGGGACGCCACTGGTGAGTTACAGTCCTTGTTATGCACACATCGTCGGAGCCATATGGACAGCAATTCCTATGGAGTGGTTCTGACGAAGTGTACATAACAAGGACTGTACCTCACGAGTGGCCTCCCAGCTTCCAGTGTGAACTGTGTCTCTCTCTGGTGATGGTGGTATGTATGCCACTGAAACATGTCGGAGTGAAGGTGGCCCGCTAAGGACTTTGGGTCACATAGGTTAAATTTGTGCGTTATTGTTGGTACTTTTTAGGTGAAAAATTGTGCAGTAAGCTTAACATTAATATGATTGACTAAGTGAACGAGTGACTACTACCTTTCCATTCCACATCACCGTCAGTGCTATATAAGCCTATGATGCCTGCGTATAGCCAGCTCATCTCATAAAACAAAATCACATGATGTTCTAAATTTTAAGCTTAAAACTAATGTAACCAGATTCTTTAAACTTTATTGTCATACGCCAGCTAAAGATTTCATTTCACAAGGCCATGAATATTTTCTAAATGCTGATAAATAATCATCAAGTGTCTGGTGGTAAGTTGTGACAGCTCTAATGATGAACTCATTTGTTACAAAATTTCCTAGAACACCAAAATCTGCACTGCTGCAATTGACTGAAAAATAGTGTCCCATGAACTAAAATAACCACCAAGTCACTTGTAGCCTTTAAGAACAGTTTTTTATACTTAACATTATACATTTTGCTGCAGTCTTTTACAATATAACTTTTTATTATACCAACTACTGCACACAGTGTCTTCTCGTGTGTTCCTCCTACATGTTTCGGCTGTTACTTCCAGCCATCTTCAGGGAGTCAACATAAATGGTTCACACAGCAGCAGTCTATCATGAATGGCACGTCATACACTCAAGGCTACATAGTCATTATCACAAGATGGCTGTTAGTAACAGCCGAAACATGTAGGAGGAACACACCAGAAGAGACTGTGTGCAGTAGTTGGCATAATGAAAAGTGTATAACAATTTTTTTGTTTCGTTCGTGAAATTTTGTTATAAAAGAGGACAGAACTCTAATCCACGTAGTCACAGAAAGCAATCTTATTAAAAAATTCATGTCCTGGGGAAATCTAGCCAACTGGCTGTTATGCGATTTCTCTTTCAAATTATAGCCGTTCATTTCGTTACACATATTTTATTCTTTACCTCACGCCAGTTGGTATTTGTCCCCTCTGGCTGGAACAATTTGAAGTCAAAAGTAAAATATAGTTTTATTTTGACCTTGTATGAAAATTCCTTGTTTCGTTAAGATTCCCCTTTACTGTAGAAAGGGCAGGCAGTGCAGTCATGGCGGCACGCGACCGCCGCATGTGGCCAGCTGCTGTGTCAGAAGCGAGAGAACTGTTCGTGAGGTATCAATTATAATACGACTATTTCGGAGAAAAATGTTACTATGAATAATAGTGAAAGGGATGGCCAAGATGTGAATTGGATTGAACTGGCTCATTATAGGATTTTGGGGCGGGCTTCTTGGACACGATGAATTAAGCGTAAACAAATATTTTGTGGGAAAAATAAACAACTTTGAAATTGGCTGATAACATTAAAAATAATTTAAGAGCTGTCCGTTGGATTATTTATGAGTGCCCGTAACTAAACACAAGGAAAACTTAATTGGCTACGTTGCGCGAAGTACTCGCTATAATGGACCATCATTATCCTAGCCAAATTTCACACGCCTGGTTCCGTAGTTCATTAGTTAGTCAAACCGAAAGCTAAAGACACGTTTTGCTTAGACGCAATAGTTTTTGTTGGCTATAACAAATGTGCGGATATATAGAACTCTACATTTTTGAAAGTCTATTACCGTGTTAGGTTCCTATATTAAGTGGCCCATTTGTCGGTCCACCACAGAAGTACGCTGTGACGTCCTGTACAAGGTGCGAACCAAAAGTGTCGGGACTGCTGTAATATAACAGCGCAAGTAACAAGGTTTGGCAACGTGAGTGAAAACAAGTGTTTTGCATGTGTCATTGTAAGGTTATATCAACGTAATAATTAAAGAACTTTCATCACATCACATCTATTGCAAAAAGTGGACAGCTTCTTTAATATAATGTCCTCAAAATTGTAAAAACTGATATATTTGTATATTGTTACTAAACTCGTACCTTGCTCATTTGTAGTACGAGTGGCGAGAGTTTCTGGCAAGTTTTTAACTTAATTACCGACGTGAAATACCACACACACACACACACACACACACTGAACATCCCCACCCTGGACGTGGTCTTGAGGGGGTGTTGGGCACGCGCGGCATTACTTGCTGTCTCAGTGTGCTTGCATGGTGTATCCCGTTCTTGTTGCCGACGAGGCGCCGCCATGATTGTCGGCAGGGGCGTAGCTAGGTTTGGGCAAAAGTGGTGCTGCCGCCCCGGGCAGTAGAGTCCAAGGGACGGCACAAAGGGCGGCAAAATTAATATTTTAAATTAAAAAAATTTCTGCGATCAATCAATTTTAAATTATTGAGACAAATAAAAGGAAATTGAAAAAATAATTTCTACTTTTTTAAAGTTTGTAATTTCTCACCTTAGCGGCCGTTGTTATTGTTTTCCCGGACGTCATAAAACCTAGCTGTGTTGTTGACCGTCAGATATGGGGTTGTGTGATTGTAAAAGCAATAACTTCAGCGTTAGTTGCTTTTTCTATCCATTTTCCGTAGATCGTCTTGTTCGTAAGGTGTCTCTTCGTATTTTTCAAACTGTGGTTCCGTAGTTGGGTGATAGCGCGATGGATCAAAAGAAACGTCGGGCTTGTGTTAAATCACCCAACAATTTTTGTTATGTTTGTGGGCACTTCACACTTAAATCAAAGTGTAGGTCGCTAACACGTAGAGTCAAGCAAGACTACTATTTATATTTTGTATGTCCCGTGCGAAAAGCAGGTAAAAGTTTGGCGCCGCACCTATGCTGCATTACATGCTGCATACATCCGGTATAATGGATGAGATGAAAGGAGAATAGTACGCCGTTTGCCGTTCCAGGTATGTGGCGTGATCCAAGTAACCACCTTGACTGCAGTCAGGGCTCGGTGCAAATAATTCTGCCGGAACATGCTGCGCCAGAGAGGGTGACATAGAGGCCGGGGGCGGGATAGCGGCAACTCTAATAGCGTTCGTAAAAATATCTCATTTCCTACAACTACAGATCACTGAAATCAGGATCACAATGCTTGGAGAAAAGGTTGACTCAGACACCATTTTTGCCACATGATGAGTCTGCCTCAAGTTTTTATATAGGAAACACCTTTAAAGATGTTACATGGGGACACTGCTTGCTGCGGGTTTATTTCGAATTGGCAGCAGCGCATTTTAACCGCGCTATGCTCTGACCTGTCCGTCAACGCTACGCTGTCACGTTGGCGTGACGTGAAAGAAAAGACTTCCACGACATTAGTACTACTAAATAAAGTCAACAGTATAGTTTAGGTTAGACTTCCCGGTTGTGCTTAGTCAAATATACCGTATATATTCAAACCACTAGTAACCTGATTTGTAAACTGTGTTGCCCACGACGGTGGTTTGAATATGCGGGTATGTATATACCGTGGCTAGAAGTAAAATGAGTGATGCAGCAATTATGGTGATGGAAGAGTGACAGAGACCGAGGACTGGGGACTAACTGATTGCATCCTCTGCGTCGCGGAAAAAATATGTGAGTCCAGTTATATGTGTACTTCTGTTTATCGAAAATCGGAGGACATTCAAAGAAGATCAAACATAAGGTACTGTACCCAAGCGAACTGGGATTTCCGCATGGAAGAATGGAAACTTTTCATTTGTGCATCAAAATTAAGCTCGAAATCTGTTTTTGTTACATAAAGGAAACGTAAAACCGCCGATAACTGAATGCCCATTCAGTCGCTCAGAAAGAATCATACGAATATATGTCACTCTTACTGAACAAAATAAATTACAAGAAGCATTCTTGACAGACATGTGGGGACGCTAAGGTGACCGGGCTTTTACTGGGACTGCAGGCGGAATATAAGAAATGCTGCTGCTTTTTGTTTGTTGTTGTTGTTGTTGTTGTTGTTGTTTGTGGGACATTCAGACATCCGAAAAACGTTACACTGTGGAGGACTGTCCAGCAAGGGAACACTTAGTTTCCGGAAAGTATAATGTTAAGGAGACCCCTTTGTGAATCCCGAAAAAGGGCTTCCATTACACATGACTTATTAAGAATTTCGTTAAACCATTGGACAAAATGTGTGAAGGTTTCCTTTACTTGCACAGCAAGTTTTCAAATCTCATTTATGTCAAAGTTAAAGAAGGAATATTTGTCGGTTCACAAATTATGAAAGTTACGTTTGACAAGAATTTCGAAAGGAAAGTGAACATAACTGAATCGGCTGCTTGGAAATCCTTCAAATCATTATTTCGTGGCTGTTTGAGCAATTAGAAAGAAGAAAATTACACTGAAATCATACAAGTCTGTTACATAATTACTGGAAGTTAGGACCCGGATGTCATTGAAAATCCACTTTTTACACTCACATCTCAGCTAGGAGCCGTTACAGATGAACAGTTTGAACAATTTCATCAGGATATTGCCGAAGTGGAGCAACGGTATCAAGGACAGTGGGATCGGGCTATGATGGGGCTTACTGCTGGCTTCTCCTTAAGGATGATAACATTTCTCATAAAAGAAGAAACTAACCCGTGAGGTAATAGAACTCAGCGCTTTTGGAGTAGTGCCTTTTCGTATGGTATTTGAAAGGGTGCAAGATGTGGACAGTAATTAGTATATCATAATAATATTATTAAAAATTATTATTTTGTTCATACGATAGTTTCTGTCCGTTTCTCACGCATGAAAAATGTGCTTTGTGCTCTCAACCCCTGTACATCTTCAACACAGGGTCTCATGTTATCAGTTGTTATGAATTCACGGCAGATCCCCGTTACGTAAATTGAGTACATGCTAGGATATTTTGCTCGTCATTTTCGTTGTCAACGCACACGACTTCGAAAATAAACAGCTTATTTCTACCGTGTTGCCGGGGAAAGACTGATAATTGTTGACTAGTATGATTTGAAGCTTACCTGGTTACAAGTCGGTGTGGTTACCTTTGGAGTTTTTACACCGGGCGCAGAGCTTCTCCCACAGCTGGTAGCATCTCTGAAACTTCCGTTCCATGATGCTGTCCAGACCGCCTACGATTCAGCTTAAGTATCTCCGACATCCTCGAATCTTTGTCCCTTTAACTGGCATTTCATGTTTGGAAACAGGTACATTTTGTGGAGGAAATTTCTGTCCGCTTTTGGCCTGACCTTGCAGGCCTTTTACACAGAAAGTCGGTTTTGTTTTTGGTCGCCATTCACCGGACGGAACCCAGATTTGAAGCATTCCTCTTCATATATAGAGCTTCGGTTAAATGCGTCGGCTTTTACAGCATAACAGGCCTGGAGTGTTACTTACATCTTTAATATCACGCCGTCAGTTCCCATTGATGCATCGCCCACTGTTTCCACATTTTCGTCAGTCCGAATTGACGATGAGCGACTTGAACCTTCACAAACCTACATCGAAATTTGGTCATTTTAAAATCGCGAATACCATTAAAATGTTTATGTTGTATTCGTTCAATCATTACGAAAGTTTTTTTTAAGAACTTCGTTAAGTCTCAGAACCTGATTTCTGATGTAAATTCTCTGTTCCTCAAGCTCCGCCATTTTACTTGGCTACCGTGATCGCAGAACGCCATCAAACACGACCACACTTAAATGTCAATTGCACAAAATCGCTACACTCTGTTACAGCGACACTCATCACAATAATTCACTGTACTTCAAATCAGTGGTACCAGTCGACGAAGGTGCATTATTTCTGGTTAGCGTTCCAGGCGGTGGGTCCGGACACTTTTGGCTCACACCTCGTAGGTATTAATACAGGCAAGAAACTGAATAGCGCATGCTGGAGTGGCTGCTAGTAACACGATGTTTATACAAAGTTTCTTGGAAATCAGCCCATTTGTTTAAAAGTGTATTAAGGGGGCACTCACTTGGACGCACACACGTATAAAAATAACATAGGATAACACTTCTTTCTCGATAAAATAATGATATTACAGCTACACTAAAACATGTTAAGAAATGAAGTTTTCGGGCTTCTGGGATGTGACACCGTGGAGTCTGGCAGAGCGCCGTGCTGGGTGTATCATCAGGGCCAGAGGATACTGCAGCTTGAATCATCGAAGTATCATCATCCACCATGCTAATAGAGACAGCAGGATCCTCTGAAACGACGGTACATTTCTACCAGACTACACGGTGTCACATCCCATAAGTCAGTACTATCCATAGTCATCGCCGTGAGAGCTTCAAATTTCATGTCAGGAAAAGTGAAAAATTTCGGCACATTTCCTTACTTTTGTTTAGGCCAGATCTTTCAACGCTGTAAGACTTCACGGGAGTATAAACCATGTGTGTAGTTCTAATCTATATTGTTATTAAGGAGGCCCACGCCGCCTCATTGCTGGGGTTTCGAGATCACACTCAGACACACCACACTCGATAGGACTCCTCTGGACGAGGGACCGGCCCGTCCCAGAGACCTATACCTGGCAACGCACAACAGTCACAAGAGACCGACGTGCGTGCCCCTGGCGGGGTGGAGTATGTGTTGCTCCCATAAATATTTAGTGAGTCACGGCCGAGTTACTTTAGAACTGTGCGCAGAAAGGCATGTAAATCTTCACGTAATGCCTTCGTTATTGTCGTTCGATTTTTACAAGAAACGATAAAACTCGCAAGTATGAAGCAGGGCTGTGGAGTCGGTTCACAAAAGCTCCGACTCCGACACCTCGATTTTTAAAACTTCCGACCCCGACTTCTCGATTTTTAAAGCTCCGACTCCGACTCCTTCATAAAAGCTCAATATGTATTAATAACGGTAAACCTATAAGACATTTCATCACCACCACGTGCATCATCAGACTACTCTTTAGGCTTATAACCTACATTTAAGTATAAGTCTAATGGTTACTGTAGCTATCAGGGCTCTGGATTTGGAGTATCTAGTTAAACTAAAAAGCCACAAATCACCAGGTATTGATCAGATTCCAGCAGAATTGATTAAAGCAGGGGGTAGGATTATTCGGTCTGAAATCCATAAACTTATTATTTCTATTTGGAATAAGGAGGAATTGCCTGAGGAATAGAAGGAGTCGGTCATTGTGCCTATTTATAAGAAGGGTGATAAGACAGATTGCAATAACTATCGAGGCATATCACTTTTGTCGACTACGTACAAAATTCTATCCAACATCCTTTTGTCAAGGTTAACTCCATATGCAGAGGAAATTATTGGGGATCATCAGTGTGGATTTCGACGTAACAGGTCAACCACTGATCATATATTCAGCATTCGTCAAATACTTGAGAAAAAATGGGAATACAATGAGGCAGTGCATCAGCTATTTATAGACTTCAAGAAAGCCTATGATTCAGTTAGGAGGGAGGTCTTGTATAATATTCTCATTGAGTTCGGTATCCCCATGAAACTAGTAAGGTTAATAAAAATGTGCCTAAGTGAAACATATAGCAGCGTTCGGGTAGGCAAACATCTGTCTGACACGTTCCCTATTAAGAATGGCTTGAAACAAGGAGATGCTCTGTCGCCATTGCTTTTCAACTTTGCTTTAGAATATGCCATTAGGAGGGTTCAGGCAAACCAGGAGGGCTTGAAATTGAATGGTACACATCAGCTTCTGGTTTATGCTGATGATGTTAATATATTGGGCGGAAGCGTACATAGCATAAAGAAAAATGCAGAAGATTTAATTATTGGTAGTAAGGAGATTGGTCTAGAAGTAAATGCTGAGAAAACTAAGTACATGGTCATGTCTCGAAATCAGAATGCAGGACACAATCACAACATAAATATAGATAATAAATCCTTTGAAAGGGTGGAAGAATTCAAATATTTGGGAGCAACCCTAACGAATCGAAACTCCATTCATGAAGAAATTAAGAGCAGATTGAAGTCGGGGAATGCTTGCTATCATTCGGTGCAGAATCTTTTGTCTTCCAGGTTGCTATCCAAAAACACAAAGATTAGGGTATACAGAACTATAATTTTACCTGTTGTTCTGTATGGATGCGAAACTTTGTCTCTCACACTGAGGGAGGAACAAAGACTGAGGGTGTTTGAGAATAGGGTGCTAAGGAGGATATTTGGGCCTAAGAGGGACGAGGCAACAGGGGATTGGAGAAGACTACATAACGAGGAACTTAATGACCTGTACTCATCACCAAATATTATTCGGGTAATCAAATCGAGAAGACTGAGATGGGCGGGGCATGTGGCACGTATGGGGGAGGAGAGAGGTGCATACCGGATTTTCGTGGGGAGACCCGAAGGAAGGCGACCACTTGGGAGACCCAGGCGTAAAGGGGAGGATAATATTAAGATGGATATTCGGGAAGTGGGATGGGAGGACACGAACTGGATTGATCTGGCCCAGGATAGGGACAGGTGGCGGGCTCCTGTGAATGCGGTAATGAACCTTCGGGTTCCATAAAATGCGGGGAATTTCTTGACTAGCTGAGAAACTGTTAGCTTCTCAAGAAGGCCTCTGCTCCATGGAGTTAGTTAGTTAGTTAAGATTTTAGACTGAGGGCGGAGTCGCAGTCGGTACATTTTTACCGACTCTGTACATTTTTACCGACTCCGACTCCACCTAAAAATTCCTTCCGACTCCGACTCCACCTAAAATTCCTTCCGACTCCGACTCCACAGCCGGGTACGAAGTGTCAAAAGTCTGCTCAGGGGTTTTCGAATCCTTTCATGAAGACAGACAGACTTTTGGCTGTAGACTCACCAAAACGAAAGGCGAGAATGTGTTTTAGTGTTGTTAAAGCTGTTTGCTGTAATGAAGACCACATGCTGTGCCCGCTGCTCTTCAATGATGATTGTGCAGTAATGTAGACGACCTTCAGACATTGCAGGCGATGCGCGGACAGCAGTTCACTGTCCCGTATTTCAGTGATTGCTTAGCAGAGTCAGTGAAGTTGCAGCTACCACTTTTTTTTTTGTACGGACAGAAGGGGTGTGTCGGTTAGCGAAACGATTAGCCATTTCTGTTTCAAATGACAGGAACATGAATAAACTACACGAAAAGGTCAGAAAATCTGAAGGGAAGAGGCCACTTTCAAAATTAAATGCAGTTGGGAGAATAATATTAAACCGAGTCTTAGAGAAATATGGTGGGATATGGGCTGAATTTGTCGGACTTAGCGCGAAAGGCAGAGAATTTCTTTGGATGACTAAGCAACTCTTGGCTGCTGACGTCGGATTCTGCTCGATGGAGTTCGTTGTCCAAGTCCAATGACAAATATTTTCTAAAGATTTGTGACAGTGTTCATGATCCTTTAATACTGTAGTGCTTGTTTGATGCCCTAGTTTCGTTCCTGAAAAAGTGGGCGTAAATCAAGAAGCTGTAAATAAAAGTGACGTTCCCATCAGAAATAAGCGAAAACGAGAGAGCACATATTGAGAAGTGGTGTAAACTGGAAAGGGACGTTAAAGCAAAAAGCCGTAAAACAAACGGAATTCAGTGGTGAAATAATAATGTAACGTATTCACTGATTTGGTGAGTTAAGACGGCCTAACTCCATGGAGCTCTCTTCCTAGAGCAGTTATTACGTCGTTTCTCAGACAGCCAAGAAATTCTTCAGGGTCCAGCGGGGCTATAGGGCCTACGCATCCTCCTATCGGGTCCCGGGAGCAATTTACCTGCACTTGCTTAACACGTCTTTATCAACTACAGAGATCGTTAACTCTGCATATGAGAGGATTACTGTGAAGTACTACGTATGAATTTTGCAATTCACAGTCAGTCGTGGCTGATTTCCGTGCACTCTCCTAAAAACCATTTGCATGTACCGGAGAGAAACACATAATGTTTCAGGATTGTCAGTGCTGCCAAGTGTTCTCGTGTACTCGGGAACAGAGCGACGCGCGTGGCTGCTGCTCGGATATGCAGAACCTGTTGTCTATCATGTTCCTCACGCGTGTTCCTACTTCAGTTGTTACCCCGCCTTGTATTAATGGACTTCTCTGGCAGGTGGTACGCGTGAAGAAAATACGGCTGCTTGTTTTTATCTGCTCACTCGATCCAGCTGCTGGCAATAACATCTGTCTTATCACCCGAAGAAGAGACTTCCTGGATTCGATTACCGTCAATTATCGCGAGTAGGCAGCAAGTACAGCTGAGAATCTGAACAGCCCCTGCTATTACAATCTCTAGTGGCACATGTTACCTACCTACCTAACTACACCGAGCAAAATCCTGCTTAAGAAGCTAATATTTCCCCAGCTATTAGCGAAGGAATTTCCCGCGTCTTATGAAAGTCCACTGGTCCCTCCTGAAGCGAGGTAAATTCAGTCTACGCCAACTCAGCCTATTACTTTAAGACCCGTCATCATGAGAAATATTAGCACAATTTAGAAGTACTTTTTCCATTGTCACAAAAATACTCAAAACAATAAACTACGTCTCGGAAGCAAACTGCTTCCTTCTTCAGGTGAAAACACTAAGAAGGAAGAAGGAAGCAGTTTGCTTCCGAAATGTAGTGTATTGCTTTGAGTATTTTTGTGACAATGGAAAAGATTCTTGTAAATACTGCTGATAGTGGTCATGTGCAACCATTGTCAAAAATCGGTATATTACAATCCATCATCTTCATCTAGATTAATGCGGTAAGTTTTGTTTGCGGCTTCATGATCACTGAAGAACCGAACGGATCTTTTCAAGGCAGACACTTTTAGAAAGCTTATGATTCGGCATTGATGGCAGTCTGCTTTGTTTTCATTCATTTCTTCTCAAAAGTTTTTTTAACAGAAAAACAAACGTTAACAATTGTTAGCCCTGCATGTACCGGAAGCCATGGGAAGTTCATTAAATGTATCAATTTCCCTTGGTCTCCGGTGCTGGCAGCACATGATAGTAAGACGGTTGCACGAACACTGCTTAGCAGCGGAAGTTATTGGTTCTAGAAAAATTATCCTTATATCCAGCATTCACTTATGTGCATCTTATCCTACCATTCCCTTCAAACTTGGAGGAAGACGATTTCCGATAAAAATAGCATTTAGTATGACTATCCGTAAGGCTCCAGACCAGACGCCTATACATATTTGAATATATCAACCATCGCCTGTTTTTTCCCATGGCCTGATCTACGTGGCATTTTTCCGAACCTCTGCATTCGACAAAGGTGCTGTTGCAATTATTGAAGGCCATTGACAAAGTGTAGAAAATGATAGATTTATAACGTCAAACATTTTATGTCGATAAGTGCTTTAAAGTTTTAAATACGTAAATGAATATATGTTTATTAAGTATTTTATTTTTTCTATGTTCATATTATTTGCACTCGTACAGCTAGTTTTAAAATTATTGTTTTATCTATCCTAGAATTTCCAAGTGGTCTCTTTCTTTCAGAGTTTCCCACCAGAACTCTCGATACACTTCTCGTGTCTCCAACTCCTGCCACATGCCCCGAAAATTTCATCCCCTGTCATTTGAGCATCCAGTCAGTAGTGCAAATCATTAAATTCCTCGTTATGCAATTTTTTCCATCCTCCTCCCACGTTCTTCCGCCCTGGTCAGAATATCCTTCGTAATGTCCTGAAATCGAATAGTTTAAGCCTGCCTTGAGGTTACACATTTTAAACAGCGCAGTACGTAGGTGTAATTTGCTGTACACCTTCATAGCACGCAAAGTGTGAATCATTTATTCTACCTGGTAGTTCCTACTTCCTTCCGTATTTCATGGTAATCATCAGGGAGCAACGTATGTACGTAGGACATAACAAAACATGGAAACGACTCAAAGTTTTAGCAGTTATTACAGAACATAGTATTTTCTTTTGGAATATCGGCGAACTGGCAGCAAATATATGAATTGAATGTAGGCGTTTTGAACGTCGACTGTTTACTAAATGTAACGTCAATAATCGTTTTAAAATTTGTACGCTGTGACAGTGTATTGCAAGTTACAGTAATTCGTAGTCTGTGTATGTCCCTTAGTGTCAGAAACCATGTATCGCACCCATAGAAAACATAGGGCAAAACTACAGTTTTGTACATTTTAATCTTAATGCTTTGAGACAGGAGACGGGACGGCAAGTGATGCTTAGCCGGAGTAAACATCCGCCACTTTTATTCTGCCTTTAATTTTTCGCGAATGCAATTTTGATTTGTTAGTGTCGTTCCCAGATATTTGAACTCGGCCACATTTTGAGGTCATTTATTAACTGTCCGTACGATATACCTCTGTCCTTAATTTTGTTGACAGCAAACATTGTGTACTTATTACTTCTAGACAATCATCCTTACTGGAAGTCCGATCATAGTGTGTATTTCAGCTGATGTTCCGTCCTGATATTCTACAGCAAGGACACTTTCTTAATTAATTGTTGATTGTAAAGGAGCCTTCTTCCGCATATACAAACTTCCAGCTTTGGAGCACTAAAGGCAGCCTTTGCAGTACATTTCTTACCAAATCCAAGGCTTTGTGGTTAGCTGGAAACACAGCAGCTTTCATGGGGAAGGGTTGATAATCGTTCTCCTAGCCACTGGGGTTGAGTCCCACCCTTTGTCTACCACCCTTTTAGCTTACGCGCAGTTACCCCACTGTACAGGGGTATTTTGTTGCTTATAGAACTGGGGATATACCGTGCTGTCCTGCAGAATGTCAGGGTCAATAATGTACTTGATACAATTCATTGAATAAAGGACGGATATTATGTCCAACCATTTTCTACTTACGAGTAAACCATACTCGAAAATAAAACATGTAAGAACTACATATTAAATAGCAGTAAAAACTGAAAGTACATTATGAAAAGATGAGCCTACAATGTTGGTATTATTGTCATGTTAGAACTGAGCAGCAGGACCTACGTGATTAATTCAGTCCTGAGTCTCATTATTAATAAAAAGTCGAATGACATGAAAGAGAGTTATACCAGCAGCTGCTACGGAAACCCTGGGTATAAGAAATAAAGATTATATGAAAAGAAAGCCAAAATGTTACTACAACAGTGCGAGAATGTAAGCACAGGGAGGAATTGCAAGGTAATAAAGAAAGACGAAATAATACAAAGAAAATGATCATATTTTCTGTTGTCGCCAGTTTTCCTACTTGAGATCCGTCTTTATATAATTGCACTTTTCCTCAACATAGGAAGTAAAGTATCCTACAGATATTGATGGATGGCAGGAAGAGAAAGAAGGAGAATAAAAATAGTATAGAGTCTGTTACGCAACAGTGATAACCTCTAATGCTCCCGACCTGCCACAATAACAATCGGTTTCTTGAAACAGGGCACTGGCACATTTCAACCAACCAAATAGTCGCACTCTGCAGAGTTCCTTCACCCTGTTTATGCAAATAAGACGCACACACCTGTACTCATATATGTGGCTTTTTAACTAATATATGTTTGTTTTGTCACGACTTCCCTGACTTCCTATAATTTAGTGCTGCCCCACGTGCTTGTCATGTAGCTAAGAGAGACAGTGATGACAGAAGCCGATATAAATATGTGGAGAAAACTATACGGTGCTCCAGCCCACGAGTTGTTAGAGAGACGTAGTACGCTTCAGTGATTGCTTGAAAGATCCGTGATTTCAGGCTTCCGCTGCGATGTTGACAAGATCTGCACTTTGCTGGGGTGTTACGCAGCGTCGAGTCCCAGTCCTTTACCGATGTTTCGAGACAACGTATTGGTCCCTTCTTCAAGGGCCAGGAAGTCCAATGGAGCAGGAACACGAAACATTATCGCACCGATGTTTCGAGACAACATATTGGTCCCTTCTTCAAGGGCCAGGAAGTCCAATGGAGCAGGAACACGAAACATTATCGCACCGATGTTTCGAGACAACGTATTGGTCCCTTCTTCAAGGGCCAGGAAGTCCAATGGAGCAGGAACACGAAACATTATCACTGTCAGCCTTAGGGTACGGAATATGGCTTAAAATCTGGAAGCCTCAGATGCAGTCCTGGTCCAGCAGACTGAACGGGTTGTAATGTCCTGTGTTGTTACTGCGTGTTCTCTTGCACGTGTACACGCACGTTGCAGAAGAACATGTTGCCTCCATCGCCAACAGCGTGTCCATATAAATCGTCGATAGGCTATCCACCTGCAAGGCTAAGCCTTGTCATAAAGCAAAAGGCAATCACCGCTGTGGAAACCTGAAAACTGATACAGTAATGAGATTTTCCGTGGATTTCGTATGTCCCTCCGGGCAGAGTTCTACACAGTACTTAAAATTTGCTGAGGAGCGCCTTCAAGAGCTCGTACTTTACTAATCAGATTATCATTCTGTGTTGACTAATCTCAGCTACTGGAAACGCTAAAACATAATGGTGTGTCCATTACGGCTGTTTCTACCTTCGAAGCGGCCATTGTTTCTTTGGTCTACCAATACTTTTATTTTGGACTGTCTAATGTTGTCAAGTCTTTACGTGTTCCATATTTACCGGCCTGTGTTACCTCTAAATACTGTACCATTATTTCCCTATATTCTTATACGCAGTTGTTGAAATTTGATAGAGATGTATTTAATTTTTGTCGAATGTCCGTGTGTCAGTATGGGAGTGTACTATATATATATATATATATATAGTACTTAGAGCTTATGGTACGACGTCGTTGGAATGCGAGAATATATCGTCGATCCACAGTGTAGGCATATCCTCTTACGACTCTGAGGCAGTTTATTTTTGCTTTCTGCATTTTAATCTATAAACGCCATGTGTGACTGTTGACTTTTCCATTTCTTTGCATAACTTTATTAGTAAATCCGCTTGCCATTCTTTTTAAGGCCATCGCATTTGTCTCCACTTGCAGCTGAGTTGTGTAACCTCCCGACAGTTATTTTTCTTTTCCCAGTAGGTTAATATGCCAGAAACTACGGTACAAATTCCGTTCCTGTGATGCATCTTTCACAACGCGGATAGCTCAGTGAGTATAGTGACTAGACTATGAGCTGAATGAGCAAGGAATCGTGTTTCGATTCCCGGCAAGGAAAGAGGTTTTCTCTATCCATGAAATCCTTGAGAGCGCTTCTGGAATCAACCGAAATACCTATTTAGCGGGTACAGGGAGCTCTATCCCCAAGGGTAGAGCGGCCGTGGCTTGAAGCTGACTGCCCACGTCCGTCTTACCGAGGATATCCGTGCGCTTCTTTATGTGGATCTTAAAATTGAACTTTGTTATTAACAAAAATAACATGTACCTCCACTCCCCCCATATGCCTTAATGGTGTGCAAAGGGAAAACTTTGCCTGTATCCTCTCTACATCCCGTAATATGAGTTCAAACATTTCGTAGGAAAACTTTAAGGAAAGAGATCACTTGAAAGACCTAAGCGTAAATAAGATAACATTAAAATGTATCTTAAAAATAGCGTGTCAGGGTGTAGGCTGGATTTTCCTGATTCAGAAATAATTATAATTTTATTTGCTTTGAAATTTCTTTCCAAATTGTGGTGCATATGTGCACAATTTTCTCAGGCTTGGAAGTTAAAAAAACAGAATCGCTTAAATACAAATTTCTAATCTTTTGTTGAGATCTGCGCTCTTCTGAGATATTACGCGGCGTTGTGTAATGTCCCAGAAGAGCGCAGATCTCATCATCATCGCGGTGGAAGCTTGAAATCAAGGTTAGCCCTTTGTTCTTTTCCGCTGGCACAAAATGCTTGTAGCAGAATCTAAAGATACATTTGTGGCCTATGCATACGCATACCTAGCTACGTGGTCTGCGCTATAAATTTCAAGCAACTGCCGATTTTTTTTTCCGTTTGAACCCATACCACCATGAAATTCGCCTAATAATACGTAATCATTCGATACATACCTCGCAGAAAAAACACTGCTTCGAGGATACAAGGATGATGCTACGCTGTGTTATTGGATGAGTGGTTCTCGTTGTTTCGAAGGTTCATGGCACCTTCATCTTCAGTGGTGCTTTCGTTTTCAAGGATAAGCTGTGTGCCGCTTACACTTGAAGAAGAAAAAGGAGAATCCTTCGAAATATAGAGGTTCAGTTACCCAACGACACAGCGCCACATGTCAAAAGATTTTGAGTCCTCAACCACAGGGCAGTGGGAACCTCAAATTTCACGCTGCATCTACATTACAACGACCAACCTGTTAGTGCTGTTGAGGGAAATGATCGTTGTTTACTGTAAGAGTCGTACAAAACATTATATACATCAGTGCGTTAAGTCTGTTTGCGATATCAAGATCTACTGAGTTACCGAACTGGTATTTTAAAGACAGACATTTTTATAAAGCTTATGATTCGTCAGTGATGACAGTCCACTTTTTAAATTTTTTCTCAAAAAATTGCTTTTTAACAAAAAAAAAAGGCTGACGTTAGGAACTGATAATTCTGCCTCAAGTGGAGGCCAAGGGAAGCTAACATATTTCATGTACTTATTTCGAACTCTGCTTGAGGTAGGACTGTCGATGACGAAGTTTTGTTTCCTATTTACACGTGCTAGGAAGCTTTTGTTTCTTATTTACACGTTGCTTATGATTCGTTTTTCTCCTAAAGGTATTACATAGCTTCAAGCATTAGTAAGTACAATTTTTAAAGTTTGTTAAGATTAATATGCTGTAATTTTGTTTATTAAACATTTTACTGTTTCTTCATGCGAATTATTCTCACGGGTACAACTAATATAAATAAATAGTGTGGACAGAATTAAGAGATTTTTCATGTTAGAACAAGTGGAACAAATAGTTAACAATATACTTTTAACGTTTCAACAAAAATAATTGTAACCTATGTTTTACAGTCATCAAAGGAACTTCGTTATTAAAAACCAAATGAATACGCATTAAATGAAGTTAATGATTCTGTCATCCTAACTTTTTCCACGCTGGCTGTTATCGAAAGAAACTCACACACGTGCGCTAGAATATTAATAGGCTGTCGGTCATTATGGAGTAGGAAATGTTGACTGGAGTGGAGAATACTGTCATAGATTTATGTGCTTACTGCTAATGATGCAATGTAAGCTGGCTGTCGTGTTTTACGAATCAGTGGTCTGATCAAAAGTAGCACCCAACCACATGGACATATTGACTGACCTTTGTTTACTCAACAAACAAAGAAATATGTCAGGAAAGTCCACGGTCAAAGTAAAGTCATGGCTAGTAGTTGCCCTTAGGCGATCGAAAAGTTTGCTTTTCAGTTTAACTATCATTATCTCAGAAGAAAGCGTCTGATGTTAAGAAAATTAACAAAATATTTGTTCAAATCAGATTTCTACACACACACACACGGATACACACACACGCGCGTTTTATCTCATGACTAATAATAAGAAGTACAGTTATGTGTATTTATACCTGTTTTCAAGTAACATGGTATCTGACTGACCAGTGTGGGTCTGCGTAGTTCATAGGCTCTTCCAAAGTGAGTTCTCCAGGAGGTGCTTCTTCTTCATCGTCTTCTTCTTCTTCTTCTTCCGTTAAAGTCATCCAGTAGCTGCTTACGTCTTCTCGAGCTTAAAGTTTTATACTGAATATGTCAGCGGTCAGTGGCTATGTTACAAGTTGACGGACATTCGTACAAACCAGTGGGTCTGAGGGCTTCATCGTTTCCAAAATAATGCGTAAATGAAAATTATTGGGCCAAAGTAAAGTTTAATTGCAGTCGTCTAAATCTGCGCGCATTCAGTCGGTTTTTTTGTATGCTTTCATAAGTGCGTGACGAGAATGTAAGAATGTTAACTCTTTCGAAACTGAACTGAAGCTACGTCGTATGTAAGGATATATTTGGTACCTTACAGAGAAAACAGCGAGCTTCCATTAGAGAAATTATTGGGCGCTGTATAGGGAAAAATGGCTGTTAGTGTACGAGTCATTCGAAATACATAAATACATTGCGTGGGAAAATGCAGAATTTCTAGTGTTAAGCTTGGCGGTACTTATGCTAACCTCTAGGCTTTACAAGGTTAAACAATCTTTTGGAGCGTAATTAAAAATACTTAACCTCCGAAACCAGTGTAAATAACTAACTACATGATACATATTCTGTGGTTGGGAAAAGATTTACAGCTGGTCAAGAATTTCCTTGCTTTTATTAAACCCAAATTTTTGTTATTGTTTTGAAGAAGTCCACCACCGCACCATATCCTGTTTTAATAAAACTCTTTCCACGTCTCCATATGTAATTCTGTAATACTTGTTTTAATATTATCTTCCATTCCTTGAAGAGTCGCGACTAAAATTTTATGCGCATTTCTCATTTCTTCTACAATTATATGAAATGTAAGGGTTCTATTATCTGTATGAAGGCTGAAGCCAGGCAAATACATTCGGACACTGGGTTGTCTTACGCAGTAGAATGTATTGTTTCTTGGCCATCCGAAGTAGGCTTAAATATACGCAGGTGATACTGATTGGTATAAGAACTGATGGATCCGAGTATTGAAGATTGAAATGTAAAAGTAACATTTATACGTATCATGCCATGAAGACATATGAGTATGGAGCAGCAGGAGTGCAGTTCCAGGTACTTTTGCCTTGGAACTCTATGTATTTGATCAGCTTCATGCTTCGGCTGCTTTTTCCTCAGAAAAAAGAGGTGCCAGTACAAAGTTCTTGTCAAGAAACCCACAGGAAGGAGATCACTTGGAATGTGATGTGCATTATTTCATATTGAACCATAAGTGGACAGACCTTGTTACCTTAAAAATGTTAAATTATCAGCAACCGTGTAATGCCTTGTGGATAGTACAGTGCTGTTGGTTGAATTAAGCGAACTGAATATTGCGCTGTGGAATATATAATGAACTTTAAAGCAAAGATGGAGAGTCACTCTCCTACCGTCAGCTGTCAAGCAATCGCTGCACAAACACAAGTTTTTATTGATAAGTCGTACAAAGTTAGCTTAGTTCATCCTGTAATGATATCAGTGTCATGCGCGCAGTGTCTTGGGAAACATCAGTTGGTGCTTTGCTTGTGAAAGGAAAAAGGGGGCCAGTCATTCTTTTTTTAAGAGAAAAAGAACAGCCTGATCGCACCTGACCAAGTTCTCATCTATCTTCGAACCGAAGGTCCCAACTTGCTTCATGTTTCTCTATGAAAATGGAATATGTACAATTGTAACAAACGTTTTCCCTTCCCTTTTTTGGATCATACACAACGTGAAGATTATTAATTTGGACTTTAAATGTTTGTCCTCCTGGCGCAACAGCCCCTAGTGTGCCAGAGCCTCCTCATTATCAAGGCTTCACAATCACACTTAGACATACCACACTCAGTGGGACTCCTCTGGACGAGTGATCAGACCGACGCAGGCACCTCTTCACAACAGCACAAAACACTTACACGAGACAGACATCTATGACGCCAGCGGGGTTCGAAACCGCAATCCCAACAAACGAGCGGCTCCAGACTGGGCGGCCACTGGGATCGGCTTGGAATTTAAACAGTCGTCTTAATTATTCAAATAAAAACTGCATTTCGACAGTGGGTTCTATTTGCTTCTGAAGGTGGACACAGTATTAAGAAATGTATACTCTTTTAGGACCCTGTATAGATTTGCTGTGAAATATATTGCGGTTTTTATATAAAATTTATGACCTGACCAAAGTCCAAATAAATAACCGTCAACATTGTCACACTGTCGAAATTAATTTTAAGATTAACGTATTAATTTAATTTCTTTATTTAAGGACGTTTGCCAACAGTGTAGCTTTTACAGCACAGGTTAAAGACCCACGAGGTAAGTATCAAAGCTGAAGGCTGAACACGGCAGGCACTGTAGATGTAAAGTAACAATGACGCGCATTCCCCTAAAGATTGTCGCCGTGGAAAAGAAACAAGTGTTAAACGTTATGAGTGTGTGTGTGTATTTTTGCTTTAGTTAATACAGCATGTAAGTCGCATCTTTTCTGCACCCTATTATACTGCCTTCTCTGGCCTGTCTGGCTGTACCATGCTTTTCAACGTTATCTCATAAACGGCACGATTTTCGTAGAAAATTTACTGAACGTAAAATGTGTGTTTTGGTTTTATCTACAACTTTTGTCTGAAACATTTCTCATTCTAAGGGTAATTCAGCGAGATGTCTTAAATGTACATAGGTCTTTATGTAAAATACCCGTTATTCTTGTCAGAACTAAATAAAACGTGAATTTTTCTTGACAGACGTACGAATAATCCTCAAATATCAAATTTCATGACAATCAATCCAGTGGGAGCCGAGGTTTCCCATGCGGACAGACGAAGGGACAGACATGACGAAGCTAGTAGGGTTTACAACTTTACCAGCTTCATGTGCTGATTGTCTAGAAATTCTGGGATCCTCAATCTCCTGGAACTTTAAGGACCTCTCCAGGTGTGTATAGGGATTGCTTTTACTCTCAGAAATTACCTGAGGAACACATGTGGAAAGCACGACATCAAGGAACTGCAGGGAACAGTCATACTAGGCACTGCGCACCTACTTCAGAAAGTACAAAACGTCAGTCGTGGGAAATACAAGTATATATACCATAAATTGTAACTACAGAACAGCTGCAACAATATGTACCCTAGAAACATGGTTTGTTTCAGGTATATAATAGTAAATATCCTGCATGAACGTGATTAATAATAATAATAATAAATAATAACTTAACAAAAAGTATAAAGAAGACCAGTTTGCAAATATTATAAGAAGCCACGACAGCAATCAACCAAATATGAATTCAACATTTAAAGCAGCAGGGAAGATCATAGATGAATCAAACGAGAACAATGACATGAAACAAGATGGAATACAGAACACAAAGGCAAGATTGGCAGAGTCCTTAAAGGGAAAATGGGAAAACAAAGTAATGCATGGCCAGTACATTAGAAGCATAGATAAACATCTCATTAGCGAGGAAGACACGTTCCTCTGGCTGTCAAAGGGAGACCTGAAAGCAGAAACAGAAAGTGAAATAGTGGCAGCACAGGACCAAGCACTACAACCATGCAACAAAAATACTGCAAACAGAAAAGATGGCAAATACAGATTTTGTGACCAGTTTGAGGAGACAGTAGACCGCATTAGGTCAGCGTGCCCAGTACTGGCAAAAGAACAGTACATCAAGCGACATGATAGAGTGTGTGCTCAATTACACTTCAACATATGTAAGGAACTGGGGGTAAAATTAAACAGCGAACTCCGGTATGAACATGTACCAAAATCAGTAGAAACAAGTCAAGTGGGCAAGGTAACCATATTATGGAATCAACAAGTGCAAACCGACAGAACCATCCCCAACAGTAAACCGGACATCATAATTCGGGATAATGAAAAAGCAACATGTATATTAATTGACGTAGAAATCCCGGGAGACGGAAATGTGATAAAGAAAGAAGCCGAGAAGATTCTAAAATATAAAGACCTTATAACAGAAGTAGAGTGCGTCTGGAATGTAAAAACAAAGGTGACCCCAGTAATAATAGGGACAACTGGAACCATTTCAAAATCCGTAAGAAAATACTTGAGCAGTATACCGGGTAAGCACGATATCAAGGAACTACAGAAAACAGCTATATTGGGTACAGCACACATACTGCGGAAAGTGCTAATGTAGAAGCACAAAAGAGTTTAATATTGAAGACAGCGTTATATGCACCATTAACTGTACGCGCAAATAGCTGCGACACTGTATACCCTAGACACGTGGTTTGTTTCAGGTATATAAGTGTGAATACCCTGCATAAAGGAAATGATGATGATTATGATGATGATGATAATAATAATAATAAACGGCTGTGCTATGTATTCGCATACGCATACTTGGCTGGTCAGTATGTGTAGCATTGTAATTGAGGTGCACGGCGGTCCATGAATCAGTTAAGATAAAGATATCTCTTCACCTTTAACTGGTGTTCCTGAATTCCCAGCACCCACATTTACAAAGGAGATGACACGTTTCCGTATTATTCATAAATGTGAGCACATTGCATTACTTTATATGGTTTAACGTCACTTTGTGTATGTTATTTACAGGTGTGTACATGATTTGTTACGTTTGGAACATTATTGTTATTTTTTACTGGCGGGATTGTGTCTTTAACATAACCCGGCTTACGGAATTAGCTGTTTTCTAATTTAAAACAGATGGACTTAAGAGGGTAGGGTCCAGGAACCTAACGCGTTCATACATATTGGACTTCCTGTGTAACCAAATGACAGGCTTGCTAGTAATACGGATTTTTGACCTTACAACAGTGAGACAGGAAGTACGGAAACTTTACTGTGAAATGGCGTGCCTTCTTTATGTAGGAAAATTCTTGATTTGATAAATGATTCATGTCTGACTTTTACATTAAGAGCTCTGTAATTTCTTCGGTTTCTGCACAGTTTCCAAGAAAGCAGTAACAATGTATAAGGAGATAAAAAAGTCATATAAGTTACAATCTGTCTGCCGCGTGAACTCATTATAAGGTTTAGTGAGCTTAACTTCACACTGAATAAAGTCTGGAAATAGAACTGGTACTTCTGCTTTGCGAGGAGTGACCTCTGAAAAAGGGGTAGGTGCCTACTGGATTGCATTACTTTGTACGATACACTGGAGTAAGGGTGAACGCAGGGGTACTGTAGCATAAAGAGGAGCAAGTCTGCTTCGTCAGCAAGGCGTTGGTATCCAAATTTCACATATTCGTGCCCCCTCACTTTTGACAAAGAAATTTATCATGTCAATCCTTCCAATTTACACTATACCCTTTCTGGCATTAACGACAAGAAAAAGACTCACTGAGGCAGAGTTCCTTTTGAAAAGCTGATAGTTACTCAGCTAGTCAAGAGATTACGCTTCATTTACTAAATCTGAAGGTTAATTACGGCCTTCACAAGAGCCCTCCCCTTCATACTATCTTCAGCTAAGAGAAATGAGATAATAGCTGCCTAACCTATTGTTTAACAGCCACTTTAATATTATCCTTTTCTACGCCTAGGAATTCCAAGACGTCCCCTTCCTTCGGTTTGGAGGATAATATTAAAATGAATGGGAAGATATTAAAGGGTAATATTAAACGGCTCTCAAATTCATGACAGGTATACAAATATAGTGCATACAAACAGTGGCAAGAATAGGCCGTGCAAAGCTGCGTTTTTAAGTGTGAAAGCGACGCAACCCATATGCCTATAACTACTGCACTACTGAACCTTCGAAGACTAAAGTTAATTTACTGTGTATACAGAAACTCCCCGACATACACAATTCCAAGTAACGCAATTTCAGATTTGCACAATTTACAGATAAATGAAAAAACAATGATGGCCTGTTTGAAACGCACGCCGAATTTCTCGTTGCGGTAGTAAAAGCGCAGTGTGACGAAAATGGCAGAAGAATCATGCTTGGCGATAACACACCAGGCTTGACGGTCATACTGCGACTAGTCAAGTTCCAGTCTGCTGGGGTTAAGATTTCAGCTGAACTGCTTTGTACAAGTACTTGACCATATTTATACTCAATCGCCACTTGCGTAGCACCTTCCGAAACATAATTGCTGTGGAAGTCGGGGGGTGACTGTATACAGATTCAAGTCCTACGTTATAAAGAACACCTTCCGAGTCCATTACAGAAACCAGCCTGTGAATGCTTTATAGAGAAAATATCGTTGTTTATGGCAGGAGTTACACCGAACACTCAAGTACATACAATGCATGGGTAAAATGGAGTTTTAATGTTAAACCTGACAGTACATAAGGGTTACGCCGTTCAGAAAATATGTAGTCAAGGCTCCACATATTCTTACTGTCGGTACTCTATGGAGGTGTGCTTCACTCCAGGGAAACAGACGACGGTATTTGTTGGTCAGGAATCTAGTCGATTTCTTCCTGGCCGTCTTAACAAAGAAAATAATCATTGCTCACTCCCGAATCAAACCTTGCTCTTTCCAACCATACACAGTTTCTGCACTGTCAGATTTATTGAAAGTCACTGTGAGGTTATTTGTTGTTATTTTCTGCTCGTTTCGCAATGTAATACTAAAACAGAGATGATAACTGTAGCAGCTCCTTAAGAAAGGTAATTAATCAATGGCATACGACACTGTAAGTCTAATTGGCGTTATTACATTCTCAAAAATGCCGTATAAACTGCAGGTGAAGCGCAAGGGAAGAAATGTAAGTTGAAGCAGTTGTCTCAGTGCTTAAGTAAGACGCCTGGGGGGAGTGAGGTGTAGCTCCACTCATTCTTAACGTAGGCGCTACACAGAGACGAGTGGTCAGTTTCAAGCCCCAGCCGTTTCACTCCGGTAAAGGAACCCGGTACCCTTTGGATAGGGAGGTGTGTGGACCCCGCAGCTTTAAGGCCTTTTGGGAACTCAGAAGCTCTGCTGCTGCCAGATTCCGAATAAAATACAGTTGTGTCTTCTTACAACTTTTTCTCAGTTGCCGTGCTGTTCTGTCGTCGGAGTGGAAAAATTAATTAACAGACAAATGTACCAGACGCCAAATATTACGGCTTTGTGACGTACTGAATGCAAGTGTGCCGTTCTCGTGTTACAGGGATGTAACTGCAGGTCGTAACGTTACTTCGCCGTCCCCGCTGTGGGGAACGAAAATTTAAACCTTGAAAAAGCCCAATGGTTGCTGTAGTTACCAGCAGATCTAACGTTTAAGAAACTTTTAATTTTGCCCACTCAATGTATTTCTGTCATATTAGTCTCAAAATAAACGCGGCAATTTCTTTAATAATATTAACTTATTCATCTTTATGATGGAGACGAAGTATCGTTAGGAACTCACTAGTTACATGTCATTTAGATGAAATTTGTACTTTTGAGGGTTAAACCCGCTCCTGTATGTAGACATTTTTCTGCAGTCAGTCACTCTGATGACGTTTATTTGAAACTGGTTCTGGTTTATTCCACCTGAAATAGTGGCCGTCTCATAGAAGGTAATGACAGCGACGAGAGAGAAACTTCTATTAAATTACAGATTAATATGGTTTCGTCAGATCGTAGCGCATTTTCGGTTTACTGCAGTGAGTGAACTGTCGTCATCTGGTGGTCAGATTTGTAGCACAAGCATGTTACAGAGGCTAACTATAGACGCTAACATTAGCAAAAGAATAGATCACGCACGCCTTTTTTATTCAAGTTACATAAGTGTTAAAAAAGTAACACACTGTGCCTATTATCAAGCCACAAAGCAGTGGTGTACATAATGCAGTAGTATAAAAACTTTTTACAAGTCATTTGTATATTATACTCTGTTTCAGAAAATAAATTAAATAAGAGACGGTTATGTTTTATTGCTTCAGGCATTGTCCTGTTCATAGACCGACTTAAAATTAATTACATAGTCAGCTGTAAGTCCAATGACGTGACTAGACACTGGCCTTTTATAAAGAAACGTCAGCTTTTCATACGAAAATATACCACGTAAGGTTGTCTGTATTTAGTACACTGCAAGGTCCTTCTCGTTGCATGTAACCCTAGGCGTATAACAGATGTTTAACGCTGGATCTTGTTTCAGTGATAATTATTCTGGTTTAGATTTCGTGGAATCTTCATACAAAAGATATGCGTGTTTATTGTACGCTGTATACAAGAAGATGCCCTTAAGTAGTCTTTTTCTGTATATATCAGCCTCTTTTCTTCCAAACTCCACCTTCATAATTGGCACGATCTCGTAGACTGCGAGACGGATCGCGTAATTTGCGGCATTAGTGTGGAATTCTCATTTCCAAAAGGCTCGATTCAGTCTGCGGTTGGAAAAAGGTTTCTGAGCTGAAAGGATACAAATAACCGAACTGTAATTTACTTTGAATAATACTTCGGAGTTTTAAAGTTTATCTTACTATTGTAGGGAATAGGCTATTAAAGGTATGAAAAGTTTAGCCTGGAGTCGGAAAAATATAGGCTTGTAAGTATAAAGGCCAGTCCTCTGTGCAGTGTAAAGGGCTGTCAAGAGAAGTAAATGTGCTATTGTCAGATAGGAACGGGGTTTCAGTGAGAGGCATGTAGAGGAGTACTAGGAATGTAAAAGAGAAGTGTGACAGCTTCAGTTCGACAGCAAAGAATACGCGATGGTAAATTAGTTTCTAGTGTCCACCAAATGCAATTTTAATACGGCACTCAAAATAAAAAGATATGGAAGGTACTTCACTAATTGTATGATAAAAATACTGTTGTGTATTCTGCCCCATTTAACTAAATATATCCAGGAAGTACACTCTGTGGAGGAATCTAGTCGGACATCTAACCAAGAAATTCCCGGCTTTTTTCAGGACACGAAGGTTCATTACCGTGTTCACAAGAGCCCACAATTGGACTGTACACTGAGTCATAAGCGTAACTTGGCTAGTAACACTGGGGGGAGGGGGGGTGGCAAAACCGACCATGGGTGTTAAGAACTTTATTTTACAATGGAGTCAAATTTGAAAGAGGGGAAAATTGGTCCCATAAAACGAACGTTTTTCGTTTTCTTCTTTCTTTCTATTTTGTATTTTCCATTATTCAATTCAGTAACCAAATAAACTATTCTTAGGATGAAAAAATATTGGGGGACATTTGCCCCACCTTGGGCCCCCCCCCCAAGTTACGCTTATGTCCTGAATCATATGAATCCATTTCGCACTCATGTAGTCTACTTATTCATAATATTACACTTCTGTCTAAGCCTGCTCATTCAAGATATCCCGACTCAAAAATTTTATACTTGTGAATTTTTCGTCTCCTCAACGCGTACTGCTTGTCCCGAACATCTGGTTCTTCTTTATTTTATCATCCATTTTGCTGAAGAATACAAATCATGACGTTCCACATTATCAGTTTTCTGCAGCAGCGATAGGTTCTCTTTTAGAATCGTATGTCACTCTCAGCATATTTTTCTGCAAAAAGCTCCTTCTAATTGCGTAGTAGAAATTATGGTTACACAGACTTTCTTTCCCTTCACAGAAAAGTGATTTGTGGTACAACTGTGTCAATGTTCAGCTGCTTGAGAATGTAGATAGGAAGTTATTGAAGAAGAGAAAAGACAAATAAGGGAAAATTTCTAGGAGAAAGATTGTTTATATTTATACAGGAAAAGACTCGAAATTTACCTTTCGTTCGTCCACGTCATATTTGTTAATGCAGCATCTGATCCTTAAACTTCAAGACTTTTTATTCCAAACCTCGTGTTAAGATTGTGAAATTACTGAGGTTACAGTAACGGTAGCTCTCGTAAAAGACAAAGAAAAATTCGTACTAAATTCCGCAAGGAAAACTCTCTGAAGCAGCCGTTTTCCGAGAATACGAGAAAATTAATTATAAATTTTTATTAAGGAGAAATATGGTTCTCATGATGTAGTCGATATTAAACAAATTCTGCGATAATGTCATGTGGAGGAATTTGGTTCTGTTAACATTGTAGTCAGTTTATTGGTTGATTCTGTTATTTAAGACTACAAGGCGAATCTAACTTTGTTCCGTGAGTTCAGACTTAAGACTTATTACAAAGATCGGTGCGGTTTGTAAAGCAGTGCAATCCTGTGTTCATATCGGTATTGCTTTAAGCCTCGACCTGCGCGTAAAATTAGTGAACATAACTAGTTGTATGCTGTTGGTCCGTGTGTGCGTGTTAGGTGTAACCTTCGAAGCTTCCCTTTATCTGACAATAAGCAGGTCATTCTTCTTCGTAGCGAAGGTTTCAATTTTTGAATTGTTTAATATCAACCAAAAAATGCACTCAAATTGTCACAGATTCACAATATAATATATTCAAGAACACACTACACTTATATATGTTTCGGACCTTACTGGTCCATCATCAGGGAGAACATCAGTCGTTACACTTTAACAGCTACTTGATAATGATTTGGTCTAATCGTATTTGTAGAAGGAGTGCTGGTAATTTTCCGTGTAATGTACTGTTACACAGCAGATTAGAACAGCGAGTGGATGATTGAGGGTGAACACACTTAGATTTAGGATGAAGATCTCTACATCACCCACACACTCCTCTAATCTGCTGTGTAACAGTTCATTTCACGAAAAAAGAATTACCGGCAGGTCTTCTATACATACAATTAGACCAACATTATTAAGTAACTGTTTTATGCATGACTCACATACTCCCTGATGATGGACCAGTAAGGTCCGAAACATGTACGAGTGTAGTATATTTTTTTAATGTGTTATTGTGAATCTGTGACAATTTGAATGCATTTGTTGGTTGATATTAATAATCGAATTATAATGCACGGAATGGAAAATATAAAGTTTCAGATTTTGTAATGAAAGTCTGTTGTGCCTCTCTCATATTTTTATCTGACAAGTCTGTGTTGTTCTGCTGTGCAACAGTTGTCACGAGACATGTTCAGAGGTCAGTACTGTGGCGTGCCATAAACAATGTCCTGATCGCTTATTTTAAGACTAATTTTCTGTACACTGATAAAATAATAATAGTACTCGATTTTTGGAACTCTTTCAATTGGCGGTCACAAGACATGGGCCTCTTTACCGCGCGACCCAGTCTAAAGTATAGCAAGAATACCAACGGAAGACAAGGTGGATTAAATGTAGCACGAATATGCAATAAAATCACTAACAGTACGCCGAGGCTTCACGATCACACTCAGACACACCACACTCGATAGGACTCCTCTGGACGAGTGATCAGCCCGACGCAGAGACCTCTTCCTGACGACACACAACACTCAAAAGAAACAGACATCCATTCCCCCGGCGGGATTCGAACCCGCAATCACAGCAAGAAAACGGCTGCAGACCCACGCCTTAGATCGCGTGACCACTGGGATCGTCACTGACAGCAGGTATATATTATACAACCTTTGCTCCAAATAAGTGCACATATAATTATAAATAAATGGTTATTTCATAAATTCCTCCTACCTGTGTCGGCCCGTGAAGGCCATCTTCATAAAGAATTTAATTACAAAGGAATATATATAGGATAAAGTGTTGTCAAATACCATGAGACGAAACATTGCTAAAATGTATAAAATATAAAATTGTTATAGGTGTTTTACATTTCATTACAGATTTGTACTAAAGTCGCAGACAAACATCTATGTTAATACGGACATCTTCCTTCAACAGGAATTGTAGCCTTTTGTTGTTTGTTGATTTTGACTCCATACTGGGTCACTACGTTACTTCACATTGTACTGTAATTTAAATTTGTTTATGCAGATACTTGACAACATTTCTTCGTAGATGTATTCCTTTGTAACTAAATTCCTCCTGGAGATGACCTTCGTGTGCCGAAAATGTACGAGGAATGTTACGACTCAACAAATATTTACAATTATACATGCAATTGACTGGAACAAATATTGTATAGGTAATGCAGTGCACAGAATACATGTACAGTGTTAAATCACGGACAAAAAGAAAGTACACTGAAAAGTGTTTGTTCGCAGGCCATTGTTAACGGTTGTCTGCATAAACCCGTAAGGCGCACTGCACTTCTTGCATGCACTACTAAGATTTCTTGGAACCTGGGCATTTCAGCCGCTGCATATTGCGACTGGGTTGCGGAACGAAAGATCAGAGAATCGAAATTTGGTTTATGGTGGAGGCAGAGAATTTTCTTTTCGCCACTGTATTCAGGCCGGCTCTGGGGCTGACCCAGCTTCCTATTCAGTGGGTTCCCTAGGCTCTTCATCTGTCAGAAAACAGCCAGTTCATGGCCCTATTCAGTGGGGACCCCAGGCTCTTCATCTGTCAGAAAACAGCCAGTTCATGGCCCTATTCAGTGGGTACCCTAGGCTCTTCATCTGTCAGAAGACAGCCAGTTCATGACCCTATTCAGTGGGGACCCTAGGCCTTCATCTGTCAGAAGACAGCCAGTTCATGACCCTATTCAGTGGGTACCCTAGGCTCTTCATCTGTCAGAAGACAGCCAGTTCATGGCCCTATTCAGTGGGTACCCTAGGCCCTTCATCTGTCAGAAGACAGCCAATTCATGATGTTGGCCGGTCACCCTCATCTCGTCAAGACAAAATATAAAGACAATGTGCTTTTTAGAGACATGCAGGTAAGTGGATGTATATCAGGACGCATTCTTAACTTTGTCACTAGGTGGAGGTAAGTGGTCACCTTGACGCTCCGGCCGCCTTAAAACAGGGGACGATCACCCAGTACCCACTGAATATGGGGCTGGCTGGGCCCCAGAGCTTGTCTGGATGTTTTGGAGGTGTCGGGAAACGAACCGTGAGTGTTCAGTTGTCGTATAGTGTGGCCACTGTGTTCACTGAGCTATCCCGGCCCTTCACGTTCATCTGACTTAGAAGAATGGAGCTGTACCTCTACGCCACATGTCTTTATGGCGTGGTGCGTAATTAATACAATAACTTTTTGTATCACATTTCTTGTGCACCAGAATTTCGAGTTCTAAAGTTTGTGCAAAGTGACTGGGACAGATGCGTGAACACAAATTGTTCATAAGCTTTCTCTTGTCCAGCTGACGTTGGTTGCATAGTAGCTTGCATAGGTATGTACGTATTCCGCGTAACTGGTAGGTACACAGCATATCAAATCTTTGGCTTTCTTCATACCTAGTGAATGCCTCACGGTGTTTGTAATGCATATACGAACCAATCTCATACGTAGTTTAAACTCTGTGAGCTCAGCCAGCAGCATGTTTGGCTTATGTTCGGCAGTCTGCTGCTATCGAGTTTGTATCTCGTCCGAGGCACTTTACTGTATTTCCTTGGCTCACTCCTTTCAGATCAACAACCAGTAGGGTGGAAATTGTTCCCTCCTCGAACCACGACGTCGCCATGCCTCGTACAGGGCAACAGAACGAGGCAAATCAGTCTCAGTTGCTTTAGCCAGCAATAATAGCGTAGGTGTGAGCTTTAGTGCCGGTTTAAGCATGCTCGCCCTACTCGTTTCCAGTCACTTTATTGGCTGTATTAAAATCCAAACATTGCGAAGAAGACTGCGTGTCGGTTTGTGGCAAAGAGAGAGCGAGAGAGTTATAACTTAACTATGTCGCAAAATCTACTGCTTGATACCCCACGCACTGTACTTCTAAAAGTCCGCAGGTCTATGATTTGACAACGCCGCATGTGGTCACCCTATTCGCCGCCTCTGGCTGCAAGTAAAGACAGTAAACACTACATCTGCTTGTCTATGCGAAATCTGACACTTGGTCTTCGAACTTAACGTTTTTAATTCGTCACTAAAACAACACTTGGAAACGGTTTATTTTCGCACATCCGTATGTACACGGATATGTATTGAGTGTGTGAGAATAAATGTGCGTATATGTATACACGCATAATACATACACACGTACATACATACAAACATACATACGTACGTACATACATACATACCTACGTACGTACATATGTACATACATACATACATACATACATACATACATACATACGTACGTATATACATACATACGTACATACATAATACATACATACATACATACGTACGTACATACATACATACATACATACATACACACGTACATACGTACATACATACATACATACATACGTACATACATACATACATACGTACATACATACATACATACATACATACATACGTACATACATACATGCATACGTACATACATACATACATACATACATACATACATACGTACATACATACATACGTACATACATAAATACATACATACATACGTACATACATACATACATACATACGTACATACATACATACATACGTACATACATAAATACATACATACATACATACATACATACGTACATACGTACATACATACGTACGTAATACGTACATATATACATACATACCTACGTACATACATGCATACATACGTACATACGTACATACACACATACATACATACATACATACATACATACATACGTACATACATACATACATACATACATACGTACGTACGTACATACATACATACATACATACGTACATACATACATACATACATACATACATACATACGTACATACATACGTACATACATACATACATACATACGTACATGCATACATACATACGTACGTACGTACATACATACGTACATACGTACGTACATACATACATACGTACATACACACATACATACATATATACATACATACATACATACATACATACATACATACACACACACACACACATACATACATACATACATACATACATACATACATACATACATACATACATACATACATACATACATTTACATCACCAGGGACAGCCAGTGGTTGCGACATCCGATACTGATTGAAGCTGCTTCTTTACGTACAGGTCACACAGTACTTACAGGCTCACAGGAGACATTCCTCCTCTTAGCTGGATCCTAGAATAGTACGGACTGGTGGGGTTAAGAACTCGTGGAGCCTTACTTCTGTTTTGCTTAAACCTTCGCAGTGTTGTGATCATGGACGAAGACAACTTAACTTTACCCTTACCAAAAGCCACAGTAATTAATCAGCTTGAAGACATCGTAGTCCTTACTTCTTCCACCTACTCACTGTAGGTGTCGAGGTTGTTCATTTTCACTTGATCACACTCAGACACACACCACAGTCGCTAGGACTCCTCTGGACGAGGGATCGGCCCGTCGCAGAGACCTCTACCTGACAACACAAACACTCACAAGAGACAAACATCCATGCCCCCGGTGGATTTCGAACCCACGATCCCAGCAAGCGCTCAGCCGCAGACCTACGCCTTAGACCGCGCGGCCACTGGGGTCGGCTTGAAGACGTCCTGTAGGCCGATTCCAGTGCCGATTTCAATGGCGTTGGTCTGCAGCCGCTCACTTGCAGGCATTACGGTTTCGAATCGCACCGGGGGCATGAATATCTGTCTCTTGTGAATGCTGTGTGTTGTCAGGTACAGGTCTCTGCAACGGGCCGATCCCTCGTCCAGAGGAGTCCTACCGAGTGTACCTGTATGTCATTGTGTGTTATCAGGCGCAACAATAACCCTCTACACCTACAATGAGCAGGTAGAAGAGGAGAAGTAAAGAACATAATGTATATAAGACAGACGGACAGGCGTCATGCATAAGAATCACAAAACGGAACTTGTTTGGTGTCTGTCGAATGCCTTCCGTGCACTCTAAAATTTATTTCAGACGAAGAAATTTTAGCAGAAATTGTGCATGGCAGATTGCTGTGTAGCAAAGATAAGCAAAGAGCACCGGTAATATGGCAATCCATCCTCATGCAAACGATCATTAAAAGTAATGCAGTAGTTGTACTGAATTGGTACATACATGGAACACTTTAATAGTTGCAAGTTAAATTATGAGCATTGCTACACCACCCACGATAAGGTCGAATAACTGAGGGCAGAAATCACAGCTACTGTGTAAATGACTAGCGATAAAACAATGCTTGCAGTTACGGAATATAGCTACCGCATGCAAAAAATGACGTATTCAGTTTATCTTTAAGTACTTTATTAATGCTGTATATCAGAACGAATGCTTTGCATTCAATAAGTAAAGCTATTTAAAACGTCTTTTTAGGAGGACCCTGTACTACTGAAGCGGGTTTAGTGACAGAAAAGTGCACTTGGAAACAATTAATTAGTGTAGAAAACTTTAACACATTATAAGCTGCATAAATAATGAAAATACAGAGTAACGTTCTTTGTTTATTACAGAAATTCTGAAGTTACAAGGCGAAACATTTCCAAGAAAATGTAGGTATTATATTCTTTTCTTACATTCTGACTCACACTTCCCCACACTTGCATTAGACATAAGAGAACACAGGCTGTAAAACAATGCCTCCTGGATAAATTAGTTCGCCAGATCTCCCACGATAAACAGTGGAATTGCCCTTTGTCGTAACTTGCCTTGCTTCATACACATATGCAGCGTATGTACTCAGTCTCTATGTATGGTGTCACACAGCTTTCATGTACTTAACACTAAGATTAGAATTTACATTCTTTTTAAGGTAACGTTTCTGAAAGCGAGTGAATTCCTGGAGGTAAACTCAACTGTAGATTGAAGTTACCTGCTCAGTTCATTACTTTCTGACTTTTAGAATGCGCAGAGCAGCGTTCTGAGGGGGCCGCGGTGGCGCAGTTGGTTGAGGCCACTGCGCTACAAACCGGCAGGTCGCGGGTTCGATTCCCGATGGTGTCACTGGAATTTTTCATTGACATAATCCTGTCGGTCGCACTATGGCCCTGGGGTCGACTCAGCCTCTAACAGAAATGAGTACCAGGAATATTTCCTGGGGGGTAAACGCGGCCGGTGCGTAGGGCTGACAACCTTACCACCTTCATGCGCCGATTGTCTAGAAATCTGGGAGCCTCAACCTCCTGGAACCCTAAGGGCCTGTCCAGGCCTGTAATGGGACTGCTTTACCTTTGCAGAGCAGCGTTCTGAGCCGGGGGTACTTTGAAGTCTCCTAATGGTGTGATACATTCATACATTAAAGTCTTCTGAAATATTACGCTGTTTTGACTGGTTAATATTATAGTTACCATAGCTTCAGAGGAGCACAGTATTTCATTCTTTAGCGTCAAGAGTTAACCGTTTTGGGCCGCTTGATCCTGAAGAAGGAAGCAGTACGCTTCTTCGAAACAACCGTTGACACGGCGTATGCGTCTCAGAAATCTTGACTCTTCGTCAACACCGCGTTAGAATTTCAAGTCTGGTAACTAGTTCTGTGCATGGAATAAATAAAACAAAACGGCCTAGCCTGTGTAGCTGTGTTGCATTTGTAATGCCTGCTAACGTAGGCTGTTTTAGGTAACAAGTTGCTAGTGGAAAGGGGTACATAAAATTTACAGTCAGACTCAAAGGTGCGTGAGGTTTGACGTTACTGTCTTCTGGAATATGACGCTGTAAAGTCTGGCAGAAATTTACCGACGTTTCGGAAAAACTAGTTTTCTGAAGTCCAAGGACACAGTAACATTCAAGGTACATGCTAACTGAAGAGGTTTTGAATTGTGACGTAGGGCGATGTCTCCACGTCCCATAAGGGTGCACAGTGCGAGGCCTAGGGGCAATGAAAGTACAACAAAGAACAGCAACTATATCGGTAAATATTTTTAGACCTGTCTGAACATCGTAAATTTCCATCCGTTCGCTGCAGCACACTGTAATATGCCTTCAGTAGGCTCGCGTTTTAAAAACAAATGCTGTAGTGTTAAAAATGTCAATTAACAGTGAACCGTTGTTGTTTTTACAATGTATTTGGATTTTAAAACATTCTAACCAAAAGCAATAAAAATATCTCCAGTCTAGATTTTTTTTTTTTAGGTTTTAGCGCCTGTAAAACCACAAAGCACTAAACTGTAATGTAGCTACCATATCACGTGTAGTTCTGTCTACATCTTCTGTGCTTGTGCTCAAAACTATTTTGTATCTTTATTCCATGTAGGAGCTATTTTGATATTTAACACGTGTTTCAAGTGCTAAGCCTTACATTCACATGAAGCAGTTCCCGCACTTCTAGATTAATTTCGTAAGAACGACAAAGTTTATTTTACAAAAACACTAATCACCAACAAATGCACAAAGAGAGTTTTATCATCAATCGTAACACACTCCTACATGTTTCGACCCTGCTGGGTCATCTTCAGGGAGAACTTTTTGTTATCGTTACACTAAGGTTGCACTTTTTATTTGAGTGAGAATGTGCTGTTGACTGAGACTCTCTGCGGTCCCGGCCTGCTGCAGGCCGGGACCGCAGAGAATTCACGCCTCCAGTACTCAGTACACAATCAACAGCACATTCTCACTTAACTAAACAGTGCAACGTTACTGTAACGATAACAAAAAAGTTCTCCCTGAAGATGACCCAGCAGGGTCGAAACATGTAGGAGTGTGTTACGATTGATGATAAAACTCTCTTTGTGTATTTGTTGGTGATTAGTGTTTTTGTATAATGTAGTGCACGGACATGGAACACATTAAAAAAGTTTATTTTCTTGAGTAAGGAGTGCAGAGGTTTTCCAAAAATCTAGGAGCCACCTCAAAATTCTAGGCGCCAGAGTGGTGACATGAAGCAAGTTCCGTACTGTGGATCTAAAATATTAGGCGCCATCGTACAAAATGTAGTTGCCGGGGCGACCTTGGCGCGCGGGATTTGTTCACCCCTGTCTTAATTTCTTCATTACCTTGTAGGGGCATATGTATATCTTTATTATGAACTCATTCTGAGTGATAAAGAATTTAAAGTATTTTTACTGTTTGATGCCCTGTATTACTGTTCCAAGAATTAATACCAGAACGTTCTTAGATATGGCAGTTATAAATTAGTAGTTCATTGTGCCTGCACATTCCAAACATTCCGCAATTCAAAGATCAGTGAATGACTTGCTGCAGATGTATGCAGATAATTTACGTCACATGAACACTATTGTAAATTAGATACTCCAACACCTGACAGAATTCCATACAGCGTTCTTATTATCTACAGCACAAACCTTTCCCGTCCACGTTCTTCAGTCTGAGCTTCCCACAGTCTTTCCTCTATGTGTGCCAGCGTTTTTGAAGGTGTTATAAAAATCTCCATCATCGGAGAACAGTAACTCCAAGTACGTACAATTTATTTCTGTGGAAAATCCGTAAGGAAAAGATTAGTTGGGAAACTTATAGATGTGAATACGGTACCAGGATATGATGAAATATGGTAACGAAACGTTTGCTTCCCTAAACTGCGGAAATATTCTTGAACAGCTGGACGAGTGTCATTTGTTTTGTGGCTATTTGACGACGCTGTCAGTAGCACAGGCCGATCCCAGTGGCCGCGCGGTCTAAGGCGTAGGTGTGCGGCCGAGCGCTTGCTGGGATCGTAGGTTCGAATCCCGCCGGGGACGTGGATGTTTGTCTCTTGTGAGTGTTTGTGCCTCGTCAGGTAGACGTCTCTGCGACAGGCCGATCCCTCGTCCAGAGGAGTCCTACCGACTGTGGTGTGTGTCTGAGTGTGATCAAGAGAAAATAAACAACCTCGACACCTACTGTAAGTAGGTAGAAGAGGCGAGGACTACGAAACTACGTCAGTAGCACAGACTATATAGCGTTGAATGGTGCGATTATTAATGAATAATGAATTCAAGTTAATGTCACTGAATCTACTTGGTATAATGAGAAATGTCACTACACCCTCTGTCTGTAAGACCAGCTCGGATTTGAACTCTGTGCCTTCCGAATACCCCTCGAATGCGACGTCTGAATGACGGTGTCTCACTAGTAGTCAGATCGTTATAAAACGAAAGCACAATGCAGTAACCGCTTGTACGGGGAGTGAATGTGTAACTTTGTATGTTCTCACCCTGGTTGTGAATGGACAGTTCCAACATCCGACAGCTTTACCTTGGTGCGTTGGTAGGAGGCTGGGTGGAACCCAGAAGTGTTAACAAAGACTAGAATTCTTATATATGTCGGAGATCAAACCCCGGTCGACAGAACTGTACCAGCTAACACCAGTGGGATGTACTTGTGTGCTATTTTTCCAACTTAGGAGCTTCCTAGTGTTTTTCTCTGTTTTCATCATATTGACGTTGAGCAAGAGTGACGTCGACCCGCCAGCATCCAGCAATGGCCGACTCAGGACGCTACTCTTCCCCACCTCCTTTTCTGACATTTTCCCTTACGGTGCCACTTTTCCTGCCCTATTCCCCAGGAGCCACCACAGTCTTATGTTACAATCCTACTTCCTCCTACATCGGAAAACGGTTCCGAGTGGATGTTTAAAAATTCAGGTCCCCAGTCGAATGCCAAAACGTCATCTCCAAACACATTACCTCCACTTTCTCCTCCTGTCCTTACTACTCAATACCCACAATTTAATATTCCGCACCTTGTAACTGCAGTAGATGTAACATTGTCGTTAAATACTCATATGAATTATCGAATAAAACCTTCATACCGGGAATAGTGTGGTAGAGATAGATCTTTAAAGTCTTAGTCATGGGTTATGTGTTACGGATATTGCTGGATTATGTGTTATGTGAACTGAGGTTTTTCTTAATCCTGTGGCTCGACAGCCGATCTCGGGCCTAGGCCGCCTCAGTGTTGAGGTTTCAATATCACACACAGCTAGACACATCACACTCGGTAGGACTCCACTGGACGAGGGATCGGCCCGACGCAGATGTCGCTACCTACACAACACACAACAACCACAAGAAACAAACATGCATGCTGTCAACGGGATTCGAACCCGCGATCCCAGCAATGAAGCGGCCACAGACCTATGCTTTAGACCACACGGCCACCGCGATCGCGTTTTTCTTAACATTTCCCAATTTTTCTAGGCCCGTGCTAGTAAAGCGTATCTGAAAATAAGGCCTTCTACAAGATTCTTTTCTATTTGCAATGCATGGTCATCTAACCACACGGCAGAAAGGCGTTGCCACGTAGGAATGCACGATATTCACTCTGTAGTTTTTACTGGACGCTGTACAACGCCTGAAATTGACGCAGCATCCGAAATAAACAAACAAAGGTTATCGCAATTGATTGGTTGGTTGGTTTGTGGAGAGATACAGCCTTTCAGTAAACCACTTTTATCGCTTTCTGTTTACCTCGTCTCAGAATGGAAAAATGTCAGCTTTCGCCAATAATAAGTCTATTACTATTACTATTACTATTACTATTACTATTACTATTAATGGAATGACATCAGTGTGGAAGCATTCCAGTGGCGGCGCGGTTACCTCTAAACAGCAACACCGCGCTTAGTGCCTGTTGTTATTCTATCAAGAGAACTTTTCAAGTTATTGAGGTTAGGCATTTTTGACAAGGTTTGTTTTTATAGGCAAGTAGTGCCATGTGCGCACAAAAATTGTTTTTAAGCTAAATATTGAAAAACAATGTCGACAACCGCAGGAATTTCCCGTTTGCTTCTCAACGGGCGTTTTATTAATTTTTAATAAACATTACAGGCATGATTCTCCATAGCCTTTTAGAGCCTACACACATAATTTTAATTCCAAATCGATACACATTGCATCAAAAAACTTTCCAAACCAAGGTGTTAGTTACGCCTACAAATTATACTGATATTTTGTAAAATGAACTGCCGTTCTTAAAGATAGACCTGAATTTCATTTATAAATACGATTTGTATTAGGAATAGCTAGATGATGATTCCGTTGGCCATGTGATCTGAGGCGTAGGTCTGCAGTTGCTTGATTGCTGGGAATGCGGGTTCGAATCCCGCTGAGAGCGTTGATGTTCGTGTCATGTGTTTGTTGTGTATTATGTAGGTAGCGGCCTCTGAGATGAGCTGATAACCCGTTCAGATGAGCCCTACTGGGCGTGCGTGTGTCTCATTGTGTGATGTAGAAACCTAAACAGTGAGGCGACCTAGGCCCGAGTTGGGCTTTTGCGCACTGAAAACAAATATGGAACTTTTTACTTACTAACTGAACGAGTGGCTAAGTAACTTCAAGGTACAGTGTTCAGAAGGCCGTCAATAATTATTAACTTTATCAAAGAATTTCCTGCGTTTACGGAACCAAAATATTCGTTATCGTTTTACCGGATTTGATCGAAATCGGCTAGGTAATTTGGGCTTGTAACTTGAGGGAGACAGACAGACACGACGAAAGAAACAGATAATTTTATAGACTATTTTTAAAACACTCCTAGAAATAATACGAAGATGCACAGATCCTGTCCGATTTTCCCGATACCGCTCTGTGAAATTTGACTCAGGGGAGCTTACAGGAATTGTGATATGTTCTTAGGACTTAACCGATTACAATTCTTGCTGATGCCGCAGTGCGATGTCAGAGTTCAGAGGGCGATGTGGCGAAGCAGACATTTCGCCGAATGACACACCGAGGCAAGAACGTGCCTCACTGCTGCATGCATGCACAGTTTGCTCCATGCCACATGCAGCGTATTTGCATCCGTTGAACGATATTAACCGACGTCATATGCACTGCGTCTGCGGCACGTTGTACGTACTAACCAACGTCATACGCACCGCGTCTGCGGTCCGTTGAACGATATTAACGGATGCCACATGCCACATATCTGCGGCACGTTGAACGATATTAATCAATGTAATATGCACCGCGTATGCGGCGCGTTGAACGATACTAAACAACGTCATATGCACGGCGCCTGCGACACATTGAATGGCATAACCGACGTCGCATGCAACATGTGCACGGCACGTTGAACGATACTAGCCGCCATATGCACCGCGTCTGCGGCACGTTGAACGATATTAACCAGTGTCATATGATTTACGCCTGCGGCGCGCTGAATGACCAGTGTTCACTCCCACATTCAGCATATCTGTGGCATGTGGGCACAATGAGGTCTGATGTTTCATGCACCATACCTGCAGCATGCTGTAGAAAGCTGGATACCGCGCATTGTTGCAAGCTTCCCCAACCAAAGTGAGAAGTTAAGGGACGTTGCGCGCCATAGTATTTTTTTTGAAGGCATGTGAGAAATTGGAGTAGTACTGTCACGATTATTGCTACCTACTGTCAACCTGCTACTCGCCCTGATGTCCTAGTAAAGTTTGGAAATAATGAAACGTCATTAAAAGTCAACTCTGTAAAAAGTATATCTCTGTATTCATTTTCAGCCCAGAAAATTTTCCTTCGCTATATTCGTCGTCCGTTTGCCTTCTGCTCTCTTCTTCTGCATTTGACTTTATCAGGTATTCAGTAGCAACAGTTGTGAATTACATACTGAAAATTAGGTTCCGTTAAAACCGAAATAATACCTGATGTTTTACATAAACAGGCCTGAGGTAAGCTGCAATATTTTGAATGTTATTGTGTGTGTTGTCAGGCAAAGTGAAGCATGGAATAACGCAGAGTTAAAGTAACCGCGTTTTTTGTGCCATTATGCGTAGAAATTAACTTCTCAGATCGTTCACAAACGTCGAAAGAAAGCCTTAAATATCATATGCAATACGTACTGCATCTGGGATTATTTTATTTGAGTTTAATCTCAAATTTTGTAGGCTGAACATGGTGCTTTTTGGTCTTCTGGGTTTTTCCTTGTGGAATTTTTTACTTCATATTTCTGAGTATTTCCGTTAAGAACGAGAGCGTAACCTGTAATTACGTGCCACAGACGTCAGTAAATAGTGTTCGCTTGCAATGAGTAAGCAGTCTAATTTATAACGTTACATCAGTTGATCCTCACAGTGTGGGAGTCGTCTTATCTTTATATCAGCAAGGTTGTCCTCCGAAAGTGGCACTGTGCAATGTAGTAGGCTGGTAAGGGTCGACTTCTTTTTGTGAATTTTAATAGGATTTCAGTCGTAGAAAAATATATTCCTGCATAATAACTGAAACTCAAAAGCATGGTGGCTGCTGTGGTTCTATTGCAGGGCTGTCAAATTCGGCAGAATCAAAACACTTAAATATGTAACTGAACGACTGACCTACTGTTTACAGTAATAATCAGCTAACGATGTCACCGCTAAATCATCTAACTCTTAGGTAATACAACAAAGATTCAACGCCGCTAGTATCAGTACACGTCTCTGAGCATTTCCATTCATAACTAATGCTCATAAACTCTTTCCCTAACACTTATCTTAACATTTTCCTTCATCTTGTCTGTCTTCAAAGTACCGGTATTTTGAAAGGGTTTTCTTACCAAAATTCTATATGTATTCCGTATCTTCCCATTCCATCCACTTATCCTGCATATAGACGCACGTGAAATCTCTACCGTGACACTACTAAGTGAAGCGTATATATTACTGTGTCAAAACAAACCAACAATTATGCACAGTTGTCACAAATTGTATGTCTGTTAATGTTTGTCGTATCCCCTACATGTTTCGATGGTCAAGCCATCATTGTCAGTGGGAATCAAAGATTACGGGTTCATTATGCGTCTAAAATTGTATATCTGTTAATGTTGTCGTATCCCCTACATGTTTCGATGGTCAAGCCATCATTGTCAGTGGGAATCAAAGATTACGGGTTCATTATGCGTCTAAAATTGTATATCTGTTAATGTTGTCGTATCCCCTACATGTTTCGATGGTCAAGCCATCATTGTCAGTGGGAATCAAAGATTACGGGTTCATTATGCGTCTAAAATTGTATATCTGTTAATGTTGTCGTATCCCCTACATGTTTCGATGGTCAAGCCATCATTGTCAGTGGGAATCAAAGATTACGGGTTCATTATGCGTCTAAAATTGTATATCTGTTAATGTTGTCGTATCCCCTACATGTTTCGATGGTCAAGCCATCATTGTCAGTGGGAATCAAAGATTACGGGTTCATTATGCGTCTAAAATTGTATATCTGTTAATGTTGTCGTATCCCCTACATGTTTCGATGGTCAAGCCATCATTGTCAGTGGGAATCAAAGATTACGGGTTCATTATGCGTCTAAAATTGTATATCTGTTAATGTTGTCGTATCCCCTACATGTTTCGATGGTCAAGCCATCATTGTCAGTGGGAATCAAAGATTACGGGTTCATTATGCGTCTAAAATTGTATATCTGTTAATGTTGTCGTATCCCCTACATGTTTCGATGGTCAAGCCATCATTGTCAGTGGAAATCAAAGATTACGGGTTCATTATGCGTCTTTAGATGCATAATGAACCCGTAATCTTTGATTCCCACTGACAATGATGGCTTGACCATCGAAACATGTAGGGGATACGACAACATTAACAGATATACAATTTTAGACGCATAATGAACCCGTAATCTTTGATTCCCACTGACAATGATGGCTTGACCATCGAAACATGTAGGGGATACGACAACATTAACAGACATACAATTTGTGACGGTTGTGCATAATTGTTGGTTTGTTTTGATAACTGGAAATATGCACGGTATACAGCTTATAAAAATGTATGTATTATCAATTTATTTCTAGATTTAAGCTTCTCTAGGCACGTGACTGATAAGAGTAGTGTCATCTGAGACGTGACGCCTTGTAGTCCAGTACAAGTTTGTTCCCATAATGTCTTCAGTAGCCTAATGTCTTTTGAAACATTTAACAGTAATTTACTTCGTACACGTGGAAGGTATGGGCATTGGAGCTGCGGAAGTTTTGCGAGATTTGGGATTTCTGCGATAGTGTCCATAAAGACAGGATGGGTCTTAGAGGCGGGCCAGCCGGGCAGCTGCCCAGGATGCTAACCTATGAGATGTCACTGGAATAATCGGAAATTTGGTGCTGATAAAATCAGGTTTTCCACACGCGAAATAATTTCTCCGAAAATAATCCGCAGTTTGGTCACGCATCCTCAAAATTATTCCCCAGGCCTGGACTAGGCCGAAAAGTTGAAAGAATATCGGCTTGAAGGTTGCCAAATTATTAGATTGCCCGGGGCTTCAAATTAATCGCCTGCTCGGGGCGCCCACGTGTCTCGGGCAGACCCTGCCTAAAGAGTACCGACTGCCGAAATGCGACCCTCTGTAGATCTAACATGCAGATCTAGGCATCGTGTTCCTTTTTTAAGCGTGAAATTTAACGGCGCTGTCAATTGCTACAATTATATAGCGTCTATATATATGAATGAACGGCTGTAGAGATTGATGAAATTACACTAACAGACTACAGACACCAGACTACACGGAGTCACATTCCAAAAAGGCAATAATCTTTGTAGCACTTTCGTTTACTTCTCTGTGCAAAAAAAAAACTTTTATTGTAATATGAAATATAAGGGAAGGCATCCGGTTTATGTAATATGTACTGGTAAGTTATGAATGCTAGGAACGCGTTCTTGTTTAAGTGACCTTACAGGGTATTTGACTACGTTGTTTCGGTACACGAAGGAACATGCGCCTGCTTTTGCTTTGCAGGCTTGCGTATTTGTTGGAGATAAAAGGAGTGGGAGCAGAAAGCTTTCGGAAACGTAAAATTTACATAAAATAACGCGAATGTCGCAACGAATTTCAATGATGATGATGATGATGATGATAATAATAATAATAATAATAATAAAGTAAATATGCAACTGCCTGTGTTATCAGAATGTAGCTGATTCCTGAGAGGAGATGAGCTGGATTGAGCGATAGAGGTTCTAGGGTCAACTGACGCTGAAAGTACACTAAACATAAAAAATGTGTTCTTGTTGGAATTAGCAACGTTGCATTGTAAACCCACTCTCTTCAGTTGCAGAAACGATTTCGAGTCTTCTTTCCCCTCGATAGGACAAGAGGAACTTTATCAAAGTTCCCACGTTTTCACTGTCGGCGTTGGTTAAGTGATGGTCCGTTTGTTTCTTACACTGTGCAGGTCCTACAGGGTGTAAGAAACAAAGGGAACATAACTTCACTGTAAGATGTTTGTTCGGACTTTTCGGAGGAACCTGCTGCCTCAGTCTTCAGGGTGACTGAATTTCGTTCAGGTGGATTCTAAAATGATTTTGTACAGGAAGTGTGTGGTTAAGATACGAACGTTGCGCGGATTGGCCAGAACATTTGTTTGCGGTTGGTAAACCTACCGTGGGTGTCTCCTCGGGGTGAGGAAGGCTAAGAGTGAGCTCACCACTCACCTACATCTAGTGCTGCGGTTATTAGTGCATGGAAACATACCTCCATTCCCCTTGCGTCTTCATTGCATGGTATAAATCACAGGAAGAACTTGACATTACGTTGTTATTTGGTGCACACAATTTTTGGTCTGCACAGAAATATAACTAACTCCATGGTGCAGAGTCCTTCCTGAGGAGCTAACAGGTCCTCAGCTAGTCAAGAAATTCCACGTGTTTTATGGAACGCGAAGGTTCATTACCGCATTTACAAGCACCCACCACCTGCCCCTATCCTGAGACTGAGCAATCCAGTCCATATCTCCCCATCCCACTTCTTGAAGAGCCATTTTAATATTACCCTCCAATCTATGCCTATGTCTTCCAAGTTTTTTCCTTCCTTCAGGTCTCCCCACTAAAACCCTGTAGGTACCTGTCCTGTCCCCCATACGTTCCAAAAGCCCCACCTGTCTTATTCTTCTTGATTTGATCACCCGAATGACAGTTGGTGAGGAGTACAGAGCATAAAGCTGCTCGTTTCTCTTCTCCACTCGCCTGACACTTCATCCCTCTTAGGCCGAAATACCTTCCTTAGCACTCTATTCTCGAATACCCTCAGCCCACGTTCCTGTCTGCATGTGAAAGACGAAGCTTCACATCCGTACAAACAGCAGGCAAAATTGCGGTTCTCGCTATCTTTATCTTTATATTTTTGGACAGCAAAGTGGAAGACAAAAGTTTCTGCAAGCATTCCCTGACGTCAACCGGCTCTTAATTTCTTCATGAATGGAATTTTTATCTTTGAGGATTGTTCCCAAATGTCTGATCTGTTCCACTCTTTCAAAGGATCTATTACTTGTCTTCATCTTGTGATTTTTGCTTCATGCTGCTCTCCAGACATGACCATATACCTAGTTTTCTCAACATTTACTTCTAGACTAATCTCCTTACTAGCGACTACAAAAGCTTCTGTGTTTTTCTTTATAGTGTGTGTTCTTCCACTGAATATACTTATATCACTGGCATAAACCAGAAGCTGATGTGTACCATTTAATTGGAAGCCCTTCTGGTTTGCCTGAACTTTCGTAATGTCATATTCTAAAGCACATTTGAAAAGCAATTGCGATAGAGCATATCCTTGTTTCAAACTATTGTTAATAGGAAATGTGTCAGACAAATGTTTGCCTACCCGGACTCTGCTACAGGTTTGATTTGGACATATTTTTATGAGCCGTACTAGCTTCATAGGGATACCTAACTCGATACGAATATTACGCAAGACTTGCCTCCCAACTGAATCTTAAGCTTTCCTGAAGTCTATAAATAGCTGATGCACTGCCTCGTTGTATTCCCATTTGACGAATAGAAAATGTATGAGCAGCAGTTGACGTGTTTTTTTCAAACCCATAGTGATGATCCCTAATAATTTCCTCAGCGTATGGAATTAACTTTGACGGAAGGATGTTGGGTAGAATTTTGTGTGTACTTGACAAAAGTGGTATGCATCGATAATTACTACAATCTGTTTTGTCACCCTTCTTACAAATAGGTACAATCATTGACTCCTTCCACTGCACAGGCAATTCCTCCTTTTTCCAGATAGAATTAATAAGTTTATGGATCTCAGAACGAATTGTCTTACCTCCTGCTTTAAAAATTTTCTGGAATTTGATCAGTACCTGGTGATTTGTATCCTTCTAGATTTTCTGTACCCACCTCAACCTCAAAGGCACTGATCTCAGGTACTAGTGGCTTTGCCGTATGTATTTCAGTCTCCCTAATATCATTAACCCCATGTCCAGTCTATAGCTGAGAGAAATGATTTCTCCACCGGGCTAAAATTCTGTGGAGGTCAACAATAATATCAGCCTTCCTACTCTTTACTGTATTAGTTCTACGCTGGTAACCCTGCTTGAAGTCATTAGTGCCCCTATGCAAGTACGTAAATATAACTATGCTGCGAATGGAAACAAATACCTAGTTATTGCTGCAATGAAGTTGTAAAATCTGTCATTTCAGCTTTAAGAAATTTGTATAGATCGTAGAAGCAAGGGGCTTTGTTAACACAGCAGTTTCAGCCTGAACGCAGAATCTGCTCTTCAGTTCTGATAAGTAGAGACTTGAAAGGTATTTAAAGAATACGGACAGACGGGGGTTGGTATTGGCCTGGCGAGGGTATATGGCTCAGAAACTTCTACCTGTGCAAAAGCCTTCACCACTTGCGTTACAGTGACTGTGTTGTCTCCGAATGTTCTAGCAGGCGATGTATTTGGGACTGGTACTCTTCACTGACATCTGGTGCCGTAAAACAGGTTGCCTTACACCCATCCATTTCCTTCGTCTTTCCCGACTTCCTCAACCACAAATATCAAGACAGGGGACTGAACTGTACTTTACTGTTGCATAGATTTCTAGCCCAGCATATCTATTATTATTATTATTATTATTATTATTATTATTATTATTACAGTATAACTGCAGTTATCCGGACGCTGGTTACCCGGATCGGATTGGACCTTCAGGTAAATTTGTAGAAAATTCTACAGAACTAATTTGCCTTCAAATTACCGATTATCGGATCGATATATCCTTAACTTCATCAAGTAAATCTGTAAGTCAAACATTTTCTTCCTGTAATTGCATTACATATTTTTATGGCTTAAAATTTTCTCCCAGTTGTCAAATACGTATAAGAAATTGTGTATTAATGTTTTATTTGTACGTAAATAAATATGCAGCCTAAAAATAGCCGTTTGTAGAAAATTTTCTCCTCTTTAAACGGCCAGTGTAGCATTTTTCAAGGAAAAATCCAATTATCCGAATTTTCTGTATATCCGGAAAGCTCGCGGTCCCAATTAATCCGGGTGATTGGAGTTATACTGTATTGTCATCATCATCATCATCATCATCACCACCATCATTATTACTTTGCTGTTATCTTATGATCTACCTCCTTGACAAATTCTGCACATTCAGCTCCAGTAGTTCGTAAGTTATCAGTGTCAAATCGAAAGCGAAAGAAAACATTCCCATGGCCAAAATATTCATATTTTACATTCTGCACAGTATTAGGTGCTTTAAAAATGTTGCAAATTTTTGGACATTATCTGACCATATACGCAACTTTCCCTCTGATTCTTTTTACAGCTGCGCGTACTTGCTACGTCTCTGAGCAGAAAATTTTTACAAGACCTGACGACTGCGCGGAACTTTAAAGGTTTCTTTTTTTTGTAATATGAGTAATAATAATATTTACAATGAAAATTGAAAACTTCCGACTGCGCGGCAATAATTCAGTGTACGCATGGGCATTTCATTTACTGTGCGGCCGCGCACCCGCGTAGCTTAGAGAGAACACTGCATATACGATTTCACAGCTCTCAGCTTACTTTTAAATGGCGTTATTGTCGCCGCCGCCTTACAAGTTCGCTCGTTGGCCATAATGTTACAGATTATAAGAGGTAACGTTTTCTCTATAGCATGCCATGAGGGCACAAGGGGGCAGTGGATGTATTTCTCCACTCTGTCCTAACCTCGGCGCTAGATGGGCGTAGGCCGTTACCACCAAGCCCCGGTACCCCGCCTCCGGGCCGGTATGAATGGTTTTTATTTGACGAAAAGAATACACCTTGGTCCCACCGGGGACCGAAACTCGGGCCGTCCAGCCAGCAGCGAGTACGGTATCCCGACTGCCATTAATAATTGTATGAGATAAAAATTACTCAGCTCGGGTGGCCTCCAGCGGCATAACGTTTATACCAAATTTCGTGAAAGTCGGCCAGTTGGCTCATTCACTCACACACAACGTGATGATCTCATACACTGACTGTATGCTTGTACAGAAAGAAGGCAGGTTAAAAGAACAGGCCAACAAACAGTATGAAAATCAGTGGAAATGTGTCAGGCCAGGTTCTGATCGGCTTTATTTACGTACTGTGTCAGGGTAAAAATGAATATCATCCTTTTATCGGGAGCTCCTTTTTACAAGAAGAATTTTCGCATAGAAACATGCTGACAATGTAACGTTACCAAGTGTACTCGTGCTTGCTTAGAAGAAAGGTTCCGTTGAAAGATTTGTATCATGCATAGACTGAACACAGAGACAAAAAGAGATAATAAGCTGGATTTACTTATCTTTCCATTTTGTGTTGATTTGTCATTAAAAAGGAAAATGCAACCCTGTAATCAGGCTACCATTACAATCCACCACCAAGTCTACAGAAATTTAAGATCTGATCCTTCGCATGTTAAACAGTATTCGAAGATGGATATAGCAGCTTTATTACACGGGATTGGAACTGTATTTATCTCAGCTCATTCTTCTCCTGACCTTTCACATTGCGAAATTACAGATTCCGTATAGAATAATGCCCTAAGTTCGTGGGTCATATGACATTCTATCGATGCCTGCACTTTGCAGCAATCTGCCCGTCTTCAGTCAAACAGGTCACTGCTGTGTGCAGCATTACACTACTAAAGTATGTCATTACAAATACTCGGTACATGAATTTAATTGTTTGTAAATATTATCTTCTTTTTCTCGCCACTTTTCTGTAACCCACGAACGCACCTGCAGCAGTCTAAAAACGCCGTCACACGCCAGTCCACCGGCAGCACGCAGAACCAGTCCGACTGGGTATATTATGTGTACACAGTCCGTGACATCAGCTTTCATTTGGAGCCATTCAGGCAGAATTACATTAATAAACATGGCTACTATTTTGCACATTGCCCTCTGGCTGCCCACCGCACCCCCGCGACCACCATATTTTTTTTCATGTATAATTTTTCTGGAACTTACTGGACGTCTTCCGGTGCAGATGGGTTCCTTTCCGGAAATGATCTCTTGTGAGACGTTTTAATTTTCGCCTTCTGGGGTATGACAGTGTGTAGTCTGGTAGGCGGTTACTAACGTTGCGGGGTAAAACTAACAACCACATATGAAACCATACAGTGTCGTAACGTGAAAACCTAATAGCCTTTCTACACAAACTACTGGGCTCTCACCGCAGCCTAACAGAATCTAAACGCAACATAATAGGTTCTTTATGCAACAAAAGAGGCTCTCTACTCTGACCAATAGGCTCTGTGCGCAACGTAAGAATCAAGGCAAGGAAACTTCAAGGGTAAGTTCAAACGTAACAGAGTCGCTGCCTTACATATCATTATCAAATCATCATTCATGGTCAGTCGCTCATTCGTCATTCAGTGCTATACAATTCATGCAGAAACGTGCTGTCGAATAAATCAGAAATGGAACTCCGAATCGCCCGTAGCTTGTACGTCAGACACAGTTGTTTTTCCTATCTATTAAAAGCCCAGAGCGGGTTATACAACTTATACCTTTTTCATGTTCCATCGCCCTACACAACAGCGGTGTACTGAATCTCATATTTCACATATCCAAAAATTGTGAACGTATTATTATTATTATTATTATTGTTGTTGTTGTATTTCAGGACTCTATTATTGTATTTCCGTAAGTTTCACTGCATATCATTTTCCCGGGAAATATTTTCGTATTATAAATTTAATAAAGCGGTATGTTGGTATCATCCTCAAAACGCCTGGTGTTCCCCGTACGCCTGCCTTAGGCATTTTCTCGCTGGAATGTTTACCTGGCTACATATCATCTTGAGAGGCTTCCCGTCACACTCTGATGTTGGTATCACCTTCACTTTCAGTGCACGTGCGCTGTACTTCGGTCAGCAAACCTTTGTATTTCAGGATCTGTTTCGGGTTCTCCCTTCAGTAACTTTTTATCGCTTGTTATACATAGAAATGTCAGTAAGTAAACACCTTTGCTTCGTATTATTATTATTATTATTATTATTATTATTATTATTATTATCGTGGTCAGCAGCAGCAGCACGATCGGCCTCTTCATCACTATCAAGGCACTTTTTGCGGACTTTATCCCACGTCTGATTTAAAATGCCAAATATAATTGCCAGTAATGTAATTGCTTTGATATGAACAGAACAGCTGCTCCGACACCACATGTTAAAGAAACGCATAGACGTTAGGCAATAAGTGTTCTAAACCGAAAAATAAAGCCGTTACTGGAAAGATGTGGTTATTTAGTTGTCGTGTGTTTTTGTAAGCTATTAAACTTGTATAATGAAATAACTGTGGCCGTGTAGTTTGGCTGAAGTTTTGTGAATGTGAAATGTACTGCTGACTGAGACGTGTGTGTGTGTGTGTGTGTGTGTGTGTGTGTGTGTGTGTGTGTGTGGTAAATAGGAAAATGCACAGCCACTAAATGTAAGATGTTCTATTTGTCGTTAATGTAAACAGTTTAAGTTGAATAATAACTCAAAAATGGGGCACGCGGTGGTGCAGTTGGTTGAGGCACTGCGCTACAAGCCGGAAGGTCGCGGGTTCGATTCCCGATGGTGTCACTGGAATTTTTCATTGACATAATCCTTCCGGCGGCACTGTGGCCGTGGGGTCGACTCAGCCTCTAGTATTTCCTGGGGCGTAAAAGTGGCCGGTGCGTAGGGCTGACAACATAACCAACCTTCATATGCCGATTGGGAGAAATCTGGGAGCCTCAGCCTCCTGGAACCCTAAGGGCCTGTCCAGGCCTGTAATGGGATTGCTTTACCTTTTTAGTAACTCAAAAATAGCATAAATTTTAGTAAGAGTAGCTGGCTGTCCCTTCAAGCTAGTTCACACTTTAAAAAATGCGCACAGCTATACCTCCATTCCCCTATAAGCCTTTCTGGCGTGCACAGGGACAGCTTTACCTTCAAAGTGGCAGCAGAGTTTTGTGCCTTGGTTTTACATAACGTCCGAGTCGTGGCACACGACCTTATTTTTGGAGCAGAAAATGACCATTGCCGCCTTTGCTTTTGACAAAACAATTGTTTTGATGTCTTCTAGGATGTTATGTTTTGTAGTTCGGTACATAGGTATCTGCGTTTAGGAGGAGCTGGCTGTCTCCCTCTTCTACCGTCAAGATGGAATTAACAAGCTCCTTCGTAGTGTTGTTACCCATTTTCCAAGCTACACGGCGTCACAATCCATCCACAAGATACAGGTTTATAGCCACTACCGTGAGAACCTCAAATCTCACATTGTTGTTTGATAAACTTGTGCGAAAATTTTAATTTGATTTTTTTTCCACCCCTACCTTTCGAATATAAATTTTAAGGTAAAAATTGACACCCTGTTATTTGATGATGATGATGGTGATAGTGATAATGAATGGATATGTAACCAGAGTTTGGACCCCTTCTACCTTTCATTCAAGTGTCCAAACCTCGTCCTCTCTTTGCCTGCCACAGGCGGAAATGAGCTGAAAACAGCGAAGTATTGAATATTGCGCATTGGCTGACAGCCTAATAACTTCCTTTTCTACATCGGTTTGGTCAAGATTAATAACATTTTCTACTAGAAGCAGGTTATGACATGTTATGTTTTCATGGCTGTGAATATTATCTTTACTGCCTTTTGGGTTGGAATGCCTTGTTTCGCATGAAAGTGTTGCCTCTATCTTCATGGTAGAAGTATCTAAAAGCATTTTGTCTGTGTTGTGCCGGTCAATTAAAGTTAGATATACAGGAACAAGAAATAATGGCTCCTCGTTTTCTCACGGTCAGATTCATCAACATCCCATTAAAATCAGTTTAAGAGAATTCAACAAAAGCTGCACGTCAGAGGACATACTCGTGCGTGCAGGTTGCAGGACAGCGCGACGCAGCACATTCTGTGTACGCATGATTCAGCGGTAATTCTCAGCACTGCAGTAGTGTGTACGCTTGGTCTTTGCTGCCTTCCCTCTTTCTTCTTTTCTTTTTCTTTAATTCTTCTTTTCTCTTTCTCCCTCTTTATTTCCTTTAATATTTTATCGTCCCCTATTTCCTATATGTGTACTAACTAAAATAAAGGTTCTGTTTCTGTTTAGGTAAGTACCACGATGTGAAACTGAACTGAGAAGTGAAGGAATAGCTCCACGCATCCTTAACCTCGTTTTCTTTCATTCTTATTTCTTCCCCCTTTCGTTAATGTGTATATTTTCTTTCCTGTTATTCATATCTTATTTTCCATCCCCCGTCTGTATGTTGAATTGAACACCTCACCACACGATATACTGAGGACAGAAGGACGGGCTCTGTGCCTCCTTACGTTTGATGTTATGTGGGATTTGGCCCTCGGTTTGATGTCTTGCCCCACTTTGTCCCCGGGTACAGAACTTGCGTCACACAGTGAGTAGAATGCTGTGTGAGTCTCAAAGCTGGACGCTGAGCTGTAGGGAACAGCTGTTACCCTACCGGCAATGTTCCCTCTAAGCTACGCGGGTGTGCGGCAGCGCAGTAACTGAAATGCTGTAGCGTACAGTGAATTGTTGCCGCGCAGCTGGAGTTTTTCAGTTTTCATTGTAAATATTCTTATTATGCATATTACAAAAAACGTTTAAAGTGCCGCACAGTTGTCAGGTCGTGTAAAAAGTTTCTGCGCATAGCAGCAGCAGGTCTGCGCAGCTGTAAAAAAATAAAGGGAATGTTGCCTCCGGGCAACCGAACCCCGATTTTCCGGTTGTCGAGTCGTTTACCTTAACAACGTCGGCTGTCTTTTCTTTACTTTACTATAGTCTATTTATTTATTTATTTATTTAGGAGCTGGGATAACGTTGTCGGTGTAGTGACTATGCCATGGGCTGGACGTCAGAGGACACGTGGTTCGATTCACTTATGCCCACCCACCCTACTACCCGCTGGGCACCTGGGAATCTTTCTCCGAAATTTAAGCGGCAGAAGCGTGAATATAGTCGCTCCCGTGTAGTACCTAGGTTAAGAATTGATGGACCTATACCTCCAGTTCCCATATTCCTTCATTGCATGCACAGGAATAACTTTTTTTTAATTATTATTTTCTTCTGCTCACTTTCGTCTTTTTCCTTTCCACTTGTTTATTTTCTTATTTGTTTATTCATGTATGCACTTGCCTACGGACAGATGCCAGTAGGCTACTAATAAACACTTCTTTTCCGATAATCTCAGTGACCCCAGAGACACTACGCAGCTAAAGGCTTGCTGTTCCCGTAGTGGGTGTCAGAATAGTTACTGCAACGTGATGTCAGTAATATGAAAATACTTTCAGAGCAGTAAAAATTCGTTTTGCAATCTACTGGTTTAGGACACCGCCTATATTCTTGATTGGTCCCGTTGACCCAAAAGTAAAACATCTGGTTTCCAAACTGGGTTCCCAGCGGATATCCAATGGCTACGCTGCTGTGTACACTAATGAAGAATTTTAATTTTTTATAAGCTTTCTGTACATTTCGTTATGTTCTTAAGATAAATGACATATTGCCTAGCTTTTGTAATTTGTTTAGCGTCGGTGTCACTATATAAACTATGTACCGTCGATGGTAGATAAATGAATATGAGTAAGACTGTGGAGCGCTACTGAAATGAAAACTGACGACAGAGCTGAAGTACCCAGAGTAAAACTCGTTACAGTGGCACTGTGTTCACTACAAATTTCACATGAATTGCCCTGAGATGGAATCCAGACTTCCACGTTGAGAACCCGGCGACTAGCTGCTTAAAGCAAGGCACCTTACTTGTGCAGTATGCTGAATTGGCACTATGAAATGCCCTGTAGAATAGCATTTAAAACAAGAACTGAAATAGCGTATTGGAATTATGATTCTCAAATCAGATAAGTTACAATACGTTTCATTTATAAAGCAACGAATTCAGTTTGAATGCAGTGGGCCCCATTGTGTTTCTTTTTTAGGTTTTCGCCTGATTTTAGACTAGCATGGCAGTGTTCCACCACATTAAACTTTTTGATGTATGCGTCTCGTTGGCGCGGGAGTTCGTCAGATTTCGTCAAAAGCAAAATGACTCAGCAACCGTTCAAGTTGTGGACACATTAATATCAGTGGCTTAGCTAGGTTTTCTGGCGCCCTGGGACAATTAGGCCCAATCACAATGCCCACCCCTAAGAGAAATTGTGAAATTAAAAAAGTCAAGTTACTTATTGAATTTTCGTATATTCGGCTCAGTAATTTAAAATTTGTTGAGCCAAAAAATTAAATTCTTCATTTGAAATATTCATTTTGTTGCCCAATTTGCAAACTCTTCGACAGGGCTGTGGAGTCGGAGTCGGAGTGGGAGGAATTTTAGGTGGAATCGGAGTCAGAGTCGGTGAAAATATACCGACTCCGACCTCGATCTAAAATCTTAACTACATACTCCAACTCCAGAGCCCTGATAGCTACAGTAACCATTAGACTTATACTTAAAAATAGGTTATAAGTCTAAAAAGTAGCATGGTGATTCACGTGGTGGTGATGGAATGTCTTATAGGTTTACCGTTATTAATACATACTGAGATTTTACAAAGGAGTCGGAGTCGGAGTTTTAAAAATTGAGGAGTCGGAGTCGGAAGTTTTGTGTACCGACTGCACAGCCGTGCTCTTCGACTCTACTGCCCGTAGCGGATGCACCACTCGCCTTCCTAACCACGCCCCTCGTCCGTGATCTCTCTACATGATTCTGTCGAAAAATTAATTGGAATGGGGAGACCAATCAACGCCATTGCATCCAGGGAAACCAGTCTGTACGAACTTGAACTTGGACTGAGTGGATATAACCACTTTCAGTTCATTACACGCTCTATCGATAAAGGTCACTGTTGGCCGTGAGGATTCCGTGACCAGCCTGGGCATATCCGTTCCAAGAATATCGCCAATTTTGCGTGCTAATAGAAACCTGATTGAGAAAGACACTTCGCATGTCGGGATACGAGGCGCTCACCCGCGACCATCGGCTAGCTTATTGCTGCTTTATATTTCCAGCGTTAACATGACGGTACCCGGTGGGAAAGAGCTCTGGTTCTTCCGTGATATTGTAATAGTCTACGTTCTGCATCTGTTCTGCAGCGACACGTTCGTTACGTGAATGACATCAGAGAAAATAGATTTAATTATACCAGTGCGCGGAGCATGACACCGGTTCGTCAGTTACAGAAATAAAGTGTAATTAGCATGTCTGCCAGCAGATCTTCCGACTTACGAGATTCAATACGTTGCTTGTTACTTGCAATACCAGACACGAAGGTTCCGCGGCATTAGCAGTACTAAGAACTTATTTTCTCATGATCGTACCATTACCCACCATGACTGTAAAGTTTGTGAATGCGTAAATTACGTATTCAAGAATGCTTATTCTCCTTCTCTTTTATGGTATCCTACCTGAGAAGAAGCCAGGACAGTGTAGTCAACATACTGACTAGGCTGTCCCAGGCTGCAGGCGCAACAACCGAGGAATCGTGGTTCGAGTCCGGTCAAGGAAAAGAGTTTTTTTATCCAAAGCGTGCGGCCCGTTTCAGGGGCCCATACACTGCCCTATTCAATGGGCACCGGTGGCTCTTTTCCGGGGTGCAAAGTGGCCGAGCCGTGAACCTAACCACTCACTTCTTGTACCTAGATTGCGAATTAGTGGAGTTATCCTTCCACTTCTCCGTATGACTTTATGAGTTACACAAGGACAGCTGTACCTTTATCCTATCTAAGAGGTTAATATTTATACATATGTGTCTACTAAATTATACGTATTGTGTACCTGCTTTTCCTTAAGTCTTTGTGAAGTGTATTGAAGTTTCTTCACCGCTGTTTACACGTCACTCGCTGTCTTCAGGGTGAATGACTCCTTTATATCTGGCCGAATCATCATTCTGACTCATTCATCCTGAAGCTGGTGACAGTAGCGTGTGCCGAAAGGTTGAAAGAACTTCAGTTCACCACGCAGCAGAACCTCGACAACCGAAATCGTGTTTTATTTTTGCTGTTTAACACTCGTATGTGTGTAAAACCTTGCATCACTCCTCAACTGCCGAGTGCAAATAAAGGGTATTTAATTTCCATAGCGTGCATTAGTGTACAGTTCCACAAAAATTCGTTTGGATTATCATAGTACGTGTGAATGTATTGTATATTTTCCACCTACACATTTAGAACGTGAAGTATCATCGTTCCTGATGATAATGTAATTAATGCCACGTATATTTTACTGTGTTAGTATGGTACAAAACGATTGTGTCAACCTTTTGAAGCCTAGCGGTAACTTTACGTACCATCAGGTTCAACATTAAAAATTCTACAGTGTGCTCAAAGTGCATTTATGTGTTTTGTATGTATCTTAGAACAAACAGCAAATTTTTACTTATACAGCATTAGCAGATTTGTTTTTATAAATGAGGTGTAGACTCTTATTTCAGGCTTGCGCCGCGATATTTATGACATCTGCTCGCTTCTGGGATACTACGCGGCGTTGTGTGGTAATTGTTTACTGAAGTTTCTCGACAGCGTATCGGTTCCATCTTCAAGGGTCAAGAGTTCACCCTTGAAGATGGAACCGATACGCTGTCCAGAAACTTCAGTAAACAATTACCACACAACGCCGCGTAATATACGAGATTTAGACTGTTTACTGCGCGGTAAGCACTGAGTCCTTTTATAAAACAGATATGTTTCGTCTTTAAATGGTTAAATTGCTATTGTACCGTACGAAAACGTACTACATGAAAGCAATAATGGCAAATTAGGCCAATTTAATATAAGCGTAAAACAGACTGAGTATGAGAACAGAATGCTCAGGAGAGTATGTGGATACGTACGATATTAAGGTAAGCAGGTTACTGACGATGAGTAGGGACAGATGAAAATTGCATGCACAATTTTAGTCAGAAAATCCCAAAGTAAGAGGCAATTTAGGATACCAAGACATAGGTAAGAGGATGATATTAAAATAGATTTTAAAGAAACGTGGTGTGAAGGTGCGCCTTTTGCACACTGTAACTGGAAAAAACCGCATGCTGTAATTACAGACCCATTCCTATTAGAGCACGTAATATATCCTGCCGTGTTTGAAGCAAACAAATGACACATGTGAAGCCACAATACTTTTATACCTACAATTTTTAAACATTTAACTTACTTTAAAATATTAAATAGCCTGTAAGCACATGTAAGACGAAGTTCGATTGGTTCTGTAATTTATGTCCAGGCAGTTTCCGACCAGTAAACTCTTGAAGCCAGTAGAGTGACAAGGGTTCATCAACCTCCTGGCATTGCAGGATCCTTGTAACGTAATTTTTCTATTATATGTTTAACTATAGTAATTACTGTCTGGTAACTTGTCAGTCCGTATGTCTGTAATTCTGGCACTGCCCCAGGATTGTTACTGCACAGTATCGCGATTACACAGAACGAGTATCGTAAGGTCAGCAGTTAAATGTGCTTTTACAAGTACTCTGCTGAACGCATACAGATACACTGATATACTGTGATAATGCACAGTGCATCATTTCGATTAGGAGCTCCATGTCTCTATTGTGGATCTGCAATCTGTTGAATATTCTTATTTCTTTTTCGTTTGTTTCTTGTTTTATTTGAAGACATATTTAACGTTGATTAACTGTAAAATATTTTGTTACAACTAATTGCACAAGTAATTATAAATGACTGTTCATTATTTCGTAACATTCCTCCTATATGTTTCGGCCCATAATTATAAATAACTATTTGTTATTTCGTAATATTCCTCCTACGTTTTTCTGCCGATTAACGCCATCTTCATGGGTCGAAAACTGTAGGAGGAATATTACGAAGTAACAAATTGTTATTTGTAATTATATGTGCAGTTAATTGGAACAAATATTTTATAGATACATTATGTGTTCAGTAATGACTTGTATATAAATGCACTGCTCAGAAGGACATGCAGGGGTACATATGATTGTCTGTCTTAGCATTCGTGTATTATACTGTTGGCTGGAAAGCTGCGTCAAACCGTGGGTGTTCAATCAGGATAACGTGTAACGTACCTTAGATTCCAACCGCCGGCCAAGTCAATACAAAGAGGAAATGTATTTCAGCATACGCACTTTAACGTTGCTGTTGCTTCTGCTGCTGCTGCTGCTGATGATGATGATGATTATGATACGTGGTAATATAATAACTGCGTTTTTGTCGTCGTCGTCCTCGTCATCATCATCATAATTGTTGTTGTTGTTGTTGTTGTTGCTGCTGCTGCTGCTGCTGCTGTGCACTCATGCTACCTTTGTAATTGGTCATTAGGATGTTGAATCAACACTTAATTTATTACACCATTATTGCCTTCTTAATATAAATAACAAATAAGGCAACTAATTGCAATCAACCCACATACCTCCAATAAAATGTCAAGAAAGACGACTTTTTGAAAGATATTTGTACAGCTATCAAGAACTTACAACAGATTTAAAACTTGCATATATCAGCCTCTTTACCTATGTCAAAAGATATGAAGCAAATTTGTCAATATTTCAAGTATGCTGCTGTTTCTATTACTTCCACCTTGTATTTGAATTATTTTCCACAAAAATTTCGACAGCATTATCAAACGTAGGGCTACGAAGGAACACTGAAATTCCAAGTATTAGTGATAGTAGACACTTGTTCGGCAGCTCACTGTTTGGCCAAACATCAGTACCTCATTACAACAAAGATGTTCATCTACTACATCGAACTCTTGGTTCGTACGTCACACTTGTGTTGTTCTTACAATTGATTACACTTATGCCAGACAGCAGTGATTCCCGAAAACAAAATGTCGTTATGAAGCAGCCATTAGGTACTCATGCTTCGGTCGGCATTACAGAATCGTACTTTGCCGATAAATCATCTCAAGCTGTCTCTTAAAAACTTCTTAAATTTATGGCGTGAATATTCGGTGAAATAGGGATTTCCCTGTATTTGTCTAGGGCTATAGCGTAACATGAACGTATCAGTTGAAGAGTTATCTGTGGAAATTGTAGCTAGGGGAGGGAAATGTCAGGATTTTCCTTTAAAATTTCGGTGGCCATTACCCTAGTTTTTTATACAACGACAATGAGGCATATGCTTAACACAGTTGTGCTGTATTATTAAATATCTGTTGTAAGAACTTGGAAGGCCCATCAATCAGGTCCATATATTACGGTGAAGGTGTGGTTTTAATACAACAATCGTTACTGTGTTTTTAAGTCAAAAGGCCATTTGAATCAGTTTTAGAAACTATTTCATGAAATGGCCATTCGACATAACTTGTTTAGTTAACATCCTTAGAAAATGCTCACTTGCTTGCATCTAAATGAAGACTGCCGTGTGAAGAGACTAAGGAAAAAGCAGTAGTCGTGAGTTATGTGTGTGAATTGGTCTCTGCTGGAGAGTTTAAACAGTGGTTCTCTTAAGTTCAGTGTAAAGGTAAAGGTAAAGTAATCCCATTACAGGCCTGGACAGGCCCTTAGGTTTCCAGGAGTTTGAGGCTTCCATATTTCTAGAAAATCGGCGCTTGAAGGTCAGGTGTCAGCCCTACGCACCGGCCACCTTTACCCGCCAGGAAATTTTCCTGGTACTCATTTCTGTTAGAGACTGAGTCGACCCCAGGGATTATGCCATCAATGGGGACAATGACATCATGGGGAATCGAACCCGTGACCTTCCAGTTTGTAGCGCAGTGCCTCAACCAACTGCGCCACCGCGTGCCCTAAATTCAGTGTATTTACATATATGTCAGTGTTCAAAATAATAAAGAAGTCAATTACAGGCGAGAAATAAAAGGAAATAAGACGCAATGGTGTATATAATTTACAGTGTTCGTCTGTCCGCCCGTCACGCTGTTTATCTCGGAAAATAATTATGATAGCGGAATACAAAGGTGTAAAGGTTGTTTGTTTTAGGAAAGGAAAACTGGAGAAAAGTATTTTGCTGATGCATGCATGGTTACGAAATTAACTTATTCAGTTATTTCCACGTTATGTAATGCAATTTCGGGGAAAATTCGAACTACTGCTGTTGCTATGATTCAGGAAGAATCCACACAGACAATGCCTATGACACTTAGGGTAAACCTAGCACTAAATTTTAGTACAATTGCTAGGATACGGTAAAAAATAAATTTCGTGAGTGGACATGCCAGTAATACGGTAAAATATACAAATACCTGTGACTACTGCTATCAGTACCACCACCACCACCACCACTACACTAATGATAAAACTGTATGGACTATAATGAAGCCAGATCAAGCTACATGCCCATTTGAAAGTGAAAGTCTAAGATATGACATTGTGTCGTTTGGTATTTAGATACCGACGTTTCAGATAAGACTGCTGTTTACATCACATACTACGCTAAAATGGAGACAGCAATATTATACGGAACGTCGGTAACTAATTACCAATCGACACGGCAGCACATTCAAGAAGACTTTAATCTTTAATCAACAACACTCTTAATACCTCAAGTTACGTTTAGGCCTATCCTTTGTTGAAGGTCTCGCTCTAAGCCGTCTGTTCACGATATTTAACCATTTTTATGTAATAATGTATTCTAACATGGGTCGGGATAGCGTAGTCGGTATAGCGACTCGCTTCGGGTTCGACTGGCCCGCGATCGAATCCCGGTAGGTGCGAAGTTTTTCCATATCCGTCCAGACCGGCCCTGGGGCCCACGCAACCTCCTGTACAATGGGTACCGGGTCTATTTCCTGCGGTCGTAAAACGGCCGGGACGTGGCGTTGGCCCCCAACACCATCTAGCGCCCTCTGGGCCTTAATAGCCTGTTCTTGGGTGAATTTTTAATATATTCTAACATTGATTGAATAAATTTTTAGCTCCATCTTCGTATCTTCGTTCTGATTTTTTGTGTAATCTGGTACAGCCCTTCATAGTTATTAGATGTTTTCCTTCCGGTGTTTGAACTTCGATAACATTTGTATTTTTCTTATGAAAATGTGGGCATTGTCGTCACTTTATAACATTTAAACTTTGTCTCTTTCCTCAGAGTTTGTATTAATGTTCTGTTTATCGTCATACATATCCTATTGTTCAATAATAAAGTAGATGTTTTGTTATCGACATTTTAAGAAATGTCGCATACGAAGTAGCTGAAGTCGGATTTAAAGGATAAATTTGAGGTGACCTGGATATTTTTCAGAGCCGTTATTTTTTTGTTGTTACTGTTATTCTCATATTAATCTGTTTATCAAGACTTTATAGAAACAAAAATCACTACATGACTTTGATCAGGAGTTTAGTATGAAAATGTTACAAAAGAAAACAGATTTATTTATACATTTTGCTTTTCTATGCCAATGAGCGCGTTTGCAACATTTGATGACGACCCATAAGTGGGTCGAAACGTGCAGTGGGTGAAGAGTGCCATGTGAAATAATAATCAGCGTGTTTTTGTGCTGGAGTGAAATATATTTATTACTATAAAGTGATTCCTTTTGTCAAACGTAGTAGAAACTGTGACAATCTGGCGATTTACAAGAAAGCTCGACAGAAAGCAGCGATAGCTGTAGCCATGTCACCTGTGTCATTCCTGCGGGACTGATAGCTCACATCACACACAGTACGTGGATGCGAAGTCATCTAGTTAAACCTATAAGAATCCAAGTCTTACTGGCCCTTTAAAGCCTAGTAGTTATCTCATGTATCACCAGGTTTAACATTAAAAAATCCAACTTTGAGCCCACAGGTGCATTTATTTGTTTTCTATGGATTTCAGAAGCAAGAGCGGCTATTTCCCTAGAAGGCATTAACTGATTGGATTTAAGGCGCTTTTGCAAAATTGCAAAGATCCACTATTAGCTTCGTCATGTCTGTCCGTCTGTCCGCATGGAACAACTCGGCTCCCACTGGACGAATTTTCCGAAATCTGTCGAGAAAATTCAAGTTTCATGAAAATCTAACTAGAATAACAAGTACTTTGCGTGAATAACTATGCACATTTGTGATAATATCTCCCTGAATTCTGCTTAGAATGAGGAATGTTCCAGATATAAGTAGTAGCGAAAATCAGAAAACACATTTTATGTTCAGTAACTTTCTCCCGAAAATCGTGCCGTTTTGAGATAATCTGGGAAACTATGGAACAACCAGATAGGCCACAGATGACAATATAATATGGCGCATGCGCGTTGCAAACTGGATAATTAACCCTTTAAAGACGAAGCGTATCTGTTTTATATAAGGACTCAGTACGTACCGCGCTGTAAACACTCTCCACTTCGGTTATAAAAACCAGTCTCTTAATGTTTTATAAGGCAAAAGTTGCTGTTTGTTCTCAGATCCGTACAAAACACATAAACGCAATGTGGGCACCACGTAGAATTTTTTAATGTTAAACCTGTTCGTATGTAAAGTTACCGCTAGGTTTCAAAGGTTAAGGCTGCAAACACACGCTCAGAATATGCAATATTTATTGCTTTTCCGCGGCTAGAGTGCTTACGCGCCTTCAGCATTACTTTATACGTACATTCCCTGTCTGTTATAATCGAGAGGGAATGTGTTTCCTGTCCGGTACGAACTAAATATTTAAAATCAATTTAGGTTAAACTCCATCTTCAAGTCAGTTTAAATTCTCTACTAAAAGTATTTTCAACAGCTGGATGTGCTGTTCTCAAATACCATTCAAAGAACTAAATATAACATTCAGATCCTTTACACAGGCACATACAATACGATAACAAGCATAAACACACTGCGCAACGGATAAAGTCATTTCGGTTGAAAAGTGTGTATGAATAAGCTGTACAGTATGTGACGCAGTAAATACTCCGATAAGCAAGAGCAACAATAATATCATTGAGCAAAGTGTGTGAAAGAACAAACTAAGTCAACAGTGTATGCGTCGTAACATTTGGTCTCGGGCCTCGTGTAGAGCGTTGGCAACGTGACCGAGTGGAGCAGACTCGAGTATTTCGCTACGTGTGTCACGTTCTCAATCCATTGCTCTGTTAACGTGAACCAGCTTTGCCATTTGTTAGTGCATGTTAAGAATCAATTTGCCGCGCAGTGGCAGCAGGATGTGAGGATTGAGAGGGGGATACGCCTGAAAGTTGGTGACGGTATTTAGTATGCTAAGTTATTTACCAAAGTTTCAGAGGAATCTATTGGTTCCACCTTCAGAATAGAAGTCTTACAAAATAGTGTGCAATAGCGGGTTCTTCTCATTACGGTAGAGTTCCTTAAAAATCAATGAACTTTATGACCATAGAGACAGCTGCCAGCTTTTTAAGAATGGATGAGACTGTACTAGAAAGATTGGGCACGCGGTGGTGCAGTTGGTTGAGGCACTGCACTACAAACCGGAAGGTCGCGGGTTCAATTCCCGATGGTGTCACTGGGATTTTTCATTGACATAATCATTTCGGTCGCACTATGACCCTGGAGTCGACTCAGCCTCTAACAGAAATGAGTACCAGGAATATTTCCTGGGGTGCGTACGACTAACAACCTTACCACCTTCTTATGCTGATTGTCTTGAAATCTAGGAGCCTGAACCTCCTGGAACCCTAACGGCCTGTCCAGGCCTGTAATGGGATTGCTTTACCTTTTACCAGAAAGATAAGAAACTCTGCATTAGAGGAGTTCCTTTGAAGATTGGATCTTCAATTTTTACATGTGCTGGCAGACTCGTTCTGTTATCTTCGTTCGTTGCATTCTTCTTTTATCCCTGAAGATGACGTTCCATCCATCGAAACATGTCGGAGTGAAGTGAAAAAACAATAAAAAGAGTGTACAGATGAGGGTTGGAACATGGAATGTGATGGATATTCGGGAATTGGGATGGGAGGACATGAACTGGATTGAGCTGGCTCAGGATAGGGACAGGTGGCGGGCTCTTGTGAATGCGGTAATGAACCTTCGGGTTCCATAAAATGCGAGGAATTTCTTGACTAGCTGAGAAACTGTTAGCTTCTCAAGAAGGCCTCTGCTCCATGGAGTTAGTTAGTTAGTTAGTTAGTACAGTGCATTTAGTTGGTTTTAATGTAACAATAAGCATTCCTTCGAAGAGTTTATACGTAGCGTCATTTGTGTGTACTGTACTTAGCCACAGTCAGTAATGATTCACTGTCAAGTAACACGGCAGCGTAGCCGAGTGTTCGTTCCTTTGAATTTTTTTTATCACTCGGCCACTGCAGTTTCAGGTGATTTTAGATGCATGTAGGCATGGAAATGTCAAGGACATGTGTAAATAATTTGAATACAGCGGCCAGCCCTGAGCTCAGTGATACCATCACAAACGAGACAGACATATTTCGTCACTATACGAAGGCCGGTGTTCCACATGAACTACCAACCAGCAGAGGCTGTCTCTATCCAGACGTATTTATACGTACATTAAAAGGAAAACGACTGTGACAGCTCATTCAATAAAGCAACTGGTTACGGGCTAACGACCGCTGTTCGATTCCTGTCAAGGTTTTTTTTTTCGCCAGCACGTGCTCAACAACTTTTGAGCCAGCACATGCGCCAAACCAATGGGTCCTGGGTGTATGTACTCGGAAGTAAAAGAGTAAGAACGTTAAGGTAATAGCAAGGATACGTCCCTTACTACAACGAAAATAAATACATTGAAGGTAATACCGACCAATTCAAAATCATTGTCTTTATTTTCCAGCGTTTGTAACACTCAGTTGTTAATTTGTGATTATCTTTGTCAATCTGATAGACTTATTTTGCTGAAAACGCTGTGACATCGAATGTGTCTACGGTAGTAGTTCTTAGACTTCGTGAAGATCTTGATGAAGACGTCAATCATTCTTCTGCCTGTCGTTTTTAACATTTATCAACGCCGTGCTAAGATACTCAGCTGTCCCAGCGAAAGTTTAATTTGGAGTAAAAAAGGTATATGGAATTCAAATTGGGTACGTAAAATATTTTTACAAATAACATTAAACATCAGTGTGAATATTTTATTGCAATGGATGTGCATGTTACTCAGAGGAGGCAAATCGTAGGCAGTTAAGGGTAGTTGCTGGGGCACGCAGTGGCGTAGTTGGTTGAGACACTGCGCTACAGGCCGGAAGGTCGCGGGTTCGATTTCAGGAGATGGGGTCATTTGAATATTTCATTTACTTAATCCTTTCTGCTCCCCACGGTCCTGGGGTTGACTCAGCCTCTAACAGAAATGAGTACCAGGAATATTTCCTGGGAGAGTAAAGACGTGGCGCTGACAACCTTACCACCTTCAGGTGCCGATTGCCTTGCAATCTGAGAGCCTCACACTATTGGAACCCTCAGGGCCTGTCCAGGCCTGTAATGGGATAGCTTTACCTTTACCTAGTTGTAGTTGATAATTTTTTAATGATTTCGGAGTTTGCTTTCATGCTTTCAGTGAGTTTCTTTAACCCAGCTGACTTTATGTTTCGATAGTTAGTCCACTGCTCTTTCTGTCATTAATTATGTATTTCAATATGACTTAATTTCTTTAATTTCCGTCCATATCCTTTAGTCTGCGAAATTTCATTTGATTGTCTTTTTAACTACATAAGTAACTATGTGGTATGCTTGTTCCGGTAGAGGACAGAGAAATATTTGGGCTCCAGTACAAGAATTCTGAGCGAGATCGTTCTTTCTCGCAAGGAAGTCAACACACTGTGTAAAGGAAATGCGTCATATGTGATCATTGTTACATTTGGCACGTGAGTCCATTTCAGCCAACAACGAGAGGGTGAAGAGAGAGGAAGTGAGAAACAAAAGTAACCACGGATTTAACCACGATGTTCCTTTGTTATTTATTCTTGGTTTATTCATCCACGTTTTCAGTTGCTGAGATTATTGTGTTGAATATTAGGAATGTTAATGAATACTGAATTGGAAAAGACTTAGAAGGAATCAATTATCCCTGATTCAAGTGCTGTCTTGCCACATGACTGGATGAAGACAGCCATGTCCAGCCGAGATTTAGACCGTAGGCATTGCAATTCACGAGAAAAGAGCACATCGCAGAAGATCGAAGGCGGCGGCAGAAGCCTGAAATCTCGCATTTTCGCGTGGAGTTCTGCTTTTCTTTTAGAGGTTATGTATGCTTAGAACTGTCGCAGAAAATTAGAATTTGGGTGGAAATATGCGTGCTCTAGCAACATGATTTTGCACTTCGAATACCTTTGGGCTTTTCGATAATTCACGACCCCAACGAAGCAACTAGCACATCTAAAACATCTGTCGGAAATTTCAGCTAAAGTTCCACCGAAGTCCCGAATCTCTTGTCTTTCACTCGCAACAGGATGTAACCAGAATATCACATTTTCGCGACACTCTGGTAAAAATAAGGAGAATAAATTTACTTCGAAATTTTTACAATGTTTTCCTTAAAATTCATGATGGTTTTGATAATGAGGACGTGACACACACGGTCGACTGCTCACCCAGTGCGAAAATAAAATCGTCCTTCTTTCTTATACTGAAGGAATTTCTTTCAGTTATCTATTTTTAATTAGTGCGTTGTCAGTACCTCTTCTCTGACGCCAACAGTAGAGTGGACAGACAGAGAACAGTAAAAATGACGTAAATGCGTAAATAGAGATAAACAGCAAATTTCATTATAGTGATCCATAGCTACTTATTCACAGTTCACACAGCCCAGAGATATTACGCATGGAATAAACATTGGGTATCATAGCCGGGGGTATGTGGAGACATATAATGTACTTGATCTGTTGACATACTAAAAAGTAGTTTTTTTAATTCAGTTGCTGTATTATTTAATTTTAATATTAATTTTAATTATTCTGATTGTATAACATTACAGGTCTCCACGCTGCAAAACTAGAAGTGATTTGTAAGACAGATGCTTGGAGAAAGACGTGTATATGTATTTCGTACTTTATATTTTAAGTATTAACATACTATATTTTAATATCATACATGATTTAAACTATATAAAATTATTGGTACTATATAGTGACTACGGCTGTAAGCAATTAATGTACATATTACCATTCACTGCCATACTGTACGCTGCGCACGTCTGTGAAAATTGACGCCCTGAAAATGGCTACGATGGCTAGCTGAAACATGTCGGGATATGTAGAATTATTGTGCAGTGGTTGGTAGTAATAAGACACTTCTTTTACAGCATTATTGTTGTAATTACAGGTCACTAATTTCTGAAAATTGTGTAGGCGTTCTTCCAAAATATTAGCAAAATTTGACCAGCCTGTGGGTATAATGCAAAAAACTACGGTTAGCAACAAAGAGCAATTATTTTTCTTTAGAATTTATACATACAATTCTTAGTTTAACCCGTATATTTTACCTTCTATCTGTGTAATTGGACAGCATCTATTAATAAAAGTGTTCCGTCATAAGGATGATCGCTTGATGGTTGAAATTTCATGGGCGTATTAATGTTTTTATGTAATTGACACATACATTAAAAGTGTATTTCGTGACTTACTTCTTTTGCTAATCGTGGAAACAAATCGGTTTATTCGCGTATAATTTATAATTATTAAATAATACTATTAAGTTAAATTTTTAATGCCTTATGGTTAGGTCTGAACTTTTAATTTGGGCAGAGAGACGTGTTATAATTTTTCAAACCCTGAATTTCTTTTCAAGGTAAAATTATCTGACACCCAATTTGCATTCCGCTTTTCGGGAGTCCGCATTATTAGAGTTCTGGGGTGTGGCTTGCAGAACAAAACCAAGATTGCGAAATTAGCATAAATAGATATTATACCTGCAGACGGAAGGAGTTTGCCTTGTGTAAATAATAAGTACACAACCTTTTCTCCGAAAAAAATTAATCTCCAGCGGCGAATGGTAAAATAGTGGCTCCATGTTGGACATTGAACTTGGCATGCTGTTTCGCAGAATTCAAATTTAATATACTGTTCTTGTGATTGTGTGAGAGACAAAGTTCTGTTATACGTTCAATGCAGTTAACATCCATCTCTGCTGGAATATAAACGCAAGGAAAGTGAAAACTAAGCATCATTAAACCAGAAACATCTACCAGAAATAGGCAGTGTGTTTACAGAATAACTCTTCGAATTTAATACTTGGAATGATTGTCCGACATGTCCTGGTATTTAAGGTCGGTATGTTGATTGCAGTTTCATGTTGACGAATTCCGAAGAGAATTAGGCTTAGATTTCGTCAGGATATTTAGTGAGGCTTATAGAAATGACAATACGTCACGTCCTTTCGTTTAATGTAACGTTAGAAATATTGGTGTGTGCGGGCAGACATACATTACTCAGAAATGCAATGCGTTAAAAAGTGCAGACATCTGGCATCCCTCAGTTTTTGCTAAGTAAAGCATCACAGAGTAGTGCCTGTACCGAACTTCGCTGTCGAGTGGATAGTACTCCTTCGATTTCTGGAGGTCCCGGATTCACATCCTTCTGGGTGATCGGCTTTCATCTGTCTGTCGAGGAAAATGAAGAGGTAGTACCTCGAATTAAGCCAGGACTGTTTCGTAACAGATATTTCCGAATTTATGGTTTGTTAATCATCCCATCATTCGACGTTTTATGTCTCAACTACGTTAAATAAACAACAAATAAATAAAGAAACTAATGCTTTGATATTATGAGCCGAGATAGCGGACTCTCAACGCCCGGGCTACAGACTGGACGACACATCAATCATGTTCCTTTTCACGACAGGGTCAAGAGATTTCCCCTTTTCTCCAAAACGTCCAGACAAACCTTAGCATGAGAGTTCACTGTGGGGTTCAAGCACCTGGGACATCAGGCTGATAACTTCATCTAATGCCGAGTTTAAGATCGTGGATCTATACGTCCAGTGGCGCCTAATTAAGCACAGAGACAGCTTACCGTTCCCTTTTACTGCCTAAAGAGAGAGTCCAAATGGGCGCGAAAATTTTAGTGTCCTCGAAACACCTTGGCGCGGAAATTTTAGTGTCTTCGAAACACCTTGTTTGACGTATTGTCAGATAAACCTCGAAAACTAACAAAGCCGGGATTTGTCCGAGAGAGAGCGGGTGGAAGAACCGTCTGAATTCCACATCGGTAGTCTGTCCGTGCAAGCGGCGGGACTTGAGGCCAGTAGCATACATTGTCAAGGTGAGCCGGTGATCAGCTTGCTTTATTCCGCCCAGTGAGATTAACTTTACAGCAGGACGATTTAACTGCAAGCCCGCAAGCCATCTACATCCCCAAGGCAATATAGTTGTTTGGACAGGCCTACATAAAGATCGCCATATATAGAAAAAACTAACAGAATTACATGCTTTCTGCGTCTTACACACCTGCTTCTTTAGACGTTCTTTAGAGAGCAGTGACTTTGATTTTTGCGTTACCTGTACATCATATTGATATTTCGCCTGCTGTGGGTTGGTTCCAAAATTAATAAAGACAGTAGTTTGTATGGGATAATACTTGACGTGGAACTGGTGATTTACACAGGGCATACACTCGTATTATTGTTAGCATAGTTATGTACAGAGGTCACTATGGGCTAGAAATGTGACTAGGATGCGGAAAAAAAAAGGAATGTGCTCTGATATCTAATGGGAATATATCTCAGCAAACGTCCAGTTTAAGACCGAAGTAGGTGGTAGGGTAACAACATTTGTGTTAGGAAGACAACTTACGACAGTCGTAAACAGATGGAACCGACTCAAAAGCGTCCACTGGGGGTGACTGACGTTGATGGAGACTGGAGACGTATTCCGGAAACCGGACACCATCTGCATGTCTACACACTACCCAGTGTTACGCCCATCTGCATGTNACAGTACACAGTGTTGCGCTCATATACATGGCTACACAGTACACAGTGTTGCGCTCATGTGCATAGGTACACAGTACACAGTGTTGCGCTCATGTACATGGTTACACAGTACACAGTGTTGCGCTCATCTACATGGCCACACAGTACACAGTGTTGCGCTCATATACATGGCCACACAGTATAAATGAATAATTCTTATTCATTTATCCTGACGATGGAGCCAGCACTTTCCTCTGAAACGTAGACGAACATTTCTCAGACTTCGCACCGTCACATTCCGGTTGACAGTTAACTCCATGGCCACCACTATGAGAACCTCAAGACTCAAACCTCTTAAAAACCAAGAAATAAATATGTATATTTGAAAAGCAGATACCTTTTCACATGTTACTGAATTCTATGTATATGTCAAGTGCGTTGTAGTTCACTTCAATGGGTTTTCGCATCTGAGAGGCACAAAGTGCGTAACGTTTCTTGGCTGGAGTGCAGAAGTGAGTCAGGTGTTTCCTAACCTGCGCCAGTCTACAGTTTGCCAACACCTGTTGAAATCGATATGTAGGTAATGCGATAATGATGTACTCGCCACCGCAAATTTGCAGACTTACTTCAGTAATTTGTGCATGTAAGTGAAACTGATTACTTACGTCTTGTATTTGTACAAACTTAGAAGGCCACTGAGGATCCGTTATTACTCATGCAACTTAGTGACTAGGCTACAAACTTGACGACGGAGGATCCAATCTTATTACCGATAGCAATGTCCGGACTGTCTCTGGGTCCCACCCAGCCTCCTGTCTAGTTGGTATCGGGGGCAATGTGGCCGGCACGTGAAGGTGACCGCTCACCCTTCACTAATGCCGAGATAAACACCAGCTGTACCTCTACTCCTTCATATGCCTTCATGGCCTCGTGCTTAATTAAGCCCAGGGACGACTAAATTTTACAAAAGTGGTGAGGTAAGCTAACGTAGCGAAATAGAGAGTAAGCTTTGCATTACACTCTCTGTCACAGTACGGTCCAAATTTTCACTGCCCTCGCCTATTGACCTTTAACCCTTTAAAGACGAAACGTAATCTGTTTTATGTATAAGGACTCAGCGCGTATTGTGCACTAAACACTCTCCACCTCGGTTTATAAAACTAATCAGTTAAAGATGTATAAGGTAAAACGTCGCAGTTTGTTCCGAGATACGTACAAAACGCATAAACGCAATGTGAGTACCATGGAGAATGGTTGAAAGTTAAGGCTGGTGGTACGTAAATTTACCGCTAGGCCTTAAAAGTTTAAGGTACTCTGCAGGGAAAGAACGCAAGTTAACACGCGGTGCGTTAGAGGTTAAAGAGCTGGCTCTGAAGTTCATAGTGGAAAAACAGGCACTGACAGCATACTGAGTGAGTCCTGAAGGTGGATGGTGGCTTCTTCCACTTCTTCTACAAGCGCTGTGGGCCACGCAACGTTTCCTACACCGCTTTTGGGCACCGTCCGTCTCTAGGACTCTGTCGACAACGATATTGTATCTGTGGAGACTGTCATGTCGGTAAGTATGAAGAATGCCGTGTTCTGATTGGTGACGCTGTGTAGTGTGTTATAAATTCACCGACGTTTCAGCAGAACCAGCTGCCTTCGTATTTATGCTGAAGTTGGATGCAGCAGGTCAGTACGAAATTTCGGTAAATTTAAGCCAGATTACGCTGCGTCATGTCCCGTAATACGTTATTCTTTGTTTTTTGAGGTAGTGATTACAACGTGACGTACGCCTGCTCATGTAGGATTGAAGAAAAGCTTCCGCTGCTGCAGTAGATTTGCTCCGTCACCCTTCTGCGCCGTGATACTGCGCAGTCTTGTAGTTAGATACCAGTTTTGGACTTCGGTGTTGAACATGAAGGCCGCATGTTCCTCCGCAACGTCGGCCGTCAGATTTCCATCAGAATACACGGCGTCACACACCTGAAGGCAGTTATATTCTGAATTCCAGCGGTTGAGGAGAGCGTCTGTGAGGAAAGTGATCAACCGTGCATTCTGTAAATGCTCAGAAGTTTATGGCTGGCTTCGAGGGTTATCAACTATTCAAGAAAGACTGTACAGCATGGAGATTGTTGGTTGACAACTGGGTTACATAATTGTGTTGTATATAGCCCACATTTATTGGGCCATTATGCAAAGTAATATCACATATGCACAAAACCTTCCTTAGTCCGAAATGTTTAACTTAGTCACGTACTAAAATATAACTTTATAGTAACTGCTGTTAGCAAAAAGCAAACCAGTGTCGTGTTCCACGACTTGCCTGGGTGTTTACTGTATTTGCAGTAAAGTAATGCAGATGCGTAGCGGAAAATTAACTGAACGCCTTATTCGGTGGGAGCTACCCAAAGCACTTTCGCTATGAAACTGCTTAATGCCCTTCTAAAATAAATTTGTCGCTGTGTTTAATTAAGCACTGTACCATATTATAGCTAGACGCGTGCTTACTTCAGTAGCAGTTGAGAGTCAGTGGTCAGCTTTACGGCGTATCCGTTCTACGCCCAAAACAGACCTCGGTAATGGTACGCATAGTAGGGTAGGCTGCAGAGCCAATCCGGATGTTGTGGAAAAGAGAAATGTTTTTGTCCCTGCTGGATACTTATTCCCGGGAATCCAAATCATAGCCTGTTGAGTATAGCGCAAAATGTGCTTGTGGAATATTATCGAAAATATTAGTAGAGTAGTCCCTCGGTAATCCGGATCCCCGGGGGGTCGGGACAATTTTGGTCTAATTACAGCCCAGTATTTCTCATTGAAATTATTATTACAGTACATGGTATTATTATTATTATTATTATTATTATTATTATTATTATTATGTACTGTTAGGTACAGTGTTTTCGCTTTAAGGAATTTGACTTCAACATCGAGTGATGATTTGTGTGTGTTACCTACACCACGGAGTTTCCCTTCGGTGGTTCGGATTCCCAGGTATCCGGACCACCCCTCTACCCATGTAGTCCGGATGACTGAGGGACTACGGTACATTGATATTTGGTTTCGATATTATTTGAAAATTTGTTAAATAATTTTGAAAAAAAAGGATAATATACGCATTGTCGAATTATCTCAAAATTGATAGGTGCGCTGTGTTAGGGGGCATAGGAAATTTGTGTAAATGCACTGTGTGGCATATGGTGAGGAGACTGAAGCTAAGTACTTGACTGCAGGCTATTCATACCATTGGCTTCTATCTGTTGAACTCATTTTTATAAACGACCAACAGATTGAGTTTACAGCACGCAGCCGTCTTGAAAAAAAAAATTTATTCCCAAGGGTTTCATCGATTTGCAAGATATGAGTAGGGGACTGTTCAGTGCCGCATAATTTGCTGCTAGGTGCCACACTTTCGCACGCAACTCCCGACTCGAGTCGAGCTGCAACTTGAAACATTGGGTCTGCGTTTCGAATTTCAGATCAGAGTCATATAGTACCTTCGCATAACACTAGCACCACAGTGGGTGTCTTTCTTACGTAGTGTCGACAGCAGCGGATCGTTGGAACAATGCCACCTAAAATTCTAGTTTCTTTTTGTTTTTAATTCGCTGCATTTTGTTCGGAGATTTATGCGTATTTCATGATAAAACAATGTAAGCTTGCCATTGTGTGAATGTGGGGCGGGTTCACTTCGTAATGAACACGCCGAGCAGATTGTCTGAGAGGTAATTGGTTTCATATTTTCTCATAAGTTTCTGCGTTCAGATGTCAGCCACCGAACGGTTTTCTGAGATTTTGTCATTTTCCTTACAGTCAGGGCTCAAGGCGGGTTGAAAGCTGTCGCAACCTCTGCCTTTTCACTCCGTGCCATGCAACAAGTTGGCCTTCTTACCTTACTCGGGAAGTGCCCTGTTCGAATCTCAGCTTGGACATCGACTGTGATTTTTCGTGGAATTTCCAGACACGTCTAGGTGAATACCGAAGAACTATATAAAATTAGACCGTTACCGTTTCCATCCTTGTCACTTCCAATTCATTATTCATTGACATCAAATCACAGGACGCTATATAGACTCTTGTAATTTACTGACGCCGTCGTAAAATAAACCATAAAGACAATATATACATAGTGCCATAACATAAAAGGCTGCGATATAAATTTTAACTACAGTAAAATCCTGAAATTGTATAAATTTTTCTTTCTTGATTTATTTAATGACGGTTCGCCAACTGAATACATGAGGCTCATAAAGTAACCACAATCAGTTTCGCGGTACTCCTGAGCTGTTTCTTGGTGCAACGTTGAGTTCGCCATGACGTTACGTGCTGTCTGAGCACTGAACGTGGCCGGTATTTCCCCGCACGGTACCCACCAGCGGTATAGGAAATTCGAATTTGCACTTCCCCACTCTTCTCCGCTATCCCCTTGCGGGACTGAGTATAGCAGTATGTGTTCCATATTTAGTTCTAACAATTCTCCACGGATTTCTCCTTGTACGATATACTGCTAAAACCGAATATAGAAGGCGTACCTAATTTCATAACGAATTCAGAGAGTCGTATCTTGGAATAAGGCGTGTCGCAAGATTCGGTTGCATAACGTGCAGCACCAAAAGGAATATACTTATGTGTGTGTTGAACAAGAAGTGTGGAGGGCAGCAGTCGGGGTCTATGGTGCTGGAAGGATTAAGGAAAAAGTGTAAAACATAAAGCTTTGTCCAAGCGAGACGATTGCATATAGATGTGGTTGTTGTTTTACTTGGCCGGTGGTTGTCAATCAGCTACGCATAATGCAAGCACACAGAAACGTGAATTCAGGCCCGTGTGACCTCGTTGTTTAAAACAGCTCCTAAGAATTACAGCCGTGGTTACCTTGAAACATCACCCAGAAAAGTGTTTATTTCGGTCGTATTAAGTTATATAACAAGCCAAGAAAGCAATTTCAGCATTCCTTCGTGCCTTATAAGCATAGTTGTTTATGTGCATTTTTAAAAAATGCAACTTCTGACTGCAAGAAAGACTGTAATTTTTAGGATATTTCGGAAAATTGCGAAAACCGATTACTAGCGTCGTCATATCTGCATGTCTATGTGTCTGTTAGCATGGAACAACTCGGCTCCCGTTGGACAGATTTTTATAAAATTTGATAATTGAGTATTTTTTGAAAATCTGTTGATAAAGTTCAAGTTTAATTAAAATATAACAAGAAGAAGGGGTACTTTACATGGAGACCTATGTACATTTATGATAATTTCGCTGAATTCCTCTTAGAATGAGAAATATTTCAGACAAAAATTGTAGAGAAAATCAAAACACATTTTACGTTCAATAAAATTTTCCCGAAAATCGTCCCCTTTATGAAATAATGTGGGAAAATATGGTTGAACCTGACAGGCCACAGATGACAATATAATACGGCACATGCGCTTTGCATGCTGGATAACTAAGGTTACAGACACACACACTCAGAGTACGTAGTAATTGTCTTTGCACGGCAACAATAGTTACGTGAATGCGCCTCGGTGTTACGTTAGACGTAATTGCCTGTCTTGTTCTCCTCTCTGAAATGTTGAGTTCGCCATGGCTCAGGTGAGAGAATAGTCTGTCGTTTACGTCATGCGTTTGTTTCACCAAGTTCAGATTACAGTCAGCATTTCATTTGCTAAAAGTCATGCATAATAGTTCCGTATCAGAGTATAAATCAGCTCTTCGGGGAATTAAATTAAGCACTCTAAATGTATGGGCCGCGAACCACCCCTGTTTCATTTTACCTGCTGTTACGTATCCGTTTTTTCTATGGCAGCATCTGAAGCAACGTGACAATAATTTACCAAGTATCTGAATATATTCCCTTTTTCCGTGCAGTAGACAATTACTACTGTAAGTCTAACAACATGCACGTCAGTTTTCATACATTTTTATTACTTACTACTATTATCTCCTACGATTTTCGACCCTTTCTGGACCATCATCAGAGAGAAACCGAACACAAGAGACTTTGACAAAACTAATGTGTGTCATCAAAAGAAACTGCAGCCATGCATATATAAAACGTTGTAGCAAGTTAAGTCTAAACCATATGAATATTAAATAAGACTTGTATTCTTATCATCATCATCATTATCATCATCATCATCATCACCACCACCACCATCATCATCATCATCATTGTGTTAGCACCTTCCTGTTAATAGCAGTCTTATTCAATTTTTAATTAATATTCATATTGTATATATTAAATTGCTGCTACATTATATATACGCGTGAGCCGCTATTTTTAGTGATGATATGCACTAGTGTTATCTACAACTTGTGTTTCATTTTTCCCTGATGACGAACCACAAAGGATCGAAACATGTAGGAGGTAATAACAGTATGTAATAATAATGTATGCAGACTGACTACAAGTGCATTTTGCTGGATTTATATCAGTAACTTACGAAGATGTGATGTTTTACGTAAGATATAAGCTTATTTTGGTTTTGTCGGTAGAGTGACAAACGTCTGTGTTCACCACCGCTTCTAGACCTGTTTTGGGGCCCTCCCAGCCTCCTATGTGATCCCTAACTGGGGCTGTTGCCTCTAAGGTAAATCTGTGGGAAAGAGAAGCTGATGGCTCACCTCCTTATAATATTAAGTTTAGGAATGCGTGGAGCTATCCCCCATACATCAGCTTGAGAGGCTAGCGTCGTTTCCACTGAAAAGTATATTTACCGAGGAAACGGCAATGTTGTTTTCTGCTTGTACTGCTTAGACCTGTTATTTATTACGTTTATCGGGGTATCACTTAAGTTTAAACACGCCCAGTTCACACTGTGCGTATGCTTACGGCCCGCTCACGGTCGTGGAAATTATCCTTTGCCTGACTGTAAATGCCATGGACGTGCGCAGGCCTGCTCAGACAGTGTGAATAATACTTCCTCTGGTCTCGACTGGAAAGCGAGGGTCCTTGCAGTGTGAGTCGGATCTAAACGGCTGTCTGAACATGTGCAGAAGCACCTGCCTGTTTCAGCTCACCGGGACGGTTGATACCACGTCTTCTGTATTTATTTGTCCATCCATCCATCCATCCATCCATCCATCCATCCATCCATCCATCCATCCATCCATCCATCTATCTATCTATCTATCTATCTATCTATCTATCTATCTATCTATCTATCTATCTATCTATCTATCTAGCTATCCATCTGTCCACGTATCTATCCATCCATCTATTTGTACATATATTTATTTATTTTTTCTTTGTTTACAGTTTACTTGACGATACCGCAAGTATCTCATAATGTATAACTTCGCATGGTTGCATAGTGAATAGGAAGGAATGTGGGAGGAAGCTTTGTTGGCCCTGTTTGAGGCTATATCCCAGAATCCGTCTGTGTGGACTGAGTAAAACAATAGCAAACTTCAATCACAATACCGTGTGTCACAGTGGAGATTCGAAACTGAACCTGTGCTCCTCGCCCGCCCAGTAGAGGTAACAAGCTGTGCTGCTTGACCCAGCTTACTGGCAACATCAGTTGTTTCTATTAAAGTGCCATATACACTTGGCAGCAGGAAGTCAAAGGCGACTCGTTTTCTGTACGTACTGAGGGCACTGAAAGATGTCCCAAGACCCTCCCCTTTCAGTGTATTCTTTCCCATTCGTCTAACCATTCTGTGCACACGAATACTGCTTGATAACCCTTGTTAGCGACATGCGATTTGGGCTGGTTCATGCAGATCAGAGGGAGTTGCAGATTTGTTGATCACTGGGCACAGAGCGGGAAGTCTTGGATCTGCAGCTTCTCTGGGATATACGAGTATTTAAACAGCTTAAGTCCCCTGCTTCGTTTAAAGATCGGTTTCATAGCAAAATGGAAACAACAACGGGGAACTCAGCTGTCCGCACGTGAGTGGATTTATTATTTGGTTGACTGTCGAAAGAAGGGTGAGGTGATTCTTTCGCTCTCCAGTTCACAACCGTTGTCTTTCTCAAGGCCTGTGCATGTCCCTCATTACAGTTGGTAACTGATGCCATTTATCTTGGGACGCCCAGCCATGTCTTCCCGCTGCAATTACGCTGCTTCTGAGAGCGAACACAGCAAACGTGTTTTGCTTTGTGCTTTCAGTTTTAATGATACATGTATGCAACATTCAGTCGCTGTACAATTATACAAGGTCAGAACTATAAGTAGGCTATTATTGTCTGATCCGCGACTTTTATAACCAAAAGTGTGTGTCTACAAGATATCCGTGCGTTTCATCTTGATTCTGGTATTCTGTACGTGCCAAAAACAAGTTCGCAGATTTAAGGTAACGGCGTGTAGTTTCGCGTCTGTTATTGGGAGAAACGTTCTAGTAATTACAAACGTTTATGCGACACGAACTGGAAAAAACTAAAGCACAATCAGAAGACAGGTCAACATACGTTGAGTGGTGAGCATTTCTGCTTTGTGTGTGGGAGATTCTGGTTTCAAATCTCTTTCCGTAGGCTGATGTTCTTACCTGATGTTGCTGTCAGCGCCTACAGACACATGCTGGGACATCAGCCTACGTTCCGCAGAGCGGGCCATCAGCGCTTTCTTCCTCATCCCTTAAGCGTCTTTCTTTCTTAGTCTGGCCTCTTTCACCTACTTGCTCTTTGTGTAGAGGATTATTGTTGCGCTGGATCACAATCAATGATACACTCACTCACTCACTCACTCACTCACTCACTCACTCACTCACTCACTTGGTAGGACCCCTCTGGACGAGGGATCGGCCCGTCGCAGAGACCTCTACCTGCCCCTAAAAGTCATTAGTCGTTAATCCTTTCATTCGACGATATGCACTATTGTCGTTTAAAATCGTCGCTGTACTCAGAAGTATAAACCATGTTTTAGTAAATCGTTTTTATGCTTCTTTTTCGGTATTGTAAACTCAGAATTCAGTTAATTCATTTGAAATACAGAAGGACGGAGGAGAGAAATAATGGAGTAAAGAAATAAAAAATAAAGAGCCGAAAAAGGGTAAAAGGAATGAAGGCATAAATAAATAAATAAAGAATGAAAGAAAAGGCTCCCGGACAGATATAAAATTTAAATCACGTTTTGGTGGTGAGAATAATCGAAACAACTCTTCTGAGTTGGACCGTTCTTGAAACCGTGAGCACTTGTCTTCTCTATTTCAATCTTCGTACAAGAGTCAATATTGAGGAAAAGAAATAAAATCCAGTGACTCAACAGCAAACAGGGTTATATAATGAAAATAAATACATAGTTACTATTTGTACCTATGTTTTCTCTAACCTTCAAATGTCTCACGCCACACTGCAGTTTTACAAGATTGTACGACTTTTTCTTTGTTTTTAACTTTAATCGTTTCGTTTCATAGTCCTTACCTCTTCTACCTACTCACAGTAGGTGTCGAGGTTGTTTATTTTCACTTGATCACACTCAGACACACACCACAGTCGGTAGGACCCCTCTGGACGAGAGATCGGCCCGTCGCAGAGACCTCTACCTGACAACACAAACACTCACAAGAGACAAACATCCATGCTGCCGGTGGGATTCGAACCCACGATCCCAGCAAGCTCTCGGCCACAGACCTACGCCTTAGACCGCGCGGCCACTGGGATCGGCTTTTGTAACTTTAATACTTTTCTATAATAAAGCGCTCGTATTAATAAATGGAGTTTGTGCCCGGAACATGCAGCATTTCTTACATACATTTTTTTTTCTGTTTCCTTTTACGTTCGATTGCAGTTTGTTTTCAACAATTATTCATAATTTTCCTGACAGTTATTCACAGCTTACTAGATTAAAAGAGCTAAATACAACTAATTAGTTACATGGCTGTAGGTGCTACTGCTTGTTATGTTGAAAGTTGCTCAACTGCTTAGTGAATTGTCCGCATTTTATGGAAGCCGTCCATTGGAGACCATCTTGTGTTAGAAAAACCCAGCACGTATCCTATTCCTTTATGGTTACATGAATGTTATCCAAACGTCTACACGTAGGTCTCAGAGTAATCTCATACTCGTATATCGAGGTTTTCAGACGAGTTTTGAAGGTCTGTGAATATCTCATCCCCCTTATTTTTCACCCTAATAACATGTAAAGAATAGATAAAATTTCCTTGTGCACAGCTTCAAGGCATGTGTGGAGGTATGTCTTCTTATTCTTAACGTACGCAAAGAAAAAAATCCCGTGCCCCTTCTGGGAAGTGAACCACGGTTTCTTAGCCCACAGGGCAGGTCACTATACTGATATGCTATCCTGGCTGCATAATAACATGTTGCGAAGGATTCAAATTCTGAAACTCTTTGTCTTATAATTTACTTCCTCCCTCTGATGTTCAAATATTTCTCTCAGCACCTTGTCCTCAACCATCCGCCCGCAGAGTGAAAGATAAGAAAATTGCATATTTCTTTATTTTAACCATTAAGTTTTTAATTAGTAGATGGGAAGACAAAGGATGCTGGAATCAATAGCAGCCAGCATTCCCCGAATTTAATCTTTTCGTCGTCATCTCTTCGAGACTGTAATTTTACTTTATTGACATCATATTTAAACAGGCCGAGGGTATTCTAGAACAGGGTGTTGAGAAAGAAATTTGGCCCTAAAAGGGACGAGGTAACAGGGGAGTGGAGAAGACTACACAATGAGGAGCTTTATGCTCTGTACTCCTCATCATATATCCGGGTGATCAAATCAAGAAGAATGAGATGGGCGGGGCATGTGGAACGTATGGGGGCGAGAAGCGGTATATACAGGATTTCGGTGTGCGGACCTGATGGGAAGAGATCATTCGAAAGACATAGTCTTAGATGGAAAGATAATATCAAAATGGACCTGCAAGAAGGGGTATGGGAACCATGGACTGGATTCCTCTGGCTCTTGACAGAGACAGGTGGCGGGTGCTTGTAAATGCGGTAATGAACCTTCGGGTTCTATAAAATGCGTCAATTTCTTGACTAACTGAGGACATGTTAGCTTTTCAGGAAGGACTGTTCCACGTTAGCTAGTCAGACAGTACACTTAACTATGTCTGCTCACAGCAGAACTCTTACGTTGCGTCCCAGGGATGTTCTGTACTTACAAAACAAACCACTGTACAGGCTTTATATAAAGCGGTCTTTTAGGGTTTCTGCACGTGTTTTGCTCGTGTCATTTAAATTTATCTTGCTCGTTTGTACAGCGTTAGATCACCACCTGACTCGATTAACGGCACCCCGTCTCATTCCACCTCAGTCTTTTTTTCTGTCCGTTGTTCAACATCATGCGATTCATTTCAGTAGACAGTGAGTTCCTATCAATCTTGCGTCACATAATGATTGCATTACACGTGACTCCTATAATTTGTCAATCTGTTCACCAACAAGTGCCGTGATTTCACTAATGAGCAACATTGATGCTTGTCAAAATGTAACAAAATATGGGCTTAGGTCTGTATCCACCGGTCTTTTTTCTGTTATCGACATCAGCTGAAACACAACTACCTTATATCTACCAGCGGTATCAAAATTACTTACCTAAAGACTGGTTCTTCGTAGTCCTTCCCTCTTCAGCTACTCACCGTAGGTGTCGAGGTTATTTTCACTTGATCACGCTCAAACACACACCACAGTCTGTAGGACTCCTCTGGACGAGGGATCGGCCCGTCGCAGAGGCCTCTACCTGACAACACAAACACTGTACAAGAGACAAACATCCATGCCCCCGGTGGGATTCGAACCCACGATCCCAGCAAGCGCTCGGCCGCAGACCTACGCCTTAGACCGTGCGGCCAGTGGGATCGGCAGGACTGGTTCTTGCGATGCCATACTCTAGCCAGTTACTCTGTAATCAGAGCAGAGTGTTTCTTCAAAATCTGTACGTTTCCCAACCCCTTCTGTGGAACCCGCAGATCATTACCATATTCACAATAGGCCGCTGGAATATATCTTCACGTATGAATCCAGTTCACATCCCGTTCTAAGATCTAGTTTAATAGTACACTTCTCTCTACGACTAGGTCATCCAAAGTGCTTCTCACCTTCAAGTTTATGGACTGCAGATTTGTGTGTATTCTTTTCTCTGCAATCCTCCGCTCATGTCACACTCCTCAATGTGATGACCTTAATAATATTCGGTAAAGGATCTATCAATGAAGCTCCCCATTATGCAGTGTTCTTAATCCTCCTGTTATTTGCGTGTATATATGTATATGTTCATCTATTATTTATTTATTTGGGGTACACGGTGGCGCAGTTGATTGAGGCACTGCGCTGCAAGACGGGAGGTCGCGGGTTCGATTCCCGACGGGGTCATTGGTAGTTTTCTTTGACTTAATCCTTACGGCCGCACTATGGCCCTGCGGTCTACTCAGCCTCTAACATAAATGAGTAACCAAGGATATCTGCCGGGCGATAAAGACAGCCGGTGCGTATGTCTAACAAACTTACCTTTTTCATGTGCCGATTCTCTTGAAATTCCGGGAGCGTCAACCTCCTGGAGTCGTAAAGCCTGTCCAGGCCTGTAACGGGATAACTTTACCTTTTATTTATTTATGGTTCATTTATCAATGTTATCAGTAAATCTGTGTACATACGTATAGCAGAGTGGTTAGTGAAGGGTGAATTTGGAAGCATGTGGAACGAGGCTAACGTGACCTAATTTGAGGTACTGACATAGCATTCCTGTGGAGGTACTGAGGAATATTATGGAACACCTCAGTCAGTGTCGCTAGTCTCCTGTCGGAGGTTTGAACCTGGGACCTTCCAAACGTTAAGTAAGAATTCTGCGCACTTTACAGCGATGTTAGGTGGACTGTACTCTGCAACCTGTCCTTAAACTCCCTCAATCTGTGACCTTCCCTTAGGGTAAAAGCAAGTGCCCTTAGGTATCTACCGGCTCTTGTAATAAACACACTGCCGCTCTGCTTTATTAGCATTGGAAAGAAGTTGGCAGTTACTGGCGAATATTAATGAGCCTGAAATGATATGGCTCTTTTGTAACTTTCACAGTCTGGCTGTGGAATATTCGAAATTCTGGTCAGTTTCACGTGGATAATGGGTATTGAGAAATAACTGAATGAAGACTTTTAGAGGATAGTGCTGAGCATTCAGAAGTCACAAGGTCTGCGTGTCTTAACCTTTTAAAGCCTAGCGGTAACTTTACATACGACCAGGTTTAACATTAAAAAATTCTACGTGGTGCCCACATTGCGTTTATGTGTTTTGTACGGATCTCAGAACAAACAGCAACTTTTGCCTTATAAAACATTAAGAGACTGGTTTTTATAACCGAAGTGGAGAGTGTTTACAGCGCGGTACGCACTGAGTCCTTACATAAAACAGATACGCTTCGTCTGTAAAGGGTTAAAGTTTCACTTTGCTCGTCGACGGAATCTGCTGAAACACAATCCCATGTAAGAGCTATTAATTATTGTGACGTCTAATGCAAGTAGTCAGAACGAGGCTGCCATATTCACAATGACCAGTTCAAGTAGCCTTGTACAGAAAAAGTAAATGCACAGCTGGCAGTTCGGAAAAAGTACACAAGTGCAGTATAGTCAAATGCATTAAACGAGCTGTGTTTAGTCTTTACAGAAATACATATTTAAATCGTTTTTCTATAGGAAAAATGACTTTATTGTGATTTGCTTTAGGTTTCATCACCTGGTAGCTTTAGAGGCGATTTGTGAAGTTTTATCATGCGTCGTATAAAACCCATGTCTAGTTCACACCGACGCCATAAATTAAATTCCCTTCTTGTTTGTTCAATAATATCAGCATGGTTTTCTTGTAACACTCAGCTGTTGGAGCAAAGCTGTCAAGACACATTATAACCTTTATATTTGAGACGCAATTTAAAAGAACAACGTGGCAACCCAGAGACGTATAGAGAGGCCGTGCATTTTTCTTCTGATCAGTTGTTAGGAGTACGCCTACGAAGTCGGTGGGTACTGAGGGACTGTATATAGTCGGTAGAGTTGTCCCTCTCCACGCCATGAAAGCGTACGGGGGGATTAGGTGTATAGCTCCACTAATTCTTAACATCGGTGATAGATGGAGGTGAGTGGTCAGGTTTACACCCCGACGACTTTAATCCCGGTTGCCTATTGAGCAGCAGGTTAGGTGGGTCTCAGAACCCTTCTGGGCGTTTTTGAGTGGACATAAATTCTGCATAAAAATGCAAAGGAGCTTGTTATGAAAATTAGATTATCGTTTCTGGTAGAGATTTGCCGGAGTTTCTTTCCCGAAACGTCGGAAAATTTTCATACTTACGGCTGTGAGAGGATCACACATATTGCATCAGCATGAAAAAGTATTTTGTGTGTGTGTGTGTGTGTGTGTGTGTGTGTGTGTGTGTGTGTGTGTCCATCCGTCTGTGTACTAACCAACGTGGTGTTGGAGCACACCGTTCAAGGTTCGGTAAGACTTAACCGTTTCAAAGTCAGCTAACTTCACTGTCAGATAAAGGCCCTGTGCTTACACTGAAGTTAGTACAGTATTTCCAGATCATTTCTTCACTTCAAAACACCATAGAGTACCCAACTATCACGTCCTCATTGAATGAGGTTTTCTGTGGTTTCCTGACATGCGCTGGAATAATACGTCAATTGGGCCACAACCACTTCCTGCCAAATCCTTTCCGATGTATCACTATGCAATAATCTTACGGTCTGAGGCTATATGGCGTAATATACGGACAGTCTTAAAATGGCCACGCCAAGATACAGCGACAGCTCTGCGATGTTGCAAAATTTGAAACTGCAGATGGCAGCAGCATATTTGCCCAAAACTTTGGCACATATCTACTAAACTATACGTTCTATTGTTACTCACGCACATCACCGCGAGTATCTCAAACCTCACATACCATAAACGGGGTTTCCCTTAATATAATTGACATCATATTCATGAACATACAAGAACTGGCTACGACAGACTACCAAAGCATGCTGTTCAGTAGAAACCTAAAGCGGCGTACAAGATTCGCAAGGTCATAAAAATGTATTTGAAGTCGAATCCATTTTGAGTCTAATCCGTGAAAGAAGGAAGAAAGAAAGATAAACTTGTTACCTTTTTACTAGATCCAGGTTTTACTGTAGACATAAACTCCAAGCAATTTGATTTTAAACTACGTCTTTTACAGCTAACCTCTACTTTTATTTAAAACGTTGTGTTTGTACGTACGACCTTGCACATGACATGCACGTTCTGTGTTGTAACATTCACTGTCTACTTTGTGTAAAGCCGTAGGCAGAGTGTTCCATCTGGTGAATACAATGAAGAAAATGATCACACTTTTTTCGATGTCGGCAAATAATAACTTGCATATAATTGGAGCATAAATTATCTCAAGTAACTTCACCATCTGCTTTCACCGGTCACAATTAAGTTCTCGTCCTCCGCTTCCCTGCCGATCTAATGGCGATGCTGGGTAATAGGGAGGTAGGAATCTTTACGTCAGCTTGCTGGCACATCCAGCATCTTCCAGTCTTATATTCATCTTCTTCCCTCACTTAACGTCTTGTCTAACTGGTTATTAACATACGCGTCTCCCTGTCTAAAGTCCCGACTTCAATCTTATTCTCCATCAAACATGCTACCTGGGTAAATATAAGCGCCTTGTTCCTTGTGTCTACCGCTGCATCTTCTAAAATCCCAACTCCCCATCGTTCCTTTCCTTCCTCCAAGCTTTATTTCATATTTTAAAAAATTCGCATAAAATTATTACTCTTATTTAACTTAGGATTAAATGGGCGGGGCATGTATTTCGCAAGGGAGAGATGTGATGCGCATCAAAATATTTGTTCGGGAAATACAAAGAGAAGAGATCAATTTAGAGATCTGCGTGTGGGTAGAAGAGTAATAATATGACAATGGATTTTAAAGCGAGAAAATATGAGGGTGTGGACTGGATTGATTTGGCTTTGGATTGGGAACATCGGCGGATTCTTGTTAAGGCTGTCGTTAGCCGTCTGGTTTTGTAGGCTTCTTGATTAGATAACTGACCTGCAGCTTCCCAACGATTATTACTTATAGAGTTATTATTTATTTATGTATATATTCATTTATTTATTTATTTAAAGGAGATGAATATCGGACTTCGTATTACATATATCTGATTTGAAATCCGTAATACTGTAGGAAATTCTGGAGAGTCAGTTACAAATACCAGTGGACTGAAACTGATAGATTTTGCCACATATAGCAACAAAAAATAATGAATTCATTCTATAAACACAAAAATATACATGCATACATACATACGTACATACATACACATACATGCACACACACACACACATACGGCGAGATCGCAATTCCAAAACAGTTATATACTATTTAATTGCAAACAGGAAGCTATCAGAAATATTCCTAAACGCTAGAGTTTACAGAGGAAGTGATATTGGCTCGGATTTCTTTTTGACTTTGGTTGAATAAAGATCTCCGCCAAAATGGTAACATATACCCAAGAACACTGCATGCAAAGAAGATATACTTCGTCATAAAATGAAATTATTACATGACGAAAGTATACGATGGCTGTACAAACAAGGAGTTTAACAGAAACTGTAAGAAATTCCAGAAAGTAGCAATATTGTTTTCGAATAGAGGAACATCAAAACCATAATTTAACAGGCGGCAGAGGAAAGTTTGGGAAAATACAAAGCATTTACACAAAAGAAAAGATTAAAAATATGGGACGATGAAATAGAATTACTTGTACAACAGAAAAATTTAGCATGCAAGAAGTATCTTCATACAAAGACCATAGACCATGAAATTGAATATAAGCGCAGAAGAGTTATCGCCAAAATAGAAATCAGAAAAGTCGCAAATCCTGAGAACAATTCATATCAAACTTCGAATCTGACACATACAAAATAAATCCCAACACATTTAACTACTAAAAGACATGAACAAAGATATTAGAGAATTAGCAAATATAAATCCTGGTCCAAGCAAAGACACATTCTAACATTAATATAAAGAACTGTGGACTAATAACCCTCTTCAAGAAAATTATTGGAATGCAGAAAACTTAGATGAGAAAATTATAATAGTGGAAGAAATTAAAAAACACTAAAAAAGTGGAAAATCATCTGGCCAAGATAACCTGAATTCTGAACTATGCAAGTATGCAGGAGACTCATTTTATAAGTGACTATTGCTTACTTTAATAACTTTTATATGACGAGAGAAATGCCGGAAAAATGGGGAAAAAGATTATGGTCATACGTGCATAAAAGAAAAGTGTGAACAATGGATGGAAAGTTGTAGAGGAATTGGCCTACTTAATGCTTGTTATAAACTGTATAGTAAAGTTTTAAATGAAAAACTGAAAGCACAAGCAGAGTACCAAGGCAGTCCTTGCATAGTTCCATTGTTTGGTATGAAATTACTCGTAGAAAAAAGAAGATATTTTAATTTAGAGACTCATTCAGCATTTCTCGATTATGTGAAAGGCTTTGACTGAGTTAAAATATAAAAATTGTTTGAAATATTACAAAGCAAAAATAATCCGCATTTATTATTAAACGGTATAATAGATATTTATTCTGGAAACAAAATAAAAGTAAAAATAAACAATCAATTGTCAGAAAAAACATACAATCAATCACGGAGTTAGACAAAGCTGCCCTTTATCACCAACTTTATTCAACATTTGAATAAATGAAATGATAGTAAATTGGAACCAGTTTTACTCAGAAGGTATTACATTACCAACCACTACAAAAATAAACACTCTTCTTTTTGCGGATGATCAGGTAATAATAGCTGATTCAGAGTAAAACCTACAAACAGGAGTATTTACACTGCAAAATATAGCAAAAGGTTTTGTAATGGAAATATTACCAGAAAGATCTGAGACGATGGAATTTTTCGGTCAAGACCAAGTAAGATGTAAAATCATTGTGGATAAAAAATGTTTACAAAGAGTAAAGAATTTTAAATATCACCGTTATGAAAATTCCTATGAAAGTTCCTATGAAAATGGAAAAGATATTCAACAAAACTAACAAAATTTTCTCAGATGCTGGAAATTTTAAACATCACATTTAAACCAGCCTTGATCCAAAAGTCTTCAAGAATAAAAGTGTATAAGGCACTGGCTGTCCCCATTCTTCTACATGGAAGCGAAATTTGGACCCTCAGACAAAAGGATAAAAAACGATTGACGTCAGGCGAGCTGATATTTTTCAGAAGAAAAGCGGAACACACACTTTTGACCACAAAAGGAATGAAGAAATTTTGGAAGAGTTGAAAGTAGCTGACGAGAAACAAAGAAGATACAAATCGAATTGTCTGCAACGTGTAACAAGAAGGAACAACAACAGGATACCACAAATAATGCTGAAGTACAGAGCAAATGGACAAAGAAAACTTGGAAGACCTTTGAAGAGACTATTAGACGAGGCCGAAACAGGTCTATTAAGGTCCAACTCGTGACGGATAATGATGATGATGATATCTCATTTGTGATGTCAAATGCAGAAAAAGGAAGAGCGCTAAGATTGCGACGTTGCAAAAAAGTGTATACGTGAAATATTCGCAATAATATTGATTACTAACTTGTGGCTTCATAAAATCGAGATACAAAAAGCTAATTCTGTAGAATAATGATGAGAACGGCACTGAAAACGAGAAAAGTGACGATGATGGTGATAAAGATGACGACGACGACAAAGATGATGTTAAAACAGTAACAGTAATAATAGATACAAAATGAAATAGAACACGAATTGTGTGTGTACTTGATTATGTTCTATTTAACTCTGCCTTCAGCAGGTCAGTACATGTAGCGTTATGGCAGGGAGATCAGTGAATGGGGTATCGGAAAATGTGTGAAAGGGAGAGGCCGTGGCATAATGCAAGGAATTGTCCAGACTTTTTCTTATAGGGACTGAACTAAAATACGCAAAATCTTAGACATGATAGTTGGTATGGTACCCGACATTCGTACCAGGCATCTACCGACACAAGTCAAAAGCCTTACTGCCTCAAACAAGTTGGTCTTTATTTTTGATTTTCGCCTTTTTCCAGCCTCCTGTCACTTCCTCCGTCTTGGATCCAAACGTTGTATATTCTTTTCCACCTTCTCGAACAACTTGAATCTATGTTCGTTAGGGTACGAAATACCAACAGATTCGAGTCGAGTCCAATCAGACTCACAAAGACGCGGCAGAGGCTATTTGGTTTGCTTGATATGGCCGTGGGCGGAAATGCGTACACACCAGCAGAGTCCAGTCCAGTCCAGTCCAGTCCAGTCCCACGAGTCTTGCCGAGTCTATAGTCCTGATGTCGCTTGTTTCATTTTCGTCAGTCGGACTCCAGTGGTCAGGTGTGACGGCTGCTGTTTTCTTAAATGAATGTACGAAGGTTATCAAAATAGAAACAGAAGCTACGTAACTAAACTAAATTAATATTTCAAATTCCAGTCTCTTAATGTTTATTGGTGCACCCACATCTTTCGTCTCTTCCGACTCAACCTCCTTCTCCGTATAAGAGTGTGCAAAACGATCAGGTTAAAATTTTAAAGCGCTGTAGAATTATTTAATTGTCGATTATTTAAAGAGTACTAAAAACCAATTAGATTTTCGGGGACTTGACTAGACTCGACTCACTCGGTGTCCCCCCCCCCCCTTCGACTCAAGAGTCCGATTGGACTCGACTCCGTTGGTGAGCACGCACCCTTAGATTGCGCGACCAGGTGTCACACCCATACAAAGCATGTGACAAATGAAATAACTGAGACGCCCTAGGCGGTCTCCTGTTCCCAACTCCGTACCTGGAACTGGATTCACGTCTGTAATTAAATCACAGCAGTGCCGTGACAGGCATACAGCTGCCCTGGGGCTTGTCAAAAATCGTTATGGATCTTGCACTTTGCGACACAGGGGCCATTCCCCCGCCTGCCCACACCAGTTATCATCATCGTTAGGCATATTGACCGTCCACTGTTGCATATTTTACTGAATTATATGTGAAACTTCTTGTAACGCCTCCATAATATTTTATGTCGTATTTCTAAAAGTGATTTATAAAGAAAAAGCGGTTTAAACGTAGAATTGCAATCTTTAAACTTTTATTTTGTCTACAGTCGTTTTTGAAGCCACTTTCAGTTCAGGTTGTTCGTATGCGGCTTATGCTTTAGACTGAGGTATATAGCAACTCTTTCGTTTTATTGGACTGGTTGCCAGCCCATCGCAAACTCCCGATAATTTACGGTTGGGAGATTTGGACACTGGATTACAGGTTAAAGAAAAAACTGTAAAGTACAGAAATGGATTTCTGGAGAAGAGCTGCAAGGTCCTCCGAACTACTAAAAGTAAGAAATGAAGTAAGCAGAGAAAAATGGGGTAACACAGTTTTGGACAGAAGGGAAAACAATATGTAGAAATGGTATGGACATGTACCACGCATGGAGGCTAAGAAATGGCCTAAGCGAATAATGACCTATTCACCGGGATGAAGACGACGATGAGGACGACACGAAGTAAAGTGGGAAAAGGATGTGGAGAAGATCATGAGGCAGAAGAACTGAACATCTGACGACGCAAGAAACAGGCAACTATGGTGACTAAAAACCAGTAACCGGTGGACCACAGGAAAACTGATTTCTTTTTTCAATGGCGCGCCATCCCCTAGTGGGTCAAGACCTCCTCATAATCAAGGCTTCACGATCACACTCAGATACACCACACTCGGTAGAATTCCTCTGGAATCGTCTGGAAAACTGATAGATAGATTCTGACTAACGTTACCTTCATGCTATATCTTCTCATAGAAGAGTGAAGTCTTGCCCATGAACTTTCCTTTCTAGTAGTCCGTTAGGTATAAACTTGCTTCATAGTTTTAAAGCCGTTTGCACAACTTTGAGGAAGTTTTCTTAAGTTATATTAAAAAGAGTTAGACTACTTTTGCTTTGCTTCCTTCGAATGTAAATGACATTAGGTTATTTTTACGTGTTCGGTTTCCAGAGGCTACTTGTGTGCCTCAGTAGTTCAAATCAATCATCACAAGCAACGCCCCTTGCTAAGAAATCAAAATTAATCGCAGCCAAGCTGTACGCAAGGTGTTTGATACAAGGGAGAGCGTCCGTCTGGCTATTGGTAAGACAGGGGCAGCCTACAGGAGTGGACGGTAACTGTAAACGTATTCTCCAGAAAGCTGTATGTTTAGGTGTGTATAATTTCACAAAGGCTTGCTCATGTTCGTATATGCTTATTTTTGAATGCGAGGCTTTCTGTTCTCCGTTTATTCGTCCAGGATTTGTAGGATCACCCCTTGTCGTCTAAACTCAACTACGTATACAATATATTTGCAGTTACCTTCCGTATCGGTAGGTTCTTACCACTGAGCTCCGGGTTCAGTCTCTGATGACTTCGTGCGAAATTCGTGGCGGACGGAGGGCCACCGGAGCATGTCTTCCGTTCTTATGGGTTTTCGTACCCATCCATCACCACCCCCTGAAGTATGCAATAGCCCTATAGCCATATTTATAACTACACAACTGTAAGGTTAGCAATAATGTATCTTGGAAACAGGTCATGGATGAGTATGAATAGTGAATAGGTGAGAATTTGAAAGGAGGTTGTAATGGCCTGTTTCATGGCACTACCCTGCATTACGCGAGAGAGAATGCAGAGAATATTGGAGGCCCCACCCAGTCAGGATAATAGGCAAGAAGGCAATATTTCAACTGAATACGACAAGCACAAACTTGTAGTTTTTTTACCGCTATACCAATATTCTCGGTAACGTCTGACAGACTTGAGTTTTACTTGTGTCTCTAGTCGTTATTAAATAATGATACCCAATCTTTTGTATAATACAAACGCATAATGCAGCACCCGATTTGTTTTGCTTTCCATTCGTTATAGACTAACGGCCACTGCATAAGTGTACCTTATTTGCCTTACTAACTGCATTTACACAGATGCTATTGAAAAAGTAAAAAATTGTAGTAATTTATTCGCAGTTATTTTCGTATCAATGGGCATGTCTGTTCGGAATCGATAAAAAACCACTTAGGATTGTAAACAAATCAAATTCCATTTCTTTTTTTACATGAGTTCTGACATAAATTTTTCTGAATACCAGTGAATTAGAATGGTATATTCGGCAGAACGAACATCAATTAAATAAAACTCTGGTATATAAAATAAATATCACCCAGAAAATTTAGCGCTAGCTATAGTCTAAAAACGAATTATACTTATTAAATCGTGAGGAAAATTGTCGACCGTTTACAAAGGCTTTTAGAACTGACAATCTGAATGTATCCCACTTCTGGCATATTTGAACGTGCTGGTGGTCTCAGACAGAACTTAGTCATGCACACTTAACTGTGCTGTCAGTTGCTACACGGCATCTGTGATAGATAAATAAATACGAAGCTGTCATGAAATGATGCTGCCAGGGGATAGTCGTAGTACTCGGAGAAAAACCTATCGTAGAGCCACTTCCTCTGTCACAAGTCCCACATATACTGGCCTGGGAGTGAACCCTAGTTTCCGCGGTGAAATGTCGGAATCTGACCGCTTCAGCCATGGCACGGCATTAGAGACATAAACGTTTTAAGATCTGAGACTGTCATGTAACTGTGACGCTTTGTATCTTCCGGGACATGACGCCGTGTAAACCGGTGATAATATACCGACGTTTCGGAGGCATGCACTTGCTGTATATTGAAAGTAAAAGAGTCATGAATGAAGATGGAGCCAGTTCATTTCTGCGAAACTTCGGTTCACATGCACAAGGCTACACGACCTGAGACTCAGAAGAGAGCACTGTGAAGAAGTTTCCAGTCCCCATTTCGTTTCTAGCAGCTGCCAAGCGTCCACTAACCATTTCTTGGGCAGGACAAAGGGATCGACAGGTAGAATGTTTGCTAGAAAACACTTGTTTGGTCAGTAAAATCATTCAATGCCGTTTTGAGCCAAATAATTTGTCACGCATTGTATTTCCTGAATTAAAATGGTATATTTTGTGTATACACGTACAGCTGTAATCTTCTCCTTCTTCTTCCTCTTCTTCTTCTTTAGCAGTACATTCGTTTCAGTTTGTTCTTCGCTTCCTTTACGGTAGATGCGCATTCTCCCCTGTCCAAAGCTCTTGTTCCCCACCTTCTCGCACGCATTTTCCTCACGTCCAACGTCATCCATCCACCTTTATCTAGTTTCCCCTTTTTTCTCCCTCCTCCTGGTTTGGCTTCCAATAAATTCTTTACTGTTCTTTCTCCATCCATTCTTACAACATGCCCAAGCCAATCCAGTCTACGTACTTCAATTACAGTTCCCATACCTGGAGATTTAAATTTTTTGTAAATTTCTAGAGTCACTTTTTTCACCAGTAGCCATTTTCATTTTCTACCCCATATATGTTTCTCATTGCTTTCCTTTCCCACGTCATTAAAGGTCTTTCGATTTTATTCAGTCACAATTCATCTTGTTGTTTTTATAGAGACTTACTCTTAATGAGTGAGTTATACTATCCTTCGTTTAGTATCTGGCCAGGTGCATGGTATTGTCCCCTCTAAGCTGCGCTGGTGCGCGGCTGCGCAGTAACTGAAATGCTACCGCGCACACTGAATTGTTGCTGCGCAGCAGGAATTCTTCAGTTTTCATTGTAAATATTCTTATTATGCATATGAAAAAAACTTTTAAAGTGCCGCGCAATCGTCAGGTCGTGTAAAATTTTTCTGCTCAGAGCAGTAGCAGGTCCGCGCAGCTGTAAAAAATATAGAGGGAACGTTGGTGCGTGGTAACGTTTGTTGCCAGCAATAATTCTGGCGTTTATTTCTATTTCAACCTCATTTGTGTTTGTTACGAAGGAGCCTAGGTATTTAAACATTTCTACATTTTCATATCTCTGTCCATTTTTTTTTCAATTTCTTCTGATTTATTTCCCTTTTTTTACTAATCGTATGTTTGGTTTTGGACAAATTTTTGGTCAAGCCAGTCTGTGATGCTTACAGTTGTGTTTTCTATTGTTTCTTCAACATGCTTCACTGCACGTCCCAGTACTGTCACATCATCTGCATATAAAAGGCACTGTCCTGTTCTATTACAGGCGTACTTAATACACTTAGAGCAAATGTTCCACATTTGACAGGCAGGGATAGTTCATTCATTATAGTGCCATGGCTACAGTCTCCATGACGAAGGAATCTTGCTTCGATACTCGGCATGGACAAAGCTTTCGTACTTAGTGTGGGGTCCAGGCAACCGCCTACGCGGTGAGTGACCAGGGCTATTTCGTCCGTAGTAACACGGCCGGAGCGTGAAGCTAACAACTTATCTCAATCTAGTACCGAGGCTAAGAATTACAGCTATTACCCTTTATGCCTTCATGAATTGATGCTCAATTAAACAGAGTGACAAATTTGCCTCACAGTGTTTGAGAGTGGTTATTAGTATTGATCCGGAGTCCCACGTCCGACATCCTGCACGGCGTGAAAATTGCAGACAAGGCTTACTGTAGAACTCATATTGGATTATTACGTGGCGCAGCTGATGTGTTATAAATGTGCGGGTCTAAAGAAAAGAGCACAGAATTTCGCTTCAGAACAGTGTGAGTGCAAGAATTTTTTAATCTAAGCTAAATGAAGTAGCTGGGGGCTGGAAAAAAATTTGTATAATGAATTGCTTCTTAAGTTTTGTTTTTCGCCAAATAACCAATCAATTACGTTGGGACTGGCGAGACAGGTATCACAGAAAGAAGTAATAAAATGCATAAAATATTTCAGGCTTCATATCTGAAAGAAAGAGATTATTTGGGAAACCTGAGCGTAGAAGGGAGAAGAATATTAAAACGGGCCATGAATAAATATGATGCAATAATGGGGGCTGCATTTATTTGTCTCAGGTTAATGACAAGGGATGGGCTTTTGTGAGCACGGTAATTAAACTTTGGCTTCAGTAAAAGGTGGGGAACCTTGAACAGCTGAGTAACTGTCGGCTTTCGAAGAAGGTCTCTGCTTTATGGAGGCGGTCAACAGGTTCTACAAAATCAGCAATAACATCAAATTGGTGACAACGGGAGAAGGTTAACGAAGTGACTTTCCTTTAAACTCCAAACAGTTTCTTGAAAGCTAGCCAGCACGTGTCGGTTTCGTTCCGTACCGCTTTTCTCGCGGAAAGTCGAAGGGAAGTGCTTTTAGAACGGCACAAACTGAATATTCCTAGTTGAATTTTTTTGAAAACAATAAAATACTTTATATTTGTTTTTATACATGAGGAACTTCACATTGTACATTAAGCTGCGTTTTGTTACCGTTTGAACTCTAAAGAAAAGGTAGCTTGACCAGGAGGCCTGGCCCTTCCGAACAGTTAAATGTTCCGTCAGTGGTGCTGCAACAGGAGAAATTCTGCATCATCGTGGATATACTGATGAATGGTGTCCTAAATGTAGGCCAGAACCGAAACTGCTTGCACGCATTTGGCAGTAAAATGCGCTCAGAGCTGTCACTCGTAGCGATGATTGGTTTTTGTGTGTGCTACGAATATAATGACGTAGTACCTACCGCAAACGTTGCCTTGCCCTGATTGTAATGAGGGCACTTTTTTCTATTATGAACTATAAAGCATGGGAAGAACAAGTTGTCATTAATCGGCAGTATTTTAGGATGTGACGCCTCGTAGGCTTGCATATAGTTCTAGCATTCTAGAAGAACCTGCTACTTCGAGGAAGGGAACTCTTTTACCCTAAAGATGGAGGCCGTAGATTTCTTTGAAACTTTGTTTCCTCTTTGCCAAAATACAACACCTCACATCCCAGAATTCAGTAATTTTAATATTGGCTGTCATGAAGCCCTCAGATCTCATGAAGTGGTCACATCTCTTTTAAATTATAAGTTTCATGCCTGAGATCTGGAAGGTAACAGTAATGGAGTATGCAAATTTACGGAGAACAAAAGCTTCTAATTAATGCTTGCCAGATTTAGTCTCTCCGGGGGTAAAATCGGATGCCACGTGAGGTTTTACTTATTGCCCACATCGAGAGATATATCCCTTCTTGGTTCGAGGCTTAGAAACAGGAGTAAGTTTATTGTTAACAGTTGATTGAGTGTTCGTTTGGACACGCAAACACGTTATGTTGCAGTAAATATAAGTCGACTGCACGTGATAGCCACGTGAAGGCAGCAACGTAAATTTATGATTTGCAGTGGGATTATATCAAAGCCCTTTTCACATAATTATCTACGTAGAGCAGCACGAGACAGTTTCTTTACCAACCTGACTCTTATTACAAGCAAACAATCCTGTAGATTTATAGGTTATGGCGCTGGAAGGTATTTAAACTATTTATGCCTGTTTTTGTCTCCACATAATCTACACTGGAGGCATGTGCATTCAACTACTTAGCCGTTAACTGTCTACGCGCGTAACTGCAGTAGTAGCAGCATAAAGAAGTCTAAGCGCGCGTAATGACATATTTCTCACCCAGCATAGGTTTTAGCTTTCGGAATCTGCAGAGTTGACTAGCCGCATTACACTTTGTGGGACGATGTTGGCCTGGAACCATCAGGAGTTAGGGATACCGCAAGTGACTTTCGGAACGGATAGACGATATAGCCCCGGCCTCCTTCTCGTTCTGTAGTGCCTTACACCTCTTAGCCATCAACCCCGTTAGTAGGCCAAACCAGGATGGGATATTTTTTTTCTGGCACTACTTTGAGTCCGTGGGCCAGGATCATCCTTCCGTTATAGCCAACAGCTGATCGAGAAATACCCTCCAATGGGACCAGAAGATTCATCACCAGTATCAGAAAATTTGATCTTAAGGTATTGTCTTGAGGCAGGTCAAAAAATTCTACATCTAGGCAATGTTCCCTCTAACCTGCGCGGGTGCGCGGCCGCGCAGTACCTGAAGTGCCCCCGCGCACACAGAATTGTTGCCGCGCAGCTAGAAGTTTTCAGTTTTCATTGTAAATATTCTTATTATGCATTTTACAAAAAACTTTCCAAGTTCTGCGCAGTCGTCAGGTCGTGTAAAAATTTTATGCTTTGAGATCCGTGCAGCGCTAAAAAAAATTAGAGGTAACGTTGCATCTAGGTCTCCGAGATCTTGTTATTCTGTACGTATGGGGCTCAAAACAAAAATTTTCTGGTTTTTTTTTTCATATTCATTCAGTATGTTACAGTTCCCGACCAACCTACTCTTAACACCACGGTGTTATGAAAAGTGTATATATGAGGGTGTTCAGCACATTCTTCGTATCACAAATCGTTACTTGCAAAATAAGAACAAAGTCTTTATGCAGACCATGTCTGTCTGTCTGTCTATGTGTCTGCGACTATACTTTTCATCACATTATCTTGAAATTCGGCAAAGAAATCCATTATAAATGTCGAGCAAACGTGGTTTTTGTGAAAACGGGCTTCGTGCTAGTCACAATCTTCCTATGGGCGGAAATGAATTACCAGCCCTATTTCTCATATTTCTTGACCGATTTGGGTAAAATTCGGTACTAAAGATCTCCACACACATCCGTTCAGGAATTGCGAGTTTCATGAAAATGGGTGCAAAAAACATGCGATACTAAACGGCGTAAATGAAGTTTTGACGTGCTTTCTACATTTTTCTTCCCGTATGGATGGCGCAGAAGACGTACCTGAAACTTCATTGAGTCGATTTGAGTTTCGTGACAATTTTCGTAGAGAAAGCCATGCTTTGCTTAGAGGCGTGAATGAGTTTCTGTCTGTAGGCTACTTCGACATTTAGTAATTTAGTAGTAAGATATCACGTTTATGCAGGGTACTGACAGTTATGTAGCTGAAGCAAACCATGTTTCTAGGGGGCATATTGTTGGAGCTATTACAGATAGTTACAATTTATGGTACATGTAATGTTATTTCCGAAGTTGAATGTTTTGGACGTTTCCATTAGTACTTTCCGAAGTATGTATGCAGTACCCAATATGACTGTTTTCTGTAGTTCATTGGCCTCATGCTTTGCCGGTATGTTGTCCAGGTAATTTCGGCTGCTTCCGTAGTCACATTTCTGCCTCCTGAAATTGCAACATCTGTTAACATACATCTTCCTTTTTCCTTATCACGGATTATGAGGTCAGATTATTATTATTATTATTATTATTATTATTATTATTATTATTATTATTANATTATTATTATTATTATTATTATTATTATTATTATTATTATTATTATTATTATTATTAGGCCTTTTCTTCCTGGTACGTCTCTTGAACCAGCAGTGATCCCCACCGCTCAGGCTTCAAGCTTCACACTGCAGAACTTTCCGTATTATGTGTGATGTTCCAAGTATAGCTGTCTTTTGTAGTGAATCTATCGAATGTTTTCCTGGTATAGCTTCCAAATTTTTCTTTAAGCTTCTCGTTACTATTCCAGTGGCTCCAATTATTACTGGTACAATTGTACACTTCAGGTTCCACATTCGTTGTATCTCTATACATAAACTCTTGTATTTTAACCTCTTTTCCGCTTCCTTTTGCACAACGTTTTTGTCTGCTGGTATTGCCACATCTATCAGTGTGCATGTTTTCTCTTTTTTGTTTTTAATTATTATATCTGGCCTATTTGCTGTAACTTCTCTGTCTGTGTGTACTGCTTGATTCCACAACACTGTGACATCTCCCTCTTCACACACAGGGTTGGGCATGTGTGTATACCATTTGTCTGTGGTTTCAATGCCCAAGGCTTTACATATTGAGTAGTGTAAATGTAAACAGACTTTATCATGTCTCATTAAATATTTGTTCTTTGCCAAAATGGGGCATCCTGAGGTTAAGTGGTCAATAGTTTCTTCATGTTGTTTACACAACCGGCATTTACTCTCAATTTCTTCCTTCAAAATTTTATTCTTAAAACAGTTTGTACTAATTGCTTGGTCTTGAGCTGCCACTATTGCACTTTCTGTTTCTCCCTTGATGTCGCCAGATTTTAGCCAGTGGTATGACTGTTCAATATCCACCAGCTTTGCATCTAAATTACGTGGCAATTGTCCATGCATCCTCTTCCCATGCCATCTTCCTTTTGTTTTTTCCACTATGCTGTCTTTCAACTTTCTTGTTTCTGTCTGTACTTCTGTCTTGAGGCATCTAGCTGTCTCTAACACTGCTGAGTCCGTGTTGTGTTGGTGTGTTCTTACAACCCGTATTAGTGAGTCTTCCTTCATTTCTACATATTCCACCAGTTTTGTAATATTATTATTATTATTATTATTATTATTATTACTGTGAAAATCCTACTAGAACTCACTCAGATCACGTACTGATTTTCTTTACACGTCCCTTCCTCATCCTTTGCTGTCGCGGGCCAGACTACTGACACATCTTCCCCTCGCTGTCCCCTCCTTCCTGTTGGTGGCTGGCTGTTGACTGTCCTACTCCTCTTAGATGGTTTCTTACAGTGGCAAAGAAAAGTGTTTGTATACATTGTCAGAAATGTCGTATCTTTGTGACTTGAAAATAACACGGGGCATTTGACGTCCCGAACCGGATTTTGCAGGACACCGAGACGGAGCTCTTTAAAACCCATAAAACAGGGCCTGTACCCTGAAAAACTGGACGCATGTGATCCCTAGGCGTACCCGATATTTCATGGGTAGAGTAAACATATATATAGTGAGTCCCTAACTTGCCTGTTTCCATGCTGATTTGCCTTCGTAAAAAGCTCATAAGGATTCAATAATGTAAACTCGCTGGTTCTGTGAAACACTACGGGTCGAAAACTCCATAACGTGGCCCAATTGAGTCAGTTCAATTTATTTCCTCCTTTGATCTAAAGTTGTATAAGATTCATTTAAATATTATCATTTGGTCTTGTCTCACCTCCCACATTATGCAACATGGTATATGCTATTCTTATTTTACCCATGCGTTCTACATGTCCTAGTCACTTCCATCTTCCTTATCTAATCGCTCTCGCAATATTAGATGAAGAAGACATATTCAAGTCTGTGTCATTATATGACTCTGTTCTTATTCCGGGCACTGCTCAAACATTTTCATTATATCATCACGCTTGAAGTTCGGTCCATAGGCCTAGAAACAGGGCAGACCCAAGACACATGGGCGCCCCGTGCACGTTAGTAATTTGGTGCCCCGGGCATGTTAATAATTTGGCGTCCTTTCAAACCGATATCCTTTAAAATTTTTCGGCCTAGGACAGGGCTGGCGAAGCTTTTAGAGCTGGCCCTTTCAACCCGTAGCTAGCTGGCAACATGTTGCCTGTGACAAACTCTTACGAAGCCCGCGCAGACGTTGCGAATAAGAAAAGGCCCGGATAGAACGTCAAAACAGGTTTTAAAAATTTCCAAGCTGTTTATTTACAGAGCCGTACCTTATATTGCTAATAAAATTAGCAAAAATGTGCTAAAAATAAAGACACCCTAACCTAACTTGTAAATTGCATTTTTATACAGCTTTCCTATTGTTCAGTGCATATCTTTATTACATCTAAAGTACAGATAAATTCGTTTCGTAGCCCTTATCTCTTCTACCTACTCACAGTAGGTGTCGAGGTTGTTTATTTTCACTTGATCACACTCAGACACACACCACAGTCGGTAGGACCCCTCTGGACGAGAGATCGGCCCGTCGCAGAGACCTCTACCTGACAACACAAACACTCACAAGAGACAAACATCCATGCCGCCGGTGGGATTCGAACCCACAAGCCCAGCAAGCTCTCGGCCGCATACCTACGCCTTAGACCGCGCGGCCACTGGGATCGGCATGTACAGATAAATACACAAGTAAAATTGTACGTGTAATATTACGTATATTTATTGATTCTTCATTTTGTATACTGAATTTCATGTTGCCCGCATGCAGACCAAAATTTGCCGAAGTTGCTCACACCACATAAAACGTTCAGCAGGCCTGTTTTAGAGGGCGCGTGCCCAAATTGCGGATAATTTTCACAGAAATCCTTTCGCGTGTGAGGACCTGAGTTTACTAGCACCATGCTTGCGATTATTCCAGTCACGTCTTAGGGCCCCTCGTAGGTTAGCGCCCCTGAAAGCTGCCCAGCTGGCCTGCATCCTAATTCGGCCCTGCCTAGAGGCAGACCGTTTTGCGTACAATAGGAGCCGTTATCCAGACTAGGGAAATTGGAGCGGGGATGACACTCGGTGAATAAGACCCCGATAATTAAGGCTGTCGCCAATGCTAACTTTAGCACCAATCACACTTCACCAGAACTGCCGACTCCCGCAGACTTCTCGGAATCGCACCGCGCACGTCTGTGCCTTCATTAGTACGGGCACTTCTCAAAGAATCCCGCAGCCGTGCGAAGATACTGTTGTCTCAGGTGCAACAGATGTTGAATACGCACAGCTTAAATTTAGGACGTTACATAAAGAGGAAGTTGGTGATTTATACAGGTCACCTTGGTGTGTTAGAATAACCAAGCAGAGAAAGTTATTGTGAGCTGGGCACGGATCTCGCAAGGTGGAGTGACATGAAATACATACAGAATTTTGGTGAGGAAATCTCTTAGAAATCTCTGTCACTTGGATAGCTGAGGAAATCTAAGGATAACAGTAGGAAGGAAACGTTGTCAGGATACAAATCGGATGTCACTGTCTCTGGGCCCAGCCTTGTCTTTGGCGGAATTAAATTTTTGGATTATATTAACAGCGACTGTAGTATTATGTATAATGTGACGTCATTTCGATGTTTCATGAGGCTTGACATTGGGTACGAAGTACAGCAGGGGGTTGGGGGCAGTTTCCTTCCGAAGGTTTCGTTCTTGATTGCAGTCGTGTGGAAATTTTCTCTTGCGAGCAGTCAGAGCAGTGCAGTGTTGTCAATTTTAGCAGCATAGCGAAGGGAAAAGTGTGGCTAAAAAAGAACGCTAAACACTGGGTAGCACTTGTAACTTCGGCTCTGTACCGCTTAACCGGAATGGAATCTGCCAAAAAGCCAACAACTACACGTTGGGGGGGGGGCGCCCCCCCCCCCCCCCACACACACCCCACTCTGTTGCACAGCGCTGTCGTGAGTGATTTTTACCCAAGTTTCATAAGGAAAGAAAGAGAGTGACTGTATCATGACGGCGTAGAATGATATACTGTACTAGCACATGTTCACGCATTCTGGTCGTCTGTTGGGTTGAAGTGTGTGGTCAGCTTCAAATGTCAGGCCAGTGTTTAAACGGGGTTGGTAAGTTCCTACACGGTCAATGCAGGTATAACATTTTCCTGACAGGGAATGTGTAAGTTCATACACGGTCAATTTTTCTGGTAAATGCGGTCATGCTTGGTTAATCGCAAATGAAAGGAGGTTCTGTTGATAACAGAAGTTGGGCAGAGCAATGTGGCTTAACCGCCGGTACATAAGACCTCCCCCAGTCCATGTTCAGATGAATGTGGTGTTGGCACAAGCAAGCACAACGCCCTACAAGTCACGAGCACGTGGTATATTGGTATATTATGGAGACACGCTTCATGATAAGTGAAAAAAAATAATAAACCCATGTTAGTGGTGAACAATTTGAAAATTTTGAAACGTCATGTTTCAAAAAGTAATGCTTACACATGGCGTTGTGTTCATAAAACTTGTCGAGCTGAAGTGTACACACAAGGTGAAACAAACTTACTGAACACTACCGATGCTTGTGAATCCTTCCATGCAGTCCTCAAGTCCAAATTTACCACCACCACTCACAAATTTTTAATTTCCTCGAAGTTTTGAAGGGCGTCCAGGCAGATACCTACATTAAAATCCGCAGTGCTTGATCAGGAATCAGTTCCGGAAAAAAAAAAACAGAAATCCCAAATGAAAGAGAATTATGTACAAAAAATCTTCAAGAAATATTCAGAAGGGCGCCTTCCCACATTCCAGTTTGTTGAAGTTGTGACCTACAGAGGTAAAATATAGAGCGGAAAAAGGGAAAGTAGAATTTTTAACGAAATGCAAACACATTGCAGGACCTGGCATGACATTTTAAGGAGTAAGACAAAAATTTTAACCACACCTACCAGATTAATTTGGTTGCCAGTCCCAAGTCTGAAATAAGTGGCAGGGAAAATTTTGTCTCGTTTAGGAACTTAGAAATGTCTTTTGTATGAATTTACCTATCCTTTTGTAGGAATTCACATATCCCGATGTAGGAATTGTGGGCCGGGATAGCCTAGTCGGTATAGCGACTCGCTACGGGCTTGACGGTCCGGGGATCGAATCCCGGTGGGGGCGAAATTTTCCGCAGACGTCCAGACCGACCCTGGGGCCCGCCCAGCCTCTTGTACAATGGGTACCGGGTCTCTTCCCCGGGTGTAAAGCGGCCGGCGCGTGGGACTAGCCACCCCATCCTCTCCTTGTGCCGAGGCTCACGAAAGGGTAGAGCTATACCTCTACTCCCCCTCTTGGGCCCTCATGGAATGTTATAGGGTGAACCTTTACCTTTACCAATGTATGAACTTACACATCCTAATTACACCGGTCCCTGACCATGTAGGAACTTACATACCCCTGTTTAAAAACGCCACTTAAGGACAAAAGGTCCTTTCTTCCAGTCTCAGTTACTTTCGTAAAAAGGGAGGAAATATGCTTCCGAGATCGCTGTTCTGTCTGTGTTCCCCTTTCAAAGTTTGAAGCATTTGACTCATTTTTACGAAACATAGTTCGAACTCTGTGCCACAGAATGACGTCACAACGCCATACTTTCTTTTAATTTACCACAATGAGTAATAACAACATGGCTGACGTGAACGTGCATAGTGTGTGTTAGACAGGAAGGTACCCAAATTACGCAGCGTCACATCCCGTAAGACCGTAAATATTACTAAACCACACTGTTGACAACAACAAAATAGAAGGCTAGGTCCGCTGTTGATGGTAGAACCCATAAAGTACGAATCCTTCAGACAAAAAAGGCCTTCAGGTAGTGATAATTTCAAAAGCTTCAAAACCGTTCTTCCTCCTGACGTCCAGACGTAGTGGCATATCCCTACCAACGCGAATGGTTTCGTGGCGAGGACCGCATTTATTGGCATGCAGCTTCAAGATTCGGTTTATTAGCCATAAACTGGAACACTGTCAGAGGCTTACTAACCTTTATAACTTAAGTCTCATAAACCCATCTAGGTACTGCAGGACCTGTGCGCGCTGAGTAGCTAGGATGTACAACGTAAAGAATTTAAAAGAGATGAGAAAATGTAATTACGAATTGAGTACGTGTATTTCAGTTTCATTCGGTTTAGTTTAGTTTAGAATAATGTGGGTCGGGACAGCGAAGTCGGAGTAGCGACTGGCTACTGGATGTACGTCCCAGGGATCGAATCCCGGTGGGGGGCGAAATTTTCTCTACCTGTCCAGACTGGCCCTGGGGCCCACTCAGTTTCCCGCGCAATGAATACTGCGTCTCTTTCTCGGGGTTAAAGCAGCCGGGACGTGGCGTTGACCACCCAACTACATCTAGCGCCGAGGTTGAAGAAAAAGTACAGCTATACTGTACTCCCCCTCCGGGCCTTTATGATCTGTTCTAGGGTGAGCCTAACCTTTACCTTTACTTTCAGTTTTGTTTCCTTGCAAGTTTGCAGAGTTAGGGGAGTTTTGGTAAGGTGTCAGAGAGAAAAGCAAAATGTATGCCAAACCCTGTCTTAACGAAAAATGGCTGATGAGATGAGCGGGGCGTGTGGTATTTACGGCAGAGAAGAGAAATTAACAGGGGTTTTGGCGGGGAAACCTGAAGGAAAGGGCTACTAGCAAGACCCAGGCATAGATGGGAGAAAACTATTAAAAAATAGGAAAGGACAAGAATACCCCAGCCAGAATAACGACTAGCCTACTGGCTGCAGGACAGATGAATGGATTCCTGACAGAGGAAAGAATCCTCCCCTCCCAAGGCGTACGGTCTTTGGGGTTCACATAACCTCCTACTCATTGCGTACCGTGGACTTACGCGCTGGGGATAAAGCAGATGGCGCGTTAGGCTAATACTTTACCTGCATCTAGTGTCGATTTACAGAATGCAAATCACTATTCCTTTACTGCCCCATACACTTTCAAGACGTGCTGTTTCATTACGCATCATTTAGATAAAAGAATGCGACGTGAGGATGTCAACTGGATTCATCTGGTTCAGCACCGGGGCCAGCGGCGAGCTGTTGTGAATATGGGAATAAATTTGGTTCCATAAAATTTCGTGAATTTCTTGTCTAGCTTAGCAACTGTTGGATAATTCACTGCTTTGTATGTTGGTAGCTAATCTGCTTAGGATTGTCGCTGTTGTGCTTGGCGGTACAGGACTAGAATCTGATTCGCGGCTGCATGACGCTGGTCTTATCCTGAATGCACGCGACTGGAAACAGACAATCGGCCGTTGAGTAACTGAATGACCTGCATTTATGTGTAGTTTCTGTTCATATACAATTATTGCAAGTGAGGGCTTTCAGACGAAACTCCGTAATTAATTACTGTCGCTGTGTTTGTAACTTCGTTCTTTCGTAGTCCTTCCCTCTTCTACCTACGTGTTCACGGTAGGTGTAGAGGGTTTCGATTTTTCACTTGACCACATTCAAGCACACACCACATTCGGTAGGATTCCTCTAGACGAGGGGTCGGATCGTCGCCGAGACTTCTACCTGACAACACAAACACTGTACAAGACAAACATCCATGCCCCCGGTGGGATTCGAACCCACGATCCCAGCAAGCGCTCGGCCGCAGGACCTACGCCTTAGACCGCGCGGCCACTGGGATCGGCTGTGTTTGTAACTTTTAATCCCAATTAACTAAGGCTGTCAGACCCAAAACACAATACGTACTTGGACACAAGACACAATTGGGCTACTCTGGGACCTATACCAGACAACGTTTAGAAATATTCCAGAGCTGAAACCATCTCAGAATTTAGCAAGGCTGGAATGGTATGTCCGAACTTTGTAACTACTATTGTTATTCTTGTTACCAGCTTGCTTCCAGTGTCAGTATGAAGAATGTATGGAACTGGGTCTCCACTTTTTGGTATGTTTTCTTGCTGGGGTTCTTATTTAAGCACAGACAAAATGTTACTTCTGTCATAGCTGGGTTACACGGATTGCAGCCCTATATAGTGTGTCTAGCAGTATGACGTGGTTTGGTAGCGGTCTTCTGGGATGTGACGCCGAGTAGTATAGTAGAGAGGTGATAACACTTCGCAAGAATCTGCTCCATTAATATTGCATGCATATGACAGCAGTAGGTGCTTCCTAGTAATTTGTATCTGTCTACCAAACTACACGGCGTACATGCTACAAGACCATAACTCTGATAGACCTGCTCACCGCTCTCAAAATTTCTAATCTCTGTATGACATGCAGTCATTATTATTATTGTTATTATTTTTATAATCTTTGTTCAAGGTATTTGCGGGCCGGGGTAGCGCAGTCAGTATAGCGATTCGCTACGGGCTGGACGGTCCAGGGATCGAATCACGGTGCGGGCGAGATTTTCCCGCACCCGTCCAGACCGGCCCTGGGGCTTACCCAGCCTCCTGTACAATGGGTATTGGGTCTTCCCGGGGGCAAAGCGGCCGGGGCGTGGGGCTAGCCACTCCATCCCCTTCTAGCGCCGAGGCTAACGAAAGGGTAGAGCTATACCTGTATTCCCCCTTGGGCCTTAAGGGCCTGTATAGGGGTCCCTAATCAAGGTATTTACAATTATATGATTGAAACAAACAATGTTGCTAGAGTAGCCTATGTATTGTGGTTGCAATATATGGTACGTGTAAATGTTGCGAGTATTTTCCATTGTAAATAATTTTGCACTTTTATGTTATTATTATTATTATTATTATTATTATTATTATTATTATTACGTTACCTCCTTTATGCAGGGTATTGACACTTACATACCTGAAACAAACCATGTTTCTAGGGTATACAGTGTCACAGCTATTCTGCGCGTACAGGTAATGGTGCATATAACGTTGTCTTCAATATTAAACTCTTTTGTGCTTCTACATTAGCACTTTCCGCAGTATGTGTGCTGTGTCCAATATAGCTGTTTTCTGTAGTTCCTTGATATCGTGCTTTCCCGGTATACTGCTCAAGTATTTTCTTACGGATTTTGAAATGGTTCCAGTTGCCCCTGCTACTACCGGCGTCACCTTTGTTCTTACATTCCACATGCGCCATGTTTCTATTATACGGACTTTGCATTTTAGAATCGTCACGCCTTCTTTCTTTATCACATTTCTGTCTCCCGGGATTTTACGTCAATTAGCATACATGTTTCTTTTTCATTATCCCGGATTATGATGTCTGGTTTACTGTTGGAGATGGTTCTGTCGGTTTGCACTTGTTGATTCCATAATATGGTTACCTTGCCCACTTGACTTGTTTCTACTGACTTTGGTACATGTTCATACCGGAGTTCACTGTCTAAGTTTATCCGTAGTTCCTTGCATATATTGAACTGCAGTTGAGTGCACACTCTATCATGTCTTTTGATGAATTGCTCTTTTGCCATTATTATTATTATTATTATTATTATTATTATTATTATTTGTTGTTGTTGTCACTTTTATTGAGTTTGTTTACAATTTCATATCTGGAACAAACCATGTTTCTGGGGCATGTAATGTTGCAGCTGTTATGTGGTTACGTGTAATGTTGCAGTTGTTATGTGGTTACATGTAATGTTACAGCTGTTATGTGGTTACATGTAATGTTACATTTGTCATGTGGTTACATGCAATGTTTCAGTTGTTATGTGGTTACATGTAATGTTACAGCTGTTATGTTGTTACATGTAATGTTACAGCTGTTATGTGGTTACATGTAATGTTACAGCTGTTATGTGGTTATATGTAATGTTACAGCTTTTATGTGGTTACATGTAATGTTACAGTTGTTATGTGGTTACATGTAATGTTACAGTTGTTATGTGATTACATGTAATGTTACAGCTGTTATGTGGTTACATGTAATGTTACTGTTGTTATGTGGTTACATGTAATGTTACAGTTATGTGGTTACATGTAATGTTACAGTTGTTATATGGTTACATGTAATGTTACGAGTATTTTCCATGATAAACGTTTTGTATTTTTGTATTAGTATTTATATTATTATTGTTAGCGCATTTGTGCTGGCTTTGAGCCACCACGTTAGTAACCAACTCTTATTCTATTGCAGTGAATTATTGTTAAAAACTGCCTCAGAACATTCGAGTTCTGTTGCGCGATCATTATTCTTTTTCTTGTTGTTCTTCTCCCTCTTATTATTTTTATCTCTATTTTCGTCTATTACCTCACCCAGGACGTACGTTACGCCATGCCTGAGTTCCAACACAGCGCAGTTCGCAATTCCGACGTGTGTGATATTCTGCAGAAGGCGTCCCATAGCCTTGAAAGGACTACCCACTGTTCTCAGTAATCTTTCATATAATAACATGTTGGCGCATCAAATTTTTTATAATTTGATAGCCCATTTCTCAGTTGGCTGTCTGCCCGTCACACCATACGTCACAGAATTCGTGCAGTGAGACACATCACTATCGTGCAGGTGTCGCGGTTTATATGTTGCTTGCGTTCCTCGTATTCAGGGGCTAACAATCTCGACATTCTGGTTCGTATCTGGTATGTCGTGAGTTCATACTTGGCTCCGATTGGCTACTTTGGGTTACCGAGCAACTTTGTTGTGGCGGTATCGCTTCTGACTTGTACTGGGGGGGGGGGGGGGTCTGTTTCAAGCTTCGGTCGGCGTGCCTCCTCTATCCACGGATGGAGATTCCATAGATTTAAGGGACCAACGAAATCACGTGTATACTTTTACCCTTACCTGATGACGAAAGCAGAGTTAGCATCCGAAATGTCGTGTACGTCAGGTATACGAAGGGCAATGGACATACCTGTGCGTGGGGTAAAGTAGTAGGCAATGTTCCCTCTAAGCTGAACGGGTGCGCGGCCGCGCAGTAGCTGAACTGCTCCTGTGCACAGTGAATTGTTGCCGCACAGCGGTAAGTTTTCAGTTTTCGTTGCAAGTATTATTATTACGCATATTACAAAAAAACGTTTAAAGTGCCACGCAGTCGTCCTTTCGTGTAAAAATTTTCTGCTCAGAGCAGCAGCAGATCCGCGCAACTGTAAAAAAAAATTAGAGGGAACGTTGGTAGCAGGTGAATGATGCTGACACTTCGCCCCAATTCTAAGCCACTGGCAACTCTACATTTATCAAACTTGCTGTAGCCTATTGATGTGAACTATGAAATCATTTAAAGCGCCCGGTAAAGGTAAATGTCATGAAATTGTGCTAGTGCATAATCAAGCGTCATTCCATGAATGAAGGGATACCTCCATGTATTCTTTATCTTCGCCCTAGATGGTGGTGATTAGTCATTTCTGCGCCCTGGTCATTTTATCTCAGGGGAAACAGCTTCTGGTACCCATCGAATAGGAGACCGGATAGACCTCGAAACCACTCTGGACGTTTCGGAGAAGACACGGACTTATTCTACCCGCTCGGAAACGAACTCAGTTTCTCGGTCAAACAACTCGTAGCCAGCTCCAGCGTCTAACATGTTGATACTTCATGGACTCATTAAAATAGACGAATCAAGACGTACATGCCCCGCCCATAGAACGCTATGCGAATGCCCTGCCAAGAACACCACACTTCAGCCCGTAATACCGACTTGTGGGTAGTATTTCTGTTTCGCGTTAGCGATTCACAGGGTTTGACTTTGTACTACTATTACCGCTTGGTTCCAAATTCATAACGGTCTTACGAGATTTGAGTTCCTTTTTGGTGGCGATGATGAAAATTAATATTCTTGCATGTGGCGTCGTGTAGTCTGGTAGGCAGGTACACATTTTTTGCACGAATTTACTGTCTCCACTTCCAGGTCTGTCCGACGCAGCATAACCTCTACAATGTGCTTTTAATAAAGGAGTTGGTTAACAAATGCTCTGCCCCCTTGGCGTCTTTAGTTCTCAGTTCTGTTCCAACCTTCCGTCGTAAAGGCCGATTCAGGACAGAGGGTCTGAGGGTCTGACCCCTGAGAATGGAAAAGGGTTAATACTTTGACGTCATGGAATGTAGAATTCCAATAACAGTGACTGACAAGAACCACATCTACGAATGCAGAATAGCAGAATACCACAAAGAGGGTCGGATGTTCTTAAAATAGCAGCGTCTTCCTTGTGTCTGTCTTGGAATCGTTATTTACCTTGCTCCCGCCACATGGCACCAAATTATAGGGGGATAAACAAAGTGGGACCGAACTGCTGATTGACCTTGCATAATGTAACAGTTTATCAGCTGGTCTAAAATTCAGGTTGCAGACATTCGAGATATCGATATATAAGAGAGCAAAGCTGTAGGAAAATGGAGATTGTTACGTAGTGGCATGTTACATAATTTATTTTCTTTGCCAAATAATATAAGGATAACTAAATTAAATGGAATGCGATGGGTACGACATGTAACACGGATGGACAAAATTAGACATACATACACAGTGTCACGCGGAATACGGAAAAGGCTTGAAACTGCACGAGAGTTCTAGGAATGGGTAGGCGGGTAATAGAACTGTAAGATTATGAAATTTTGTGACAATGCCGTGTTGTTGTTATCGTCGTCGTCTTCTTCTTCTTCTTCTTCTTCGTCGTCGTCGTCGTCGTCGTCGTCGTCGTCGTCGTCGTCGTTGTTGTTGTTGTTATTGTTGTTGTTGTTGTTGTTATTGTTGTTGTTGTTGTGCTCTGTAACTCTAACTGGTATGTGGCCCTATAGTCTGGTGACCACAGAAGACCACAAAATGAATCCTCACCGCAGTGAGAACCTCAAATCTCATATCTTTATACTACTTCGAACTTCATAAACTGTGTAACTTTCCTATGCCTTCGTTCGCTTTGAAAGCCGAGGTTGTGACACTCCTGCAGTTCCATTTTCCTGCTAATTATAACGTGGAGCCGTTATTTCGGGGATTGGTTTTGAGATCATTAAGCAGTTAGAAATATCTTTCGGAGATGAGGTAAATGAATGTTATTTGGGGAATATAGCCTGTCTCATCAGAAAAATGTAAATCAAAGTACGTCAGAATTCATTTCACCCCCTTAAAGCCCTGTGGCTACTATATGTACAAGACCTGCTTCAACGTCAACAGGAAAGGTAATGTACGTATTATGTAATATTGAGACGCATTCGCGTAACGATTGTTGTCGTGGAAAAGCAATATGTATTAACTATTACGAGTGTGTGTCTGTATTCTTGCCGTAGTTACCCGGCAGGCAAATTGCATCTTTTCTGCACTGCATTATATTGTCATCTGTGGCCTGTCTGGTTCTACTGCATTCTGCCATATTATCTCATACGTGGCAAGACTTCATGTAAAGTACCCGTTATTCTGGTCAGATTTTAATGAAATTGGAGTCTTCTCGGCAGATTTTTCAGAAATCCTCAAATGTCAAATTTCATGAAAATTGGTCTAGTGGGAGCCGAGTTGTTCTATGCGTACTTACGGACGGACGGTCGGATGGACGGACGGACAGATAGACAGACAGACATGATGAAGCCAATAGTCGCTTTTCGAAATTTTGCTAACGAGCCTGAAAATGCTCTGCGTTTTGCCTGCGTGATTTTCTTATAATTCTCGGAAAAAGCAGCTGTTCTTTTCCCAAACTGCATTAACGTCTTTGTGTTTATAATGGACACGGACTGTGTTCAATGTTATGATGAATGTATAAATTGAATTTTCATATTTTACTTAAAATTTTTTATGTGCTCATGGCTGAGGAGGTTAGTCGCCGGCATTTCATGATGGAGGCCCTCACAATGTGCGTGTTTATATCCGAGTATAAACACGTGACAGAGTCCAAGGTGTTAGACACAAGACAGATTCTGTCGTGTCGTCGTCAGAGATGATTCCCCGAAGGGACAACGACTCCTGCATTCAAACTCTCTACTTCGTGTGAGATTTGGGCATGAACCCCGAGAAAGGGAAGGGGGCTAGATGCCAAGACGGACAGGTCGACTTACTGTCAGTTGCTGACTGACTTCGTCTTGGACGTATTTCAGAGATTTAAAGATTGCCCTTGGTTTCGGGGAAAGAGACCCGCACTCACACAGATACTCTACGTGAAAGGGATTGTGACCCATTAATATGCATGTTACATCAGATTTTTTTTAATTCAGCGGTGACGTAATTCAATATGGTTTTATTTAAACGTTAAATGGTTTGTAGCTTGATAAAATTTTACCGTATATGTATGATTTTCACGCACGAAAGCTTTAGAAATGCGACCGGAATACTCGAATGTGAATTTCCAACAACAGGGAAGATGTGACAAACATAACGCAGTGCAATTCACGACTGGACATGTATGACTGTAAATAGAATTAACATAACTTTAGCTCTGTGTGACATCTTTTATGGTGTAACCAGGGGCACAATTAGAGGGGGCGGCGAGTGGTGCAGCCACCCGGGCGTCAGAGTCAAAGGAGCGGCAAAATGAATATTTTAAATGAAAAAAACTGATGGTCTGCATTCAACAAATTTTAAATGGTTGAGACAAATAAAAGGAAATTCAATAAATGGCTATGATATTTTTAAAGTTCATAATTTTCGGTTGGGGCGGGGGCCATTTTGGTTACATGGATACAGACTGTTTCGTCTAACACAACACCTTATTGTTTCCTTCAAACGCTATATGTTGCAATCTAAAACAATCATCGTCAGGCCTTCTTCTATTGCCTTGATTCTTAAGATTTTGCAGAAGAACGCCTGTTATCGTTTTCAGTCGAAACATGTAGCGTTTGAAGGAAACAATAAAATGTTATGTTAGACGGAGTAGTTTGTATCTATGTGATTAATTATACGCAGCGGGATGGATACTATTAAATTGGTTGTCGTTATGATTACTGGCTACGCTGTTGGGTGTAACAAATTTGATTATTAAAGTATGTGTTGAGATAAAGTCTCTATGTTCTTAATACGAACAAGAAGTTAACTACAAGCCATGTCAAGGACTGTTCTGTGAATCAAACACGGACCTTACTGTCTATCATAGTTGGCACAGGAAAGCACGTACGCACTGAAATCGAGAATTTCATTTCATATCCAGGCCGCTGAAACCCCTTAGCTGACCGAAGATTTTCATGGTCTCCCTCGGTTGCACTAAACGGGCGCTGATCTGTGGTAATACCACAGACATAATCCAGTAATGTGGCATCATTAGTACCATAAAGAAGTTACGAGTCATAAATGCGATGTAATGAGGCCTTTCTCTGTGTCTGTCCGCCTCCTTCCACACAACACTACGGCTGGCCAGGGCAAGCAGTTTCATACTTTAGACAAGGAACGTTTCCTTTTACACCTCCTGTTCGTGAAAATATGGACATTTTTATCCCACAACACAAGAACTACAGATCTAAGGCAGTTAGGCACATTTCTGTACAAAGTCAGACGTGAGTGGAAGCACCACACAAAACAATCAGAAGGTGAAGAGCAGGTATTATGAAGTTTGTATAACTACTAGTAGATTTGCACAAGTAGATTTCTTTTTTTTTTTATTAAGTTTGAATGGTCTGCACACTGCCAAAAACCTGGTGTTAGCAGGGGCAGGAACACGTGCGTTGTATTGGTTCTACTTGTATCTATGCGATTCTATAATATCCCACAACGGTCACTAGTCACTTCCCGTCGGCTGGCGTAACTAAAGGGACATTTACGTTGTTCACTTTGGACGGATGAATCACTAAACGTGAACGGTGTAAACAGTCCGTTCATCAAAAGCGATCATAGAAGACGAAAAATGAGAGAAGTTGGCGGCGGCCAACGTCGATGCGCTTTGGATGAATCATCCTAGATGAATCATCGAAAGTGAACAGCGTAAACAAAGTGTCACACCATGTTCATAGTGAACAACGGGAGCTTGTCCTGTTTGCCGTCTGTTGTTCAATAACTTTTTTTTTCGAAAATCGTACCGTTTATGAGATAATGAGAAAAAATGTGGTACAGCGGGACAGGACACAGGTGACAGCATAATAAGGCGCTGCGCATTGCATTTTGGATAACTAAGGCTACAGACGCACACTCAGAATATGTAATACTTATTGCTTTTCTGCGTGGAACAATGGTTATGCGAACGTGCCTGAATGTTACGTTTATACGTATAAATGTTATATATGTGTTTATAAATGTTTCCTGTTATTATCCATACGCTTTTGTTGCATACGGTGTATAGAAAATACGCAGGTGGAAGTATGCGTATAATTATACATATACATATTAATTATTTGCGCTGTGTATTGAATTTCATGTTGGCCGCATGCAGACCAAATTTTCCCGAAGTTGCCCGCAGCACATGAAAGATTGAGCAGGCCTGACTTAAGTGGTAACTTTCTGACCTTATTCGGGTGGTGTTCGATTCCAGTCTGGGCGTAGGTACCACTTGTCTTGGCTGAGGTGTTCTCGTGGATATTCACGTTTCCCCAAAGCAAATACTGGGATGGTACCTCAATTAGCAACAGCTGCTTTCCAAATCCTCTCCAGTTCTTCTTTCGCCGATGATTTATCTTGACACTTCGACTGCTACAGAACCTCAGACACTGGCAGCCGCATGAAAGAAATCATATATTATTTTGTTACTTATCTGGCATTATGTGTTCGTACTTAGCAACACTGAAATTGCCTTAACAGCATACGGAATGACCTGCGTCTGATTCAAATTTTGAGAATCAACTTGTTGATTTCTCCTGGAAAAATTCAGTAGCAAGAGGAGAGATTGAAAAGTAGAAGATAAAAAACAGTGAGATGAAGGTATTTCATTTGTAAAACATAGTGTTAAAATATATTTTGTTAGAGGTTTATGTGAAATTCTGTCTGTGTCCGACATCAGTAATTCGATTAACAAAGGGCGTGGGATAAAACTCTATGTTTTTAGGAATTCTTTACAAAAGTACAAAACGAACAACTTATGTGGAAAACACGTTCATTCGTCCGTCTGTTTGCCTGCCTGCCTGCCTGGCTGCCTCCCTCCCTGCCTGCCTGCCTGCCTGTCTGTCTGTCTTTCTCTGTCTGTCTGTCTATCTATCTACCTGCCTGCCTGCCTGCTTGCCTGCCTACCTGTGTGTCTGTCTTTCTCTGCCTGCCTGCCTGTCTGTCTGCGACCTAGTTCCAGCGGCTAAACCGTTAACATTCGGTGCCGGATTTCTTTACAAAAAGTTGTCTAGCGTGATTGACTTCCCTGAAAACGGCGTAGTGACTGTCGCTTTACCAAAGGATGTAAACAAATTTCTACCCGTAACTTCCACATGTCTTCATCGGATTTGGTGAAATTCGGTGTGGAAATTTTCCACATGCTGCAGTTGAGTAATTTTGAGCTACGTGAGAACTGGTGTATTTTTTTACTCAAGCGAATAAGTGAAAATTATCCGGCGTTTCCTGTATTTTACAACCGATGTGGGTAAAGTGTGTTGCAGAAGGTCTTCGAATAATGCTGTTTAGCCGTGGTAAATGTAGTGGAAATCGGTGCAGTGAAAGTCACGCTCTAGACAGGGGCGTAACATAAATTCTGCCCTATTATCTGCATTTTTCGTCCTGTTTAGACAAAATTCGGCATACGAGGTATCCATAAAATTTTACTGAGTTATTATGCGTTTCATGAAAATCGGTGCACTGAAGGTCATACTTTACTTATGGGTAAGCTGAATTTATATGTAGACTTTCCACATTTGTAAACCCATCTGCGTGAAATTTGTTTTAAGATATCTACAGCTAATGCTGTTCGGTATTTGTTAGTTTCCTGAACGTGGCTCAAAAAAGGTCGTACTTCTCTTGTGAGAATAAATAAAATTACATTTACGTATATTACATAAGCCGTATGTCGTTTGGAAAGTAAAGAGCCTGTTGCTGACATCTATGCACTGTGTCACGGCGTACGCCATTTGTAGTTGTGTTGTCATCACCGCTCAGTATGCTAATGCGATCAAACTGTTAATGTCTCCGCAGAATGCCTCTTCACAATTCCAGACTATTTATGACAAGACAATTGACGTTCTTTTCTTACGATTCAAGGAGAGTGGAAATACCTTGAAACAAACATCCGGTGCACTAGACACTTGAGGACATGGCGTCGAATACGCAACGCTATAAATTCCACGTAGCCTTAAAGTGCATTGATCTACATAATTGTATTGCCTTTTATAACCTTACACTCGGTGTTACAGAAACACCATTTGCAATTGTCGTACACGAAACAGAAGCTAACCTTTTTAGAAGTAGAGTTGAAGTCGGTTATAACAACATCGAAGGGACCGAAATATCTGTGTCGTTATAACCGAGTGTCGCTGTAAGCGAGGTGTATGGTAAGAGTGAAACGAAAATATTTAAAGACAAAATACAGGCCTGCATGCATACTACTTAAATTTTCACGCTATGGTCTATTTTAAATTTAAATTACAATTAAAATTTAGAAAGAATAAAAATTAGTCTATTATGCTTATCAATTTCCATAGAGGCTTGCGGAGAAAAGTACATTAAGTTACATTTAAAACTTAGGATCAAACAACACTACTATAATTCTGAATTTGCACATATGGTAAGAAATGTCTATAATTTGTGACAAAAGTTTTCTGTGTCCCTGGCCTGATTTCGTAGAAGCGGTTCACAACACGCCTGTGTGTAAACTACTGTAGGCTCTCAATACCGGCCCTTGAGTGGCCATAAATGCAAAAGTGGCATAAGTTTCAAGAGTGCACGGCGCAGGTAGGCCGTTCTTGCATTCAGCGAATGGACCGCCACTCTCCAGGTCATAAACGATTTGCTTTCATGCAGCCGAGCGTGTGGAGTCATGGGATGGGACAGGAAGTCGTCTGATAAACAGCTGATGGTTTGGATTTGCACGGATTGGATAATGTCGCGCTGAGTCTTGCTTCTTGGAAAATTATGTTAGCACCGGTGATTGGCAATGTCTTTGTATCTGAGGTAGATTCCCGTACGTATGTCGTGCTAAGCGAGGCAGAAACACACGTGCCTTGTGGGGAATTAGTTGGTACCAGAGAATGTTTGACGCTATAATCGAGGTGTCGTACAAACCGAGGTCGTTATAACTGAGAGCAACTGTATATAAATACTGAATTTTTATTTCATATTTTTCACGTTTTAAAATATTGTTTACGACAAGGTATTCTGTTTACCCAACTGATATCTGTAACTATTATTGGAAACCTGTAAATTCTTTTATTCCAGCTTAATTGTGTCCGAAACTCCCGCTTGCCCGTCAGAAGCTTGAAGATATGTCTATGAGTTTACTTCTCGGTTTTCTCATGTCTGTGTATTTCGGTTACGTAAGTGCTCTAATTTCGCCGATTCCGGTAGTCGCATAGTGTGAAGCGTGGGTCTACGGCTGCTCGCTTCCTGGTATTGGGGGTTCGAATCCCGCCAAAGGCATGGGTGTCTGTCTGTTGTTTGTGTTGTGTGTCGTCAGATACAGGTCTCTGCGACTGGCCGATCCCTCGTCCAGAGGAGTCCTGCCGAATGTGTGTGTGTGTCATTGAGTGCGATTAGGTGCAAAAATAACCCTCTACAGCTACTATGAGTAGACAGAAGAGGTCAGGCAAAGAAAGAAAGAAAGAAAGAAAGAAAGAAAGAAAGAAAGAAGATATGCTAATATTGCTAGTGTAATATCTCGCATTATATTTACAACTTGTTCCTATTTAACTGATGTGATCCAAAAGATATTCATCCGGATTCAAAGGACTGCAGTGTTTCAGTAAAATGTCATCTTCATCATTCGTTACGTTCGCAACAGCATATTTATAGCTGCACTAAAGGGGCGTGAAATCCAAAAAGAAACGGTAATCTAACTGCTCTACAGCCCCAGTTACGTCCGTTAAAATTACAGGCCACTCTGTTCATGTAAGGTAGAAGTTTTCAACCGGTGTCTTGCGGCAGAATCGTGCACCTCGAGGTTTTGGGTATAAGAAAAATTATATGTAATCCAATAGCCAATTAAAATTAAAAAACTGACGTGTCTGTTATAACGCACAAACACACGAAGTTAAGAAACGGAGTGGAGGTTCGATGTCGTCCTTGGTACCCGGAGCGGGGACCATTACGTAAAGTCTGGAAACGCTGCAAATAGTTATGCTTTTAAATTAACATTTATACCAAAATTTCATCGTCTTTGTGTTTTAGAGTAATTTTATGTTTCTACACAACAAATGACATTTAAAAGCAGCCTATGTGTAGTCTATTATTATTATTATTATTATTATTGTTGTTGTTGTTATTATTACCTCTTCTAATTACAGAGAACCGAAAAAATATTCTAAGTGTGCCGCGAGCGCGAAACGTTGAGAGCGACTGTTGTGACATATCATAATGCAAATGTTAAATGCGCACAATATGCTACAAAATAGTGGGAGGCGTCATTACACCATCATGCACATTGTTGTTCTAACCTCCTTGGAAAGCTAAGAAAGAAATATATTTTTTCTTGCTGGAACGACGAAGCAGTTTCTGGCACATTAATAACTTTTCCTATTCTGTACAACAGATTCAATGCATCACATTCCAGAAACGCTTGTTATTTAAAATATAAATCAGTTTCATCTTCTTTGATCTTTGCTCGGTGTTGAACGTCAATTTAAGTACATATTGATTGCGTTAAATCTAGTCGCCACTATGACTAATGCATTGGCAGTATATGAAGTTTTAGAGTAACTTATTCTAAATGTCGGATTTTTTGACTGTCTTATTTTAGCACTTTGTCCCTCTACTCCTGGGCTTCGGACGTTGTAACTTTGAGTGCCATTTTCGCGCGTCAAACATGTCAACCCTGGCATGGCAGTCTGACAGAACAGACGTATCTGTCTGGTAGTATTCCACTTCTGCCGTGTACTTTTTAATCAGTCGTTAAAGTGAATTGTCTATGTGCTCGAATGTTAGGATTTTTCGCCTATTTTAGTACGTCAGCAACATGTTTCTACCCGTTTGGGCAATTATCACGGAGTTCAGTATAAAAAAAAGTGGAGGTACCAAAGTTCTACGAGCATAATTATGTAAAAGGGATTGATACACTGACCAAAACAGTTACGATAAAAGTGTAGAATCCATGATCAAAAACTTATTTCAAGTCATATTCTTAATAATATTTTAGGACATGTTTGAGCTGTTGTTATAAAGTTGTCTCTAAAGAGAGTCTGTACCATTGAGTGCATTATGAATAAGAATTATTCAACTTCGAAGCAGTTAACTAGTCCAGTATGCATTATTTTTATGCTGACAACATGTGTGGGTATTTAGGGATCTTATTTGACCCGGTTTTCCCGGAGAACTCCCGGTTTTATGGCTGGTAAGGATTTCTGTCCCGATGTTTTCCAAAATTATGTTCGGGACGCCAAATGTCACCGGTTTTTTGAAGTGATAAAAATACATTTCTGACAATGCTTATGAACATTTTGACTTTCTCACAGTGGGAGAACACATCTGCTGGAGTAGGGCATCCATCAATCAGCCACCAACAGGAACGAACAGGAGAAAGAGAGAGACAGACAGACTGAGTGTCGTTGGTTATAGAGTCTGGACCGAGACTGCGAAGGACGAGGAACGGATATGTGAAGAGAAATCAGTAAGTGGCCCGAGTCCTTGAATTGTATTATTATTATTATTATTATTATTATTATTATTATTATTATTATTTCGCTTTTTGTATCTGGATATCATAATTTTATGTCAGTTTTGTCGCTCTAGTAGTATTAATAAACTACTCTGATTTTTTGATTGCGTGACAGGTTAAAATATTCTGCCTTCACCGCCTAGATATCATCAAATTTTCCGTTTTAGGTTTTTAAAAAATGGGATCCCTAGTGGTATTGAATTCAATAGCTGTGAAACATTAAAATGGTTAGGATAAATTACGACCATTGCTCAACCTCTCGAACTGCTCCGGATCTGCCGCTGCAGGACTGTCGGTAAATAGATGGATGACATCATACCTAACAAAACAGCTGTAAAGTCGCAGCCTTAGCGTGCTCAGCTGGTATGTTTTAACGAGACATAGTTCTGTTTCTGTTTCACATGACATATGTCAGTGGTGAAAGTTACCGCAGTTCCATTTTTCCTCTCCCCTGATATTTCGAGTCAGTGTCTTTAGAAGACAAACAGTTTGTTCTGGCTGTCCCACAAACATCCCTTCTACGAATTTCTGTGTACAGTTTACGTTAACTGTATCAGTTGCTGAGCTATAGTGTACTGCCCTGATGTGTTTATGAGTGTGATTGCTATAGAACCACAGAAATCTACTTCACTCTTCCGTTCCTGTATATACATGTTTATTGCACAAATAATCAGCCCTGTACTCCCACAAGTCGATATTTACACCGAATCTTGCCTGGTTCTTTTGAATGTATTTTGTCCATTCCAGTAGCCCTTTCCAAAATATGACCCTCGTTCACTCTAACTTTTCTGCCAAAATAGCGCATTTTTGCATTTAATGAGACACTGGGCACGTCTATATCCTGTATGTTACATTCTCGCACCTCCTTACTTGTCAAGTGGAGGAAATTTAGAGCGGATTGGAATCTAAGACATACATTTTCCACTCAAAACAAAAGTGTGGCAAGCATTTCATTGGTGGACCGGTATATTTCAAATTTTGTTTTCCAGTAATTCCCATCAAGCTAATGAAGCCCAGAAGTCTGCAGACATTACTGTCGCTTACATCCAGCCACTTACGTGTTCTGTTTTTGGTCCAAGTGGTTTTGAGAAATTTGTTCGTCCTTTTGATTGGTGGGAGCATAGAAATCGTAGTTAGTCTAGTGACTAGGCTACACCCTGTATGATCGAGGGATCGACGTTTAATTCTCGGTAGGACTTTTTTTCTCTTCTCCGGAGGGTCTACATCGGCTCTGGGGCCAACAAGCCTCCTATTTAATGCATAACAGATGCTCTTGCCCCGGCGGCAAAGTGTTTAGTGCGTGAAGTTGACTACCACCTACATCGAGTGTCGATGTTAAGAATGTTTCGTTTCGTAGTCCTTACCTCTTCTACCTACTTGTTCACAGTAGGTGTAGAGGGTTTTTATTTTCACTTGATCACACTCAGACACACATCACAATCGGTAGGACTCCTCTGGAAGAGGGATCGGCCCGTCGCAGAGACCTCTACCTGACAACACGCAACACTCACAAGAGACAAACATCTACGCCCCCGGTGGGATTCTAACCCACGATCCCAGCGAGCGCTCGGCAGCAGACCTACGCCTTAGACAACGCGGCCTCTCGGATTGGCTGTTAGGAATGTGTGGAACTATATCTCCACTCCACCATATGCCATCATGACGTGTACAGGAAGTTTATGAACTTATATCTGAAAAACATAAATAGGACGGTCTTTGTGTTTTTCAGATATAAGTTCATAAAATTCGTACAGAATTTGGAAAAGTCCCTCCTATGCTCACTGAGATTGGCGAAAATTGTAAAAGCATTTGTATTTTCGTAGATGTGATTACTTGCACTCTAGGGACACAAGCATTAATAGCTCGAGCACGCATGCCCTAGTAAGAAATATTTTGCATTAAACTTTTAAAGCCTAGCGGTAACTTTACATACGACCAGGTTTAGCATTAAAAAATTCTACGTGGTGCCCACATTGCGTTTATGTGTTTTGTACGGATCTCAGAACAAACAACAACTTTTGCCTTATAAAACGTTAAGAGATTGGTTTTTATAACCGAAGTGGAGAGTGTTTACAGCGCGGTACGCACTGAGTCCGTGTATAAAACAGATACGCTTCGTCTTTAAGGGGTTAATAATGAAAATGAAACCCAAGTGTACCGCTTGTTACATTTCTTAGCTGCCAGGTATATTAGGCCTGTAGAAGAAAAGGAATTTTAAAACCACCATGAGGCAGCTTACATCAACAGTTTTTGTAGGCATTAAAAACTTTTAACAAGCATACTATGGAAGTAAAATTTCCTGCAGAGAAAGACAGATACTGGACTGGGTAAGAGTGATGAACTAAAGATATGCAGTTGACTTCAAAGACAGCCGAAATAAGCAAATTTTGATCCCAGGAACTTTTAAGCTGGAGGTATGGATGTGTCAGAAACCTCGGACGGCACGGGGTAAAGTTTTGATGTGGAGGAGGCAGTTGGCAAAATAATAAGCAAAGTCCTGTGTCCTTGTCTTGCTTCAAAGGAAGCGAAGATCAGTGGCCGGCAGCCTCAGTAAAAGAAAGTTCTGCATGGTTTTTTCTTACTTTATTAAATGACGCGTTTTTAGTTGTGTATGTGACACTGCGTTGATTGTGTATTTGAGTACAAGCAAGATTTTGAGTGGGATATTGCAAAGTGTCGTGTATTTTAAGGTAACATACCAACATGTTCATGGACGTACTGAGGGACGCTGAAAAAACCTCAGTCCAGGTACTCGATCTAGGGACTGTGAAGCGCACGTGTGTCCTTTACGTTACGAAATAGGATAACGTTGGGAAACAGAAGTTTGGAAGATCATTTTTGTTGGAGTAATTTATTCTACTCTGCCATTTTTGGATGAGTCGGGATAGACGAGGGTTTGTGTAGGACCTGGCTGACAGGAGTTCGCTTTCTTCTGGAGGAGGGACTTTTTGTGTCGCAACATCAAACCGACAGTCTGTGGAGTCCACCCTTGCGTTTTTCCTTTAACTTCATCCAAGTACTAATAAATTGAACTTTCCTATCAGAAGATATGTAACAGTAGCTAACTTTCTGCAGCATTGTTCATCCCGTCCCTTGGGTGTTGCCAACGTGTGGCAGTAAGCTGTGTTGTCAACCTTTTAGAGGAACACACTGCGTCCATCTTTCGGGTGAAATTAAGGAAACTGACAAAGCTGGCAGCCAGCATCTGTCTCCCGCTGTGTAGGGTCTGACGGACCGCCTGCTTGTACAATCATGACCACTTACTTGGCCTTGTCACTGTACCCTGAAGGTGGGTGTATGTTCTTTCAAAACTTCTACAACGCAGAACAGTTGCACATGATGCCAACCCCAAAAGCAGAGTCAACATCAGCAGTGAAGCTTTGTGAAGGTTTTAAATTAGCAATTCTTGCGGTGTTTTCAGGTTCGAATTGTATAAAGCGGAAAAAAGGCGTACCTCCCTTATGTTGTCCAAAACATTTGTATCAAGCTGCCTTTCCGCATGGCCCGTGCTTTGACCATCAGATTCGAACTGATAAGCTCAAAGGAAGCAAACAAATTTACGTAAACTGGCAACATGACTCGTCTGATGGCAGGAAAACCCTCCTCTTGGCGCCGTATTTTACTGGCGCCTTGTGCGGTATTAGCAGGCTAATACGTAAACCTTCTGACCCTTAGGATCAGTGAGAGGTTTGGTCTGGTCTGAGGTATACAGACCCAAATCTGTTTGTTACAGGGTGTTTAATAATACATTTCTCCTGCCCTCATTTTAACAGCCTTGGTACCTGACGCAAAAGGCTGCAAGGACAGTTGTGTCTTTGTATGTGTTAGTAATGATTTGAATCAGTGTAATTATATACAGCTTGCGAATATTACTGCTTTCTGGGACATGACGCCGTGTCGTTTTAATGTTAGGTAGAGTGTGATTAAGATGCATGGCACACGGCGACGCGTGAAATGAAGGGGCAACAGGAGAATAGAGTGGGTATCCAGCATGCCTCGCAAGACCGCGGAGCATAGCCTTTACAGCAGAGTACAAATGCTACCAACTGACCCGCACACCTCGGCTGCCAGTAGTCAACTGAACTGTCGCCCCCGCCGAGTCACATGGACTCGTCCGTTTCTCCGAAAGACGAAATCTGGTTTCTGCGCGTGTGCCCTGTAATCTTAACTGCACTCTACCAACGTTTCGGAGGAAAACAGTCTCAACAGCGTCACATCTTAGAAGGCAATTCTTCATAGTTATCGCCGTGAGAAGCTCAAATTTCACCCACTTTTTATGTTTGCTTCCAAACCAAAACCGTACCTTGCAGTATTGTACGTGATTGTAGACCCCGCATTTTCTTGAAAGGCTTGTTTTGAAGGCGAGTCTGTTGATTAGTATGGCATCCAGTATCAAAGGCGTGCTGCTTACTGTGGGCCACTGTTCGTTTAAGCGCGTTCGCATAGTCACGAAAAGCGACAGTTACCTTCGTCATGTTCGTCAGTCCGTTCGTTCTTCCGTCCGTGTGTCCAAATGTAGCAGCGCGGCCCCCACTCGACGGATTTCTGTAAAATGTTGTATCGGGGACTTTCATAAAGGCTATCGAGAAATTCCAAATTTGGTTAAAATCGGACTGTTGTCAGGCTGTTCGTCCGTCCGTCCGTCCGTCCGTCCGTCTGCTTGTCCATCTGTCCCCATGTATCAGCGCGGTTCCCATCGGATGGACTCTGCTGAAATTTGATACTGAATACTTTTATGAATATCTGTCGAGAAATTCCAGAGTTCTTTCAAATCTGGCAAAAATGTTGTGCCCTTTACATGAAGCCCTAAGCATGTTTCATTTTTGCCGGTAAGGACCATAAAAGTGCTCTCTTATAGTGGTACGGTATCAGACTGTTAGGAAAACCGAGGAGGTATAAACATTAGGCGAACGCACCGCAGTCTTACGTTATACTTACATTGCACGTCTTGTTACTCTATTGTACCAACTAGGCCAATAATAGGCTTCTTATTGTAGAGGGTTAACTTAAAAATCTGAAAACCGTGACCTGGCAGCAAGTTTATATAAAAGAACCAAAATCACACGATTTAAATGTTATGGGAATTTGACAGGGGAAGCAATAGATCGCACTGTCTGGAGTACTCTTTGTGGCAGAGTCTGTGAACTTGTCGCAAGACAGACTACGCAATGAAGGAATTAATTTTCTAATTTTATATTCACGTCAGTTCTTGTGAGCATGTCGGTTCTGAACCCAGCTAGATCACGAAGACCGGTGGTACTCAAGTTTTGACTCCGCAGCATGAGTAAATGGCGGCTGTTCAAATTGGCTACAACGGAAGCAGCCGTCTGTCGGTGGACATAATTTACGTCAGCAAAATAAGCGGGTATTTTATGACTGTGGCCGAGAAAGCCGCCCTTCGTAGAAGAAAATATATTCCATCGCTCCACTGACTTCTGAGACGCTCCGAAGAGGCACGACCCCACCCCACACGACACAAAACCAATAGCCGAAACCAAACACTGGGAAAGGGAAAAACCCAGAAAACGCATCCAATAGACGGCAAATGCAACTAAAATTGCATCAAAACCACGAAAGAAAGAAAGGAATCCAATTTTCAAAATGTTGAAACGGTTAAGAAACCGAAGAAGTGAGAAAATCACCAGAAGCAGGCAAGAAATAAAACAGTGTCAAAAATTAAGAAAGATATGAAAGCTTTAGGCTAAGTATTAAATATTCAAAAATCGCATCTGAGCAGAAGACTTTAAAATGTGAAACAATAAAAACAAAGGAGTATAAAGAGTTTGTCCTGAGAGAAAGAAGTCAAATTCTCAGATTCACAGTCTGCTTCTGTGAGCTAAAGCTAAAGATAAAGTTATTCACCTGCATGCAATGAGGGTATATAGTGAGCTGAGGTAGGGCTCCAGTCATTCTTGACCTCGGTCTTAGATGGAGGCAAGTGGTCAGCCTCACGCACGCCTTACCCTGGCGAAAGAGCCTTCGATACCCCTTGAACAGGAGGCTAGGTGGGTCGCACAGCCGATACGGACGTTTTGGGGAAGAATAAAACCTCTTGCCCCTGCCGGGATTCGAACTGTAAGTTGTCCGGCATGTAGCTAGTCACTACACCGACTGAACTCTGAGTAAGAGCCGTTGTAATGTTAACTTTTTATCTACGCCTGACCTCACAAAAGTCATCTTCCCTTTCTCGCTTTGTAACTAAAGCTTATTGTAAATGTGAACACCGTCAGATGCCGTCCTCACAACTTGTTTTGCCACGAGTGGCAAAAGTTTCTTCGTATTACATTAATAACAAGGGCTGATGACGACCACCTTGGTGGTTGAAACATGTAGTCAATTTTAACTTTTAAACTAAAGCAAGTTGTGAGGACGGCATCTGTGTTTACATTTGTAACATACAACGGTATGCATTCTATAAAGATAATGTTTATTGATTTCTTGTTTCGTCATGCATGCTACATGATCCGCTAATTTTTTACTGAACCTTACTAACATGTTTTATGTTGAAGAAGACTCCCTTTACGTAATTATTCCACATATTTCTGCTAATAAACTCCCAGTTTTGCAAGGTACTTTTTAATGAAGTCCTCAGATGGTGGTTTCCAGATTCAAGTCTTTCCAGATCCTGCTTCTGTTCCATATTTTTTCGTCGTTATCAATGACTGTGAAAACCATACTAAACGATACGTAAAACAAATGAGTAATTTTTAAGATAATTTGTATCACGACGCTGAAAAATAATTAAGTCATTCGTCACGGTCCTCATTTTTTGTGACAATAAATGGCGACATCATGTACCTTTGAGCGTCAAAAAAGCCCGAGGTCTGGAATTAGCTTCAGGCTAAGGCAAATGCTTTCACACACAAAAAAAAAAGTATATTCTAAAATACATTAAGATGATGGACATCCAGTTTATTGTTCAAGGTAACATTTACAAAGTAAGGTTAATAAGATGTGACTACGTGTGTGCGTAGCAAAGTGCTACAAACAAGTAGCAATGTTTTTGTGTTCTTACTGTCCCGGTGTTGAATTTCACGTACAATTTCCCCTTGTCTATGAAGCGTAAGGGTGCCCATACACAAGGAAACTTCTCTCAAGACGGTTTTGTTTTTAAGTTATCGTACCGTGCATATTCTTACAATTAATACATGAACCAACAAATGCGCTTAACAAAATGCAATTCATGACAAATAGTTTCAACTCCAACATGTTTCGGCCCTGGGGTGCCATCCTCAGGGAGTTTTTTTTAGAAGAAAGCTTTATAAGGCCAACACGTTAATCTATGCAATGTAGTACCTAGATTAACGTGCTGGACATGTGATCCTTTTTTCTAAAAAAAAACTCCCTGTTGATGGCACCTCGGTGCCGAAACATGTGGGAGTTTAATATTTGTCATGAATTGTTGGTGTATTAATTCTCTCAAGGCAAATCTGTACAGAAGTAAGTCTGGAGGTATGTCTGTATGTGTATGGTCCAAGTCTTAAAGACAAGTGTGTGCAGATACGTAAAGAAGTTTCCTAACGAGTGGGAACTCACAGACCGTGGACTTACCTCCGGACTTACCTCAAGGTAAACTGTATCGGGCACCCTTAGTTGCTAAAGTGCCAATAAATCTGCTTGGACTGGCTGTACCGTAGTTAGGGCACAGGCGACAAGACCCCAGATAATATCCGACAAATACAACTAAACGTGACGCGGTTCCGTTGGTCTGCCTTTCGGAGTGCCGTTGAAGAAACGTCAAAGGATAGTCGTTTTGCATGTCCATACAATTCTGCCAGTATCGTCAACGGTACGCACGTGCGCGCGCACGCACACACAAAAACACACACACACACAAACATAGGCACAAACACACTCGTACAAAAAGGCAGACACAAGCACAAACACACACACAATAAGGTCACGTTCTACGCGAAATATTTTTCCGCCTTGTCGGTTATACGTTGTCGGTTTCAGCAAAATGAATGAAAACTAAGCGGCTACTCGAAGAGGATTAACGTCCATGTCAAGAAATGTACGATGATCTGGAACGTAAGGAAACACAGCTACCGATTTCCATGTTCTTTAAAAGAAAATGGCAAGAGCCTGGTGCATCTACTTTCGAAACCGTGAGTCACCAAACCCTGAATTTTATTATTATGAAACTCTATTGGGTCTGTTTTGTGTACTGTATAGTACTGTATTTAAAGCAAGAAGACCAACATTAACCTTTTAAAGCCTAGCGGTAACTTTACGTACCACAAGGTTTAACATTAAAAAATTCTCCGTGGTGCCCACATTGCGTTTATGTGTTTTGTACGGATCTCAGAACAAACAGCAACTTTTGCCTTATAAAACATTAAGAGACTTGTTTTTATAACCGAAGTGAAGAGTGTTTACAGCGCGGTACGCACTGAGTCCTTATATAAAACAGATACGCTTCGTCTTTAAAGGGTTAAAGTGGCTAGACTGTGTTGAGAATGATCTGCAATCGATGAGTGTCAAGAAATAGAGGAAGAAAGTAGAAGACAGAACGAAGCAGAAAGATTGCACGCGCTATCGTTCTGAACGAGGCACTGGTTAAACTATAAAAACCGCATGCCAGTAAATAACAAGAAGAAGAAGAGTACAGTATTTGCTGCATTACTAGATACATGCACACACCCATGCACTTACCGCTGATGTTACTTGTTTACGGGAGGTGAATAGAAAGATCTAAGGGGTGTTCAGATGATACGCGATTTTGGGTATACACGCTATGTCATGAACCCATTTACAGCGAAAAATACGACTTGCCTCTGAAAGGTACCTACTTATAAAACACGCAGTTTAAAGCTGTTTTATTTTGGCCTCGTTTGTATTTATACAGGAACGCCATTGCTCAAAATAAAATAAATTGAAACAGAGACTTTAACTCGTAGGCTGTTTGGACTTCTCCCATCGTATGTATTTAAATAAAATACGCTACGTATCGGGGACAGGATCGGTGCCCGTCTTCAGGCTTGCGTCTTCCAGAACAGCTGTCACTGCATATTAACCTTTTAAAACCTAGCGGTAACTTTACGTACCACCAGGTTTAACATTAAGAAATTCTACGTGGTGCCCACATTACTTTTATGTGTTTTGTACGGATCTCAGAACAAACAGCAACTTTTGCCTTATAAAACATTAAGAGACTGGTTTTTATAGCCGAAGTGGAGAGTGCTTACAGCGCGGTACGCCCTGAGTCCTTATATAAAACAGATACGCTTCGTCTTTAAAGGGTTAATTACAGTACAAATAATTAATACGCAGTGACAGCTGTTCTGGAAGAAGCAAGCCGGAAGACGGGCACCGATCCCGTCCCCGATACGTAGTGTATTTTATTTAAATACATAGGATGGAAAAAGTCCGAAAAATCTAGGAGATCTAACACATTTGTGGATTGTCAGTGTCTGTTTTCTAGAGGTGCTGAATTCGAATCTCGTGAGGCATACCTGCTATCCTGACGGAGATATCAAATCTGTACCTAGCATCATGCCCCTGAAACGTAGTAACACCAGCAGTTTCAAAAGTTCACGTCCCCTTCATCTGAAATTCGTACTCAACAACACGCTGTTCAAAGCATCCCCGCCATGTCAGTGATGTATAATTTGCCTCATTCCTTATGGGCAAAGTTACTGAGATAATTACATTGAAAGATCGAAGTCTGACGGTGATTTGTGATATACCCTTTTCAGAAGACAAATTTATTTTTCAGCCACAGTACTGTGGTGTGAATAAACGCGATTTGCAGACTGTTATTTTGTGGTTGGCAAAATAAATCTCATAGTTTCGCCCGCCCGCCATGTTTTGTTTATATTGTTCTTAGAATGTAAGCTGATATAAGAAACTGCTCCCACAATTGCAAGATATATTTAGATCAAAATATCTCGACGTTGCAGCGTTTTCCTGGAGTGGTCTTTTCCAGGCGTGTAAGCTAAAAGCGTAACACGTTCTCTTCTATCGTTCTGTAAAAGCTAGAGTAATTTGTAGTTGCTGACAGCAGCAGACGGTGCTGCGGTCTGCAACTTGTGCTAAGGATGTTAGGCGTGCGTAGCAGCATCGCTTATTCTATCAAGGAGTTTTTCCTGAAATTTTCAAATTTATAGCGTTCATGTTCAAGGAAATCGTGACATCACTGTCCCTCAAGGGTTGTAATATATAAGGGTGAATTGACTGAAGGGTGCCTATGGAAACCGTAGCTAGAGAAGGGGATTGTGAAATTTTCCCGTTGAACATTCAGCTGCTATGTTGTAATCAATGTAGTAACTTTTGAATGGGCAGGAAAGCAGAATATTCTGCAATAAACAATATGCAAAGCAAAAATGTCAGTTGAGACTGACAGCTCTACATGCAACTTACACTCATCAATTTCGATAAGCATAAAGGGTAAAATTAAAGCGAATGCAATGAAGGCGTGTGGGGGCATAGATGTGTAGCTCCATTCATTCTTAACGCCGGCACTAAATTGAGGTGAACATCTTCCGCTCCGGGCACTTTACCCCCAGGCAAAGAGCCTGCAGTGCCTATTGTTTAGCAGGCTGGGTGGGCTCCGCAACCGGTGCGGTCGCTTTGTAGAAAATAAAACCTCTTGTCCCTCCCAGGAATGGAACCACGAATTCTCAGTCGTCCATCACCGTGGCTTTACTTAACCTTTTAAAGCCTAACGGTAAATTTCATACCACCAGGTTTAACATTAAAAAATTCTACGTGGTGCCCACATTGCGTTTATGTGTTTTGTACGGATCCCAGAACAAACAGCAACTTTTGCCTTATAAAACATTAAGAGATTGGTTTTTATAACCGAAGTGTAGAGTGTTTACAGCGCGGTACGCACTGAGTCCTTATATAAAACAGATACGCTTCGTCTTTAAAGGGTTAATATCGACTAAGCAATCGCTGCTTCTGTATGTACTTAAAGTGTGAGGGATGCATTTAATTCGTGCTTTTGTGCCTGGCAGAGGCTAGAATTTCGTTTGCCAATAACGTGCAATGTAGAGTAAGAAGCAGTTCCGTTACAAGTACGATACTACATTATCGCTAACATTTTCCAGTCATTCCGCTACCGATACCTGTCTCACCTCAAATTACCGCTTTAACCATACAGGTTTTCCCGACAAACAAAGGTCAAACTGCAACTGAACTAATAATTGTAACCTACAGTGTTTCGCGGAATATACTGCAGCTGGCTTATTGCAGCAAACAAAGGCAACGCCTTGTTGGGCATATGTAATCTACAAGGATGACACATCCTGGAAATATAACCCGTGTTACGTGCAGTAACCAACAAATTTAGTGTGCGGCGAGTTGCTAAGCTCTTAGTGAAGTCTTCGTTGCGCCATTTTGTAGACAACATAGAGACGGGAACAGACCACTTGGCAGGACGGAGTGTGGGTAGCAAGATAATATTAGAATAGATCGTTAAGCAGTGGGGCACGAGGGTGTAGAAGGGATACGTGTGACTTGGAATAGGACGCAGCTTGGGAACCACATCTGTATCAATGCCAAGAACATTCATGATTTGTGAATCTGTGTTTTAAAATGTAGGTTCTTCTTAGCCGCTTAAAGCACAGCCGTTATATAGCCACACCGCTTGCTTTAACATTCATAAATTGTGCATTTTGTGTTTTGTATGTTTCTGAGAATGGAGAGAGATTCAGTCACTAAACAGCATTAACCTACAATACCTTGTGATGGAGACAGTGTTCTCTGGGAGCTAGGAACTGAAATTTTAGATATTGTTTAAAGGAATTTTGAGTTAAAAACGTTTAAATAGCATCTTCCGTCCCCGGAATAGAATCTCACTACTTAGCGAGAGAATCTTAGAGTGGTCGTTATATCTCAACTGTATTTGTACGTACAAACACACAGAGTACGGCATTTGAAGTTCACGCAAATTAGCCCAGTCTGATATTTTTACTAAATGTGTGGAGGCTGAAAAGATTAGTTTGTGTCGACTAAGTTGTTCTTAATAAATTTCGACATGGAAATTTGAGGTTGGTTTCCTTTGTATCGGGAAACATGCGTTTCCGAGCTCTGCGTGTGTCTGTGCGACCACCAAGTGACCGACAGGCGTCAGGAAACATGGAGTTGCATTTTGAGATGTGAGGTTTTTGAGACTGTGAAGATTCACATTGCGGTCTTCTGAATTATGACTCAGTGTTGGATTCTGGTAGGTGAGTGCCATCATTTCGGATGAACATTCTGCCTCCATCTTCAGGGTTCCGGACTGAATATTGAAGATGGTGGCAGTGTGCTCATCCGAAGCATTGTTTCCCACCTGTAAGACTACAGCGCAATGTTAGTAACTCAGAACACCCCAGTAAAATGAAGTTATTACGCCGTGAGCTATCCCAGCATCATGTATTAGCTTTTCGTTGCATCGAGGTTTAACAAGCAAAATTTCGTGTTTATTTCTAATTTTCTGTATGACACTTCCGTCTGATCTTTCTTGATTTAGTTACCCTAGCAGTATAAGGTGACACGAATTGTATATATGTCTTGAAATTTTCGTGGCGACAAAATTCAATGAAATCTTCTCGGGCTGACAGCCGCGTCAAATAATTGAAAACCGTCGACGTTTCGGAGACTAACTTCTTCTCCGTCCTCACTCTCCTGAAGATACAGACGGAGTTAGTCTCTGAAACGTCGACGGTTTTAAATTACTTGAAGTGACTGTCAGCCCGAGAAGATTTCACTGAACGAATTGCGTATCTTTCATTATGTGATTTTCTCGGGAAATAATGGAAAAAAGAAACGCAATTTGAAATTCCCAGCAGTGAATATTTTTGTGACCTTGTCGCGCTGGTTACTGACACTCATATCATGTCACGTGGTGTGGGGTGATGTATTTCGTTTTGATTAGGCAACAACAAGGTACAGGCACACTTATTACTTTATTTAAAATTTCACGAAATCGTACAAACTGGTAATCATAGCCAATTCTTGGTAGACCCCCCCCCCCCCCCCCCGAATTACGCAATCGATTCTCCCTGCGAGGCCCTGTTGCGTTCTGAACGGCAGTTCCGCTTCCTCGAACGGCCTCGCTCGATACTGCCCCCCCCCCCCCCCCGCCACTGCGCAGTTTACTAACCCCTCATTATGGAGAATGTTCGGTGAAAAAGATAACACACGCGTTGAGTCAGTCGCGGGATTTCACGGTTTTCACCTTACGGTTCGCAAATTGACGTGGTTCCCCGCTGACGTTACAAACCTGTGGCCTAGGTCCTTCGAGCCAACAGTGTTTTCCACCTGATACACGTCGATACGAATGGGTCCAGTAATTCACTCTGCGTGCTCATTAGGAGTTTAGAAAAATAAAAATACAAAATAAGCATCTAATTTATGAACCCACTGAAAATAAAAGAGGACTAGAAGCACATTAGTTCCAGGTCTTTTTCCATGTGGTTTGACATTATGCACATTGTGTGGCTGCATACAAAAGAGCAGGGAGAATTTTTCATTGATTCGCAAATACAGTGGTCAACCTGCATTACTCTTCTGTAATGGAGACATGTAGCAACACACTTTAACCTTCTGAGAAACGAAAGAAATGGAGAAAATTGGGAAGTACATAAACGCCAGTGCGTTGGTACGTCAGTTACGTGCCTGGGTGTTATCCAGGGCAGACCAATGCTCATTAGAATCGGTGTTCAAGGAAAGAGGTATTAATTTACGCTATGTAAGTATTTTTTTAAATTAAGTTCTGGTACAGCAGTAGCACAGAGAGGCAGAGAAAATTTTGGAGCGCGAAGGAAGTTATCCAGACGTCTTGTAAATCAGGGGTACACAAATCCCAAGCGTTAGGTCGCCCGGGCCTCTAAATGTTGTCCGTGGCTCCTAGTACTTATGAGACCTCGGTATGGAGCTTGCTTTGTGTCACTCTTCTGGCTCGTAGAATTTTGGAAAATTCGGTGACCCCTGATGCCAATAATATTGAAGTTCCTACCTTACAGTTTCTCGGCTAAAAAACAAAACGTGTAAGGCTGTTTTGGAAGATAATGTCTGCTTTTAATTACAATCGCACGAAACCTGTAACTAATCACTGTGGAAACGTGCAGAGCTTCTTAATGTTATTAATTTTCTGTCTTTCTTAAATTTATGTAACGAATTTCTTAGCACGTCAGTTTGCTGTAGTGCCGAATGATGGGATGATGAAGTAATGTTACGTTGGAAGGGAAGTAGAAGGAAGCGGGTGTGCTGTCCCAGCATGTGCCTTGATATGCTGAGGAAAATCACGTGTATCTAGTCGGAATGGCCAGTCTCTGATTAGAGATTCGAACATGGGACCGCCAGAATAAACAGCAGAAGCATTAGTCATGCAACGTTTGCCTTTCTAAATTCTGAAGCAGGCAGTATGTATAGTTGCGACTGTTCTGTCCATGTCCTGAATAGAAAACGCCCCTTTGCTTGCTTTATTTACAAAACTGCCTCACTGATGCAGATTAAATTTAGTAGAAATAAAATATAGTGTTTTCTTAAAAAATTATACGTTGAAACTTGACTCGAAGGATAACAGGAGTGTCCACGTTTTTTTCAGTAATGGGTCACATAATCTGAAATTTATGAGTCTGCAGGCTGCAAGTAGATAGGTAGGGCCTGTTAGCTCTTCAAAGCATGGATATTTTAGCAGAAATACAAAAGCAGGCGGCATATGGCTAGGCTGTAATGGCCTACTGTATTTTCCACTTAATCTCTGTTAAGCCTTTGTGTTTTTTTGGGAGGGCTGTGTTTGCAGATGTGTGCAGTTTATGCTCCTCCATCATAGTAAAAGACACGTTTCACAGTCATATAAAACAAGGGAAGGAATGACTAGTTTACATGTGTTGACCTGTAATTGCTGTTCTGTGGACGGTTAGTAAAATTGTTGTGTTGTAACGGCAAATTGAAGCAGGTGTGTTGTTGCCTGCTGGCTGTTAGATAAACTCTAAGGCCAACTGGGCGGAAAGTTTCCAGCGGCGCTGATGAAAAGCTTAAATAATTGTTTGGTAATGACTTTTCCTTCTTCAGCCTCGTATAATTCTTAATGTTATTTTATTTATTACCACTGCTGCCCCACGCTCTTAAAAATGTAAAGACGACTGAATAGTAGCACAAACTGTGAACAACAACAACAACAGCAGCAGCAGCAGCAACAACAACAACAATAACAATAACAACAACAGCAACAACATAAACCACAAAAGACAGAAGTGAGAGGTTTAGGCTGAAATTCTGAAGTTGCATTCTAGAAATTCTTACCTTGGTCACAATATCTATTGCGTGCATTTCACTAGCTGTTTTCCCAAGTCTGACGTACGACTTGATGTCATGTTGATGATTACCAAGAAAACGCAAGTTGCGGTCGGCGCTGCTACGGATGAACTGATTCAGCCAGACCTTTGTTTTTACTAACCCAGCGCAGTCATAATATGAATAAATGAACACATACCGGCTACGATCGGTTTGCCAGCCACACCGCACTTGTGTTGTAGCATCAGTCCCGGAAATTTGTTGTTTGACCACTTTATTCCACGAACTGCTAATTAAAAACATATTCGCTTCCATAGAAAGAGTCATGAAGATGTCACGGTTTACGTTGACAATTCGCATTAACAAGGTAAAATTTTCTCAGATGATCGAACGTTAGGGAAATGTAATGATAACAGGGTCGTTGAGCAACTAATGTTAAATACGATTTTTTTTGTTTCACGAGGAGTTTCCTACTCCCCCCCCCCCAACGCAAAGATAAATTGTTTCAGCTGTGTTTCCAAAAAAATAATAATTTATTAACCCGTATTGTGATGACTTCATCAATCATCATAAATCAAGAAACGCCTGATGAAAGACTGGGTGGATAACGCTTAATTGCTATGTTAATGGCGTCGTATGACGGGTCCATTTCTCGTTCACTTTTAAAACCGCTATTATCTCAGTCATTATCAAGGCTGCATTAAGCTTAGTGTGTCTAATTTTGAAAGTTGCGTGATTCTGAACAAGATTATTATGTAAGAAAATGTTGTTACATTTTGCAAACAGACAGCGAGGAATGCAAACTGAAACCATAAAACACGAAAGCGCACTCCGAAAGATATTTTGTCCATTTTTTCTCTCTTAATATTTATGTTTTGTAATGTTATACTCATTTTTCGATAAGACATGCATTGCTACCACAGCAGTGTTTAGAAAGATGTTCGCCTGATGGTGGAATCTGCTGCCGAAACATGTAACGAATTTGTGGTGTAAAGTCACATCCACGTGTTAGCTGTATCTGACTGAATGCTTTCATCTAATTTACTAAATTCGACTGATTAAAAAACTGGAAACATAGTACCTCTTGTTTTGTATGGGTGTCAGATTTAATCCTCTACGTAGAAGAAGAAAGAGCTGGAAATATTTGAAAAGGTTTAAAATATAGATAGTAATGAAAGTATTCGGACCTAAGCAAGAAGTAGATGGGAAACAGAGCAAAATATTTAAGAAACAAATTTATAATTTATAGTGCATACTGGTGTAGTATTTATCTGGTACGTAACGAAGTGCGGGTTTGATAGACATAACCCATATACTATAGCTGCTTCAATACAAGAGGTCGTATTTCACTTCTGTCCGTTAAGAGTGAATCGTCGTTGACTCAACTTACATGACACAACATAAGAAGGCATTGTAGGATCTACAGCCCAAGATGACGGTCGTATGGAACATGGTCAGTGCAGTTTGGTATATAGGATCCAAACTTTTGGAGAAACCTGCTTCCACCATCTTCCGTGTGTAAAACTCTTCTACTGCATACGCAGTGACAAATCCCAACAACCGGTCTTACTAATGACTGCGGTCAGCACGTGATATACGAGTACCAAAACCCGCAAAGTACATTTGAACCGTCGTCCATGTGCCGATACTCTGGCGCAATACATGACAATATGATTTATGATTCTGTGCATTGTGATTGAATAACAGCGGATTTGTGTCTTCAGTAGACGAATGTCAAGGCCAGTGACATTAGCCTGTGCATTAAACTAATTTTTCCCGTCCGCAAATTTCCACTTCTCATATTTTTTCAGGTTTCCATTGTGGGTGTTGCTCAAATGACAATCTTCTGTGTTGTTACGGCGTGTCGGTTTGTAAGATTGTTCTGAATTTATAGATCATCCACCTGAACCTTATTTATTAAACCTGAAGATGGATGCAGCACGTTCTTTCGAAACTTCATAAAAACTGTATAACCCTACAGGTTGTAATTATGCAGAAAACAATTTTTGAACTTCTGCACGATGACAGACACGCTGCATTCCAGGACAAAATGTAACTATTGTTGCTCCGTTTTACATCTGTAATCGATCCTCCATTGTTCTCATCGACTCGAAGGGCAAGCACTCATTTAATATTATATTTATATAATAAATGTCATGACAATTAATAGCTGTGATTATGTCAATCCTCTGGAGCCTGAAGTACAGTAAAACTCAGTTACAAGACACAGCTCGTACCGTACATGAAATGTGCTGCTTTACCGTAAAAGGTCCATCCGGTTAATGCGGTTTCGGAAATACTCGTTATTTCTTCTTAGTATAACCTTGAACGAAATGTTGATTTCGTTTTTAAACGTTAAGGTTGGTTGCACTGTGCTTGAAAATTTGGATCCTGAAAACGTCATATCAGTAGTAACCCTGACATGGGCACTTTCACTGCTATGCTGATAACCCGCAGAAGTCCGATGTTCATCTAAATAACGTCGAAAAACTCAGTTCCCGTCTCTCAAAAAACATACTGCGTGTCCATTACAAAGATCAAATGTTGATGCTGTGATAGCAAATGACCAAATTTTTTTCTAAGAACCGTACGAAACCCATGCGTTGTGAGAAATCTGTATAGTTTCTTAATCTTGGAACGGCTGGTGTAGTGGTATATATAGTTACCGTCTGGTTTAAAAGAATAATCTGACAATCTGACACAGATAGTAGACCATGAAAAATTTATTGAAATATGTTGCCTTTGAACTCCCACAGCTTACATAATTAAAAAGGATATGGGCATCCTTCATTTTCGAAGTCATGTGAATTTTGAATTAGTTAGATTAATGTGAACACCTGTCATTATTTGAGTGCGCGTCATTTCTACGAAGTACTACTGTGTATAGGCAGGTTAACGTTCTTACTGAAGGACAATGTGGGCGGTGCGTTTACGTGGCACGTTGTCCAGGATCATCGATGTCACAGAAAGCTGAGAAATGAAATCACCAGGAGACTGAACGATGCCGATTGCAAGTGCAGGTAGCCAACGGAACATAATTTCAGATGATTCATTTTTGTTAACGGAATTCAGTACAGGATCAAGTGTCATGCATGGCTAGTGATGCGCAGGCACACATCGGATGGTAAGTTCTCTAGCGCTGTCATAAATTATGCTGGAAACTTGATCTTCTTTGCTTGACTCTGATTTGCTTACATGCAAGATGACTCACCCAAACAGCCGGCTAATGGCATTAGTTTATATAATTCAAATTTCCACTCCCTTGCTGCAAGGCTGACAAAATCGGCATGCAGTATATGGATGAGGAAATCAGAACGTTTAGTTTTATTTTTGCTTTGTCCTATAGGATACCGGTTACATAATATAGAAAAAACCTTACTTTTATATCGTGATTCACTTTTCACCTGTTACTTTCTGTGGGTGTGAAATGACATGCTGTGGGTAATAAAAACTCAGTGGAGTTACAACAACCTTTCTGCACTTATAAACACTTCGACGCTCAATTCGCTTCATCATCAAGGAATATCAGTTTTTACCCTAATCAACATGTGCTTACCAATATTGTATTTACATTATCGGTTTTCCCGTTTCTTTAGCATTTTATTCGCTTTTTCAGGTGTCTTTTTCAATTTAATTTAGCAAATAAGTATTATAGTGCATTTATATATAGCACGATATAAATAGATATTAACAATACACAGTACAAGACGTTGATTTGTGTATACCTTAAAGTCAGCAATCCTGCATGTTTCGGCTAGCCGCCGTCCTCAGAGATTTTACATTCTTTTATGAAAAATAGTTAAAGACAGTAAAACTAATTATGTTAAAAGCTACAACAAAATATAAGCTTTAAACAAACTACATAAATCAACGTCCTTAATGCATATTGTTGGTATTTATTCATATTATTTACTAAGTACGCGGTCACAGTGTGCCTTAAAGAAAGATATATAGCACTTTCTCTATTTAACTAATTTTATTGCTAGACCTAAGTTGTTTAAAAATAGCTTGCCCTTTTTAAAGCATTGTTGTTGTTGTTTGTTCTTATATATCGTGCTTGGGTCACACTTCGAATTTAAAGTCAGTTATTACTCTGTTGAATAACGTTGCACGTGGTTTACAGCAGTTATTAATCTTCTGCGAATAGCTTAATACTTTTGCTTTACCGTTACGTTTCGTGTGTCCTGAAAATAAAGATTTTTCGTTTAAATTTGGTATTACAATGATGAGTAACAGCTACTGTACTCAGCTCACGTTCTTTAATTATTTAAAATCAGGTTAACATTGTGCCGTTTCATTTTTAGGCTTTTTCGCGGAATTGCGAAATGCGATTATTAAACTTCGTCATGGGTCTGTCTGTCTGTCTGGCAGCATGGAAGAACTTCGTTCCTACCGGACGGATTTTCATGAAAGTTAATATTTGAGGAGTTGTAAAAATATGTCAGTGAAAACCCTTCTGATTAAAATCTAATAAGAATAACGGGTACTTCTCATGAAGACGTATGTAAATGTATGATAATATCTGGCTAAATTCTTCTTAGAATCAGAAATGTTTCTGACAAATTTGTAGAGGAAATCAAAACACACATTTTATGTTCTGTAGATTTTTTACGAAAATCGTGCCGCTCATGGGATAATGTGGAAAACTATGGTACTGCCAGACAGGCCACAGATGACACGGAGTAAACAAGATGCGATTTCCATGCCGGATAACAAAGGGAAGAATACACATACACACACACACACACACACACACACACACACACACACACGCACACACACACGCACACACACACAATATTAACCCTTTAAAGACGAAGCATATTTGTTTCATATAAGGATTCAGTGCGTACCGCGCTGTAAACACTCTCCACTTTGGTTATAAAAACCAATCTCTTAATGTTTTATAAGGCAAAAGTTGCTCTTTGTTCTGAGATCCGTACAAAACACACAAACGCAATGTGGGCACCACGTAGAATTTTTTAATGTTGAACCTGGTCGTATGTAAAGTTACCGCTAGGCTTTAAAAGGTTAATATTTATTGCTTTTCCACGGCAAAAGTGGTTACGCGAACTCACATCAGTGTTACGTTATACGTACTTTGCCTATGTTGTTACATTGTTGTTTGCTGTCTTTTTATCAGGTACTTGTGCAGTTCAGTTTTAAATTAAGCATTACATTATGGATAGCACTTAATCTCCTCAGCGCATAACCATTGCTAAACTTTTTTAAATGGCTTAATATTGTTCCTTTTTCCGTTATTTGTAATGTCTCCGGTAAAAATCTGTTTTAACAAATTAATTATTACCTTACTAAATCACCCGTATAATGTTTAGTCTCAGCACTTACTAAATCACTTAAAGATGGGTTAAAATTATTGCTTTTGTCGTTATTTGTTCAGCCTATTTTTCAATTAAAATTTAAATTATGTATCACAGCTGATACATTACAATTATTCCATGAATAAGTAATTATTCCACTTATTTCACAACCGTTACTAACTGCAGTAAAACAGATGGTAACTGTGATGACGCCTCGAAACCCTGATGACTGGTAAATAGTTACAAGGTGTAGAAAAGCTGTTGTTGATTCAAGCAACCTGCTTCATTCAAAGCCTCACGGTACGCGTAGAATAAGTTTCATATTTTTGGGTGTTTCAGAAGAAAGAAATGAGAAGAATATCTGGACATAAGTGAGATGACCTAACAATATGATATAGAAGACGTTATTGGGACCCTATCTTAAGCCAAAATAATGTAGGCCACCCTTCCATATCCTAGCGTAAGGATCATATCTATCTGTGCCTCAGTCTCCAAGGAGTCCCCTTTCCCTTTCTCGACAAAAATTTCGTAAGAATTTTTCTTTTTTTGTCATGCATGCTATATGTCCATTTCATCCATCTCAATTTAATCAACGAATAACATTTATTTAAAGCACTTTTGAATTGCGACGTCATTTTCTTTGTCACATTTTACGGCGGTGTCAGTGACTCAGGTTACACCCAATAAACGGCAGGATAACTGATGAACTGGAGAGGCTTAAGAAGGAAATCATCGTGGTATAACCGAAGGAAGAACCAACATTTGCCTGGAGGAACTAAAAAACCCACGAAACCCCTCGATCAGGATATCCGATAACCCATCAGAGATTTGAACCAGACGTATCCCGAATAGAAGTCTGAAAGCTACCGCTGCATTGACCTGCTCATTGAGGCTTAGTGTGCATGTCGGTATGAGCTATAAATTTTGCAAACCGAGCGAAAATTTGTTCTTGAAACAAACGTAGTAATTACAGGGTCCTGTCACTCTGACACGCGTTTGTGTCGGCCTTTGTCACGGGTGAGCGAACAGCATAAAATGGTTTAAGTGGAAGCCGCCGACATTGTACGATTCCTGGTAACAATCATTATCATAGAACTTGTTTTAGAACAGAATAGTCATAAAAATGAAGAGGGAAAGTTTTTTTCCGAGTAGAGTCCTTTTCGTATTAAAAAATAGTTCTTTCTTTCTGTTACGATAGGGAGTTATCCATTCGTTCAGCCTAATGCGCAAACATTTACTTGTCTTACATAAACACAACGCCTTACGCGTTATTGTTATTGTAATTTATTTAACAACAATTGGTGACGACCTCAACTGTTCCACTAACTGGGCAAGGTAGGGCAGGGCAGCAGCTCGTGTGATGATCATCTGATAAGTTACATGAATCACTACTTCCTTCAGGGAAGACGGAACCGACTGCCTGCCCCCTCGCTGTAACTTTGTCTTGCACACGCAGTGTCTTTATTTTGTGTTCCGTATGATTCACACAAGAAGCAGTCTTTTTGCCCCTAACAACATTAACCGACTATTCTATGTACCGGAGACAATGTTTTTTTGTGGGGCAGCAACTAAATTTTTAAAGTGAGATTTTAGGTTATCCTGGCCATGAGTATGAATGTAGTTGTGTTGTGGGTTGCAATGCCATGTAGCCTGGTAAAAGGGTACCGACGTTTCGGAGTAATCTGCTGCTTCCATCACCACGGCAGACGATGGAGCAGGTTTCATTGGAAGATTATACGGTGCCATGAACCAAACACAGCAGTTTTCATAGTTTTTTAAATATTGATCACCAAATATTGATCACATTTTGTTGGTGATCAAATACTGATCACCAACAAAATGCACAAAGAGAGTTTTATCATCAATTGTAACACACTCCTACATGTTTCGACCATGCTGGGTCATCTTCAGGGAGAACTTTTTGTTATCGTTACACTAAGGTTGCACTTTGTAGTTGAGTGAGAATGTGCTGTTGACTCTGTACTGCGTTGCTTTTGGAGTTCACGCCTCCAGTACACAGTACACAGTCAACAGCACATTCTCATTCAACTATAAAGTGCAACCTTAGTGTAAAGATAATAAAACGTTCTCCCTGAAGATGACCCAGCAGGGTCGAAACATGTAGGAATGTGTTACAATTGATGAGAAAGCTCTCTTTATGCATTTTGTTGGTGATTAGTGTTTTTGTATAATATAGTGCACGGACATGGAACACATTAAATTAGGTAACTGAGTTTCGGCCTTAAAAAGCTGAATTCTTTTATCGTCGATATGCAGTCCGTGACAGACATATCATCCTACGCGATTCGTCTGTCCGTCGTTCGGTCGGTCGGTCTGTCAGATATTCTGTCGTATGTGTGTGACACTTCGGTTAGTTGATCTTTGCTTTGTTTGTCTGTTCTGTTGGTTCGCTGGTTGGTGTTCGGTCGGTTGGCCGAACTGACACACAGACGTTTTTCACGCATTGTGCGAGTACAGTGTAGACATTCCCTTGACTGTTCAGCTGGTTTCCTGCCAGGTGTTACACAAGGCATGTTACTTTTTTATGTTAGGAAGTTCACAGAAATTTAAGTTTCCAGAACAGTTTTGGATTTATGTGGCTTGTTATTATGGACCGGCCAATTGTACCGTATTTTGAATATTTTACGATGATATTATGTAATTCAAGTAAATTTTGGATTCTCTTCAACGCTTTCTAAACACAAGCAACCTTAATAGCTCTTTGGCTATCTATTGACTGGATAGTCACCTTTCGATTCCCGGCACCAAATACCCCCGTAGATCGTATTTGAATGCCGGTTTGGAAGCCGATTATTCTGTGACTTTTCCTTGCATTACCCTGGTCTTTCATGATATTCTTGAATATAAATCTGGCCGAATATGCCCAAACTAGTAGCCTAAGTCAGTGTGGCGGTAACGCTTCGGATTTGTACGGTATGCTGGACGTAACCTGTTCGAATCCTGGTCCAGGACACCGTCTGCTCATATTCTGAGGATCATTATCTTTCGCCTCATTCTATCCAAAAGCATTCCGAGATAATATCTTGAAAAAGAACATGCCGGCCTCTTTTAAAATCCCTAATTTCTCAGCATTTATCATGATTTTTTGGTTGCTCCATGGATCAGGCAGTTAGTCGCCGGAGATGTGGGTTCAGTACCATAGCGTTTTGTTTGGGAGTTATGGTGGACAAATAGCAACTGGGACAGGTTTTCCTGTGAGTAATTCTGATTTCTTCTGTCAGTATTATTACGCCAGTGCTCCACAGTCATATTCCACTCATCTACAACTGACTCTGCGTTCTCTTAGCAACTGACAATGACCTTCAATAAAACACTTATAACTATGCTAACTTTTTCACGTAATTACGCATAACATAACGTCTGAAGTTGAAATAGCGATGTTAAATATGACAGTTATAACAGGTAACAGCTGTTATATTCCCATATTTTCCACATAGTCACCATGTATCTCCAATTCGACGCCAGATAACTGATGCAGTTCGTCAAATAAACCAAAACTGCTGTATGTTTGGGTATCTTAACCTGTGTTACGCTTTGAAAATTTAAATGCGCCAAGATATTTGGAACCCAACTTCGTTTTTGCACATTTAACTGCAGTTCACAAAGCGTGGTATAACAATAAGAAATTGTCCGACCGTTTTTGTAACACTGTGGTTATTGTACGTCACCGTACAACTTGGTTTAACATGTAAAAACTTTTCATTTTGCACACAAAATATAGTTGTGACTTTCGTATGATTGAAAAAAGTCTGCGATTATTTTCTTAAACAGCATTAACCGGCTGGTCATTATAATAGAGATGCTGTGTGTTTACAATGAGGCAGGAACCGAATTATTATGGATTATTTACATTTATTCATGGTTCATGTGCTTAAATTGTTGCTGCTTGAATTTTGCTTATGCTGTATTTTATTCCTTACTACAGACTACGAAATACACAAGGACAATTAATCCCCTTTTTAAGCAAAGAAAGTACGCTGCTTATGGCACCATGCATCTCTGCGTCTCATTTCGACTTTAAATGGGCCTTATGTTACCAGAAGCAACTCCAACACAGCTTTTAATACTCACCAGCTTGTAACAGCAACATAACGGATGCTCGAAATTTTGAGGTGGTAACAAGACTAGCGCGACGGAATATGGGATCCTAATATGTACAGCTGAATGGAGGGTTACGGTATGCGTAGTGACAGGCCATCGAAACACATACAACTTATGTTCATGTAGTTTTATGTAATGCACACTAAGATTACTATGGTCGTACGGATTTTTTTTTTTTTTCCTTTTTGTTTTCCGGTTTTATAGCGGTACCTAATGGTGCATTGGAGCTAGGCATGTGAAGTTTGGTGCCCGGATAGATCGTGAACATATCTAAACACCATGTGCGAAACATTATTTTAAGTCAATAGTTGCAAAATTGACGACATTATCTCAAACATATCGCGGCAGACTAAACTGACTTGGGATTTTAGAGTACGAACCTTTCTAAATTCGCCTTGGACCTATGTAAGTGATGTTTTATTTTGTTGATCGAAGTCGTGAATATTGCATCTCGGGAGGCTTGACACTATAGGCATCTTCTGGTGGGGTCACACATAGAATCTCGGGGTTGGTGGAACTGGTGACGGTTGGTTTGCTCCAGTCGATAGCCTGGTGCCAGTTACGAGCCAAAGATTAAAGCTCATCCCCCCTCGATCGATACCAAGTAGTAAGGCTCTTTGATAAAGCGACTTGGACGTGTGTTAGGTAAGTACCGCGCTTGAGTTTTGCGCTCCACAATTTAAAGTTTCAGACCCTACGTATGTGCTCTTTTATTGTTTAGTTTATAGTTTCGGTTAGTTATTCGACGAGAAAGCTTTGAGAATTGATTAGCCTGATTCCAAACTTCAATAAAAGTTCACAAACAATAAATATTTACATTCAGGGACAGAGTTGTAGTTTACAGTCTCCAGTTTTATGCTGTGTTATGTTATTTATGATAAGCAAATGAAACTCGTGTATACTACATAGGCTATGTAGACGTACCAGGTGCACATTGAGCCCACAGCGCAAACAAGGGAGCCAATGTACGTATAACGCAGCACTGAGTGGAGTACCAATTGTTGCCATGGAAAAGAATTAAGTATGACGTATTCGGAATGCGTGTGTGTAGCCTTGGTTATCCAGTATGCAAAGCGCTTGCGCCGTCTTATACTGCCATCTGTAGCCTGTCTCTTTCTACCATATTTTTCCACACTATCTCATAAACGGTACGATTTTCGGGGGAAAAAATTATTGAACATAAAATGTGTTTTCATTTTCTCTACAACTTTTGTGTGAAACATTTCTGATTCTAAGAAGAATTAAGCGAGACACTACCACAAATGTAAAGTGCACATCACTCTTATCAGATTTCAAAGAAACTTGAACTGTTTTTCGATTTTCGAAAAATCGTCAGGTACCAAATTTCATGAAAGTCCAACCAGTGGGAGCCGAATTGTTCCATGCGGAGAGACAGAAGGATGGTCAGACAGACAGACAGACAGACAGACATACACACACACACACACACACACACACACACACACACACACACACACACACGAGAAGCTGCTGGTAGCTTTTCGCAATTTTGCGAACCCGCCTAAAAATGGTTTCAGAAAGTACGAAAATCTGAATTTAAATTTTTAATACCCGGTGTCTTTTTCATTTCAAGGCAGTCAGTCAATACAGTCTCATGAAATGTGCCATATATTTCTGTTAATCCTTTAAAGCATGCAGTTACTATATGCACCACGGGCTTTAACCCAAAATTCTGTATTTTGTCTGTAGAGTGTTTTATGCTGCATGTTTCGTTTGATTCTCAGAATAATCAGCCAGTGTGGCCGTACTGACTGCTGACTGGTCTTGGCACTGAAGACGTAGTGTTTCTTCTGTGGGAAGGGTATGGGTTCTTAAGTTTTGTTTAGAAGAATAGGAGTTTTCCTTTACAGTAGTTCCTAAAACTTACTACCCGAACTTTAATTAATAGATATTTTCCGCGAACACGCAGGCTAATTAGCACTGTTCAGTCAGTACATAATACAGTCGAATTTGGTTATAACGTCTTGAAAGGGACTGAGTATTTTGTGTCGTTATAAACGGGTTTGGTTATAACCAAGGATTGTAATGTAATGGTTAAAAGTAACGAATTAATTGGTACCACAGAATATCTGACTCCTTAAGCGATGTGTCGTATAAACCGATGTTTTATAACCGGGTTCGACTGTACTTATGCAAGCACTAAAATACTGACCCGCCGGTCACCTATATTCTGTCAAATTCTCCGTATCTTCATGATTAAACTTTTTCAGTAATCAGCATTTTGTCCCAGCCGACGTTATTTTTGGAACAAAAACAGTCAGTCGTCCGTGGTTAGGCCGTAGATTTTGCAGTAGACTGATTCGTGGTCTACTTGAAGGCAACTGTTTCTTATACCAAGATTATAAATTATGGCATCGTATGACACAGGAACACAGTTATGAAAGGTGAGTAAGTAACATATTGATAGGGGAATTTTTACACACGTTCGAAAAATTTCGAAAAGCGACTATTAGCTTCGTCCTGTCTGTCTGTCTGCCTGTCGTTACGTAACAACTCGACGCCCACTAGACGGATTTTCATAAAATTTAATATTTGATGAATTTTCGAAAATCTGTCGAGAAAATTTAAGTTTCATAAAACCCTGACAAGAATGACGGACACTTTATCTGAAGACCTATATACATTTATACTAGTATTTCCCTGAAATATTCTTAGAATTAGAAATGTTTCAGACAAAAGCTGTAGAGAAATCAAACACATTTTTTATGTTCAGTACTTTTTTTTTAAAGGAAACCGTGCGGTTTATGAGATATCTGGAAAAATATGGTAGAATCGGACAGGTCACAGATGACAATATAACACGGCACACGCACTTTGCATGCTGGATAACTAAAGCTACCGACACACACTCAGAATGTGTAAGACTTATGCTTTTCCACGGCAACAATGAATACACGAGAGCGCCTCAGTCTGACGCTACAGGTATACTGCCTGTTTTATTGGCCTCTCACACCTTACACCGTTCATGGCTCGTGATTGCTTCCTAGCTTATTTAAAGATCTTCATATAGCCGCAGGTGTTACACAGTGTTTACTGCAGTAGGAGATACAGATATATGGAACGGGCGAAGGATTTGCGTAAGGCCATCTTCGTCTGTTGCAGCGTACTATCTTCGCATTCACAGGGACAGCCTGAGAAAATTGACGACGAACTTTTGTCTGGATACTCCATAACCCTGCCACAAGTGTGGTTGATATCTGTGTAATAAAAATTTTGTTTTTTTTTTTTTTTTCACTACACCCATCGGATCAGTAGCGTGGTGTTTAGACCAGAGGTGCACAAATCCCTGACGCCAGGTCGCCGTGGTGACTACATTTTTTACGGTGGCTCCTAATATTTGTGAGTGCTCGGTGTGGAACTTTCTACATGTCACCCATCGGACACCTGGAATTCTGAGGTGGCAGCGTTGGTTTAAACACATACACGTAACATCTGTATTTAACTCTGAAGGGTTTGGAGCGACCTTAATCAAGTCAGACAACAGAGAAACGACATGTGTTCCCCCTGGAACGATTAGGTTATGCATAAAAGTAACGGATAAAGGATAAGAAAGGTCTTGTTGCGACCCACCCCATGTTACCCGTAGTTGAACTGCATCGTGTGATGCGGTGTTCCATGCGTGAGAAAACACACGACAGCGGCTGATGATTAATTACCCGAGATCACTACAACTCGACCTTGAAGCGAGTTACTTTACGTGGCATTGACTTACAACAACCTCCACGCAGAACTGCAACAGATTTACAGCCTTACTTAACGTAACATAACGTAAGAAACGCAGCTAGGTAGGCGCATATCTCAAAGGGTAGAATGACACGCCAGGGTCCTGGAGACTGGAGTGTCAATTAACTATTATATATGGCTTACAAGACCACAGTTTTTCTTAAACGATTAAAGCTTCAATGTCAACGTGTTGCATTTTTTTACTCTGCCTTTTGTGGCGTTTGGGCAATTTGTTGTAATCGCAAGCATCTGTTTATTGCTTTGTAGAGAGTAAAATTTAGTGTTTTTGTGTTATATTTCGTTATTAATTTTTATTTTTGCATTTTAATTATAATTTTTGTTGTGTTTTAATTTTTTTTTGTTCTTGAAAATTCGTTGTGTTTGTTGTGGCATTTATAACTCCTCGTGATAATGATTCAATTTATTTTCGGTCTCATAGAATTCTTAAATGTTCAAGTTTTTTTTCTTCTTGGCTTTTTAATTCGTTGTGCACTTTTTAGTTTCTTGGCGGTTGGTTTGTTTTTGTTGTTTTTATTTCTTTTTTTTCTCCTCATTTTTGTTTGGGTTACTTTGGTCACTTTTGTGGGCATGATGTTATTTCTTGTATGTTGATCCTGTTGAGGTTTTGGATCTGTGTGCTTTTGGCTTTAGCTAGAGGGGTTGTTTTCAGTTCTAATTGTTTTGGGGGGGTTTATTGTTATTGTCTTTATTGTGTTATATTGCACTTTTGGAGGAATTTGTTTACTTACCGTTTATGTCTTGTGCGACAGTAGATTGATCCAAATCTTGTTTTTTATTTTGGGTTGGGATATCATTCGGTGCGCATTCTGGCTATTGTTTATTCGTTGTTTCAGACCTTGTTGGTATCGCTCCCTCTTTTGGTTGATATTTATTTCCTCCTTCACGTCCATAACATCTGTGATGTATGCTGCAACCAACTTATGTTGAACGAACTTTTTCCCACCTGGTAAAGTGGCCCAGAAGTGGAGCGACTATTTACTAAATTCTAATTATGAGACCTAGAATGGATAGCGATGTACCCCAAAGCGCCATTTACGGTTTACTAGCGCAGTTTTTAGACAGGGTGCTACGCAAGCTTTGCGTCACGCAGTTCGATTTTACGGGCAAAATTTATTGGACAATTGGAATGTCACAGTAGTTATTGAGAGACAATCGAGAGGCGGGTCTCAAATTTGTTTTCCTCCCTCCAAAAATTATAATTTTCTGTTTTATTTGTAAAGCGAACATGACGCATTTTGCGCATACGTACGTGCTTTGACAGTATTCAGTGTTATCTCAGGATTACTGAGGTTAATTAAAAGGATATTAAATAAAACGTGATGACTCTTCCGCCACATCGTAATGCGTACACCGTTTCAACACAATCCTAATTATGTTTATTAAGGCCTTGGAATGGCCTTGTTGTCATTCAACTTCGTAGTTAAACGTTACGATGTTTCACAACCTATAGTGACCTGCATGGGATAGAATGGTTATTATAATTGTAATTCGGAAAGTATGTCAATGAATCTGTCGTTCGATGCTTGTAGACAGTTTTCTGTCATTTGTTGAATCAGCAAAGAAACTGTCAACCAAGAGAGTCATTCTGGGAGTTGGGGTTTGAACCGAGAACCTCACAACCGGACGTATGAGTTTTATGCATTATCGCAAGGTTTCATTCTGTCATTTAATAATTTATCATCACATACGTCAAATAATCTTCTGTTGCGTTACATTACGGTAATTTAGAAAGTGTGTGTCTCTTGGGTCGGGTGCTTCGCAATATAAAGGGGTAAAGCAGCAAAGCATGCTTCCAGCTTTTGCTCCAAAGAGGAATGTTTTATTCATAGAGTCGTACATGTAATTGAAGAAACCGGAGTTGCTAGTGAATTCAATAGAGGTCTTATACTGTACCAGGACTGTTGGACGAGGTGGGACTGGCCTTCAGATGTATTCGTGAAATTAACGATTGTTATGCGTGGTTGCGCACGGCTGTGTTTGTTCCCATATATTACTGTTGTTATTTCTAATAATATACCGATGCTCTGTGGGTCAGTTCTCAACATTAAAGCCCAGGAACTGTGTAGAACGGACAGGTTCTTGGCGCCGAATGACAGTCTGACTGTTAACTGAAAATTCACTGGAAGGGTATAAGATGGCGGTTTTCACCGCGATGAGAATTCACATAGTGGTCTTCTGGGCTGTGACCAGTAAACGACATTTTTATATGGAAGTGGTCCCTGCCTGTTTTAATGTAGGCCTACTATCCCAGAAGTTGTCTGGATGAACTGAGGAAAACCACAAATAGCCACAGAATAGACGGATTTCTGAGCCAACATCAAACCTGGATCTCTGAAAGCGGAACATACGTTAAACCGACGGATGGTATCTTTGAAATTTGAAGTTAATTTAGTTGAATATCATTACAGATTTATGAGGGTTGCATTTGAACGATTATTATATCTAACAAATAAAATGTAATACTGAGGGTGCTCGTTACCCGTGGCCAGATTGGACAAGAAAGCCTTCACTTAATGCGAATCGAATTTAAAGGGGGGATTTTCGTTTATAAGAAATAATGTACATGTGGGTTAATGAGGACCATGTTTGTGCGTATAACAGGGTTACATCCACAAAGGCCCCGTCATTTAGCACCACAGTCGTCAGCACGTGTCTTGCAAACCTTACCGCCTTCCTACCTCAGTCACGTGATTGCAGCTACTACGTAAGCAAACGAATCTGGCACCGCCACGGCTGTGATTGCAGAAACACACTGATACACGCTCACATAACTGCGTGCACTCTCCCGAGTTGTGACATCAGCCTGCTAACGTTACCCGCGCCTGAAGCTGGAGACTTTGTGGAATTTATTTTGATATAGCCCACGTCTTCTTCTCCTTCTTCTCCTTCTTCTTCTTCTTCTTCTTCTTCTTCTTCTTCTTCAAAAGGGCCCGTCGGCAGATGCTCCGGATGCACCGCAACCTTAGGCCTATTGTGCAACCGTAAGTAGTTTATTCAGCACAAGTTCATTAATCTTGTGTCTTTTACGCAAAGACACAGGTCTTTTAATGAAGCTGTGCTTGTATCTTTGGTTCAGCAAACAGTTTCCCAAAGAAATTATAATGCTGACGAGCCAACACCTCGCAGCAACAAATAATGTGGTATAGTGTTACTGTCTCCATCCTGTAAAATCTGCAGGTAGGATCTCCATCTAACAGGCTCATAATATTCAGGTGCTTCCTCACAGGAGCATGGCCCGTGAGGAATGCAGCCACCATTCTTAGCTGATGCCTACTTAATTTACGCAGGTCTTCGGCTCTCTTCTTCCATGATCTACTAATAGAAAGTTTGTCATGTCTATGACCTGGTAAATTTTTCCAGGTACACCATATATTACAAATAAATATTAATTAAATGTGTTGGCAAAAAATGCTTCATTATTTATGGCTGCCAGGTTATATTGACCCTTTAAAAACGAAACGTATCTGTTTTATACAGGGACTCAATGCGTACCGCGCTGTAAACGCTCTCCACTTTGGTTATAAAAACCACTCTCTTAATGTTTTATAAGGCAAAAATTGCTGTTTGTTCTGACCTCCATACAAAACACATAAACGCAATGTGGGCACCACGTAGAATTTTTTAATGTTAAACCTGGTCCTATGTAAAGTTACCGCTAGGCTTTAAAAGGTTAAAAGCCTATTTTATTGGACTGTAGAGCTATATATTTTGAACCGAATGAAAACATTGCTTCCATCTATGTTTTACCCCATTTTAAGTCATGGATGGGTTCTTTCTAATCACAAAATGTCTGCACGTAGAAACAAAGTTATTCTTCACAAAAGCGTTTATTATTGTATCGGCCATACAAGAAATGACAACATGTTTCGGCCTAAACATTCTGGCCTTCAAACAGATCAGTCTTTCATTCAGCATTGGGAGCTCACAGACTATGTACAGCGTCTAGTTGTCAACCCCCTGTAATATTTCTTGACAGTATCTACTGGAGGGCATATCGCTATAAGGAACATGAGACGTCACATCTTAAGTCAGTACTCACGCGGAAAATAAAGCAGGGCTTCCACCGCCAAACTAATATACACTGGAGTCAACATACTTCAGCTAGACAAGATACGGATAACCAAAGCAGGCCTACTTCTTTCTGTTTAATGGAAATCTGCTACAATTTGTGTTGTAGGAAGTCTGACTTTTAAGTTTGTTGTAACCAAATCATGTTCCAATATATGCATTTTATGTTTATGTACACGGCCAATTGAATAATTGCATAAACTTTAAATTGCCTCTTAAACAGGGTTTAATTAATAATAATCAATACAAGGAGATATTTTCGTATAAAATTTTTATTAAACTTGAGACTGTAAAAGACATGAGATCTCGTTCCCGGCAAAAATGAAACTGCAAATATCGAATCTTTCAATGCTTATATCTCTATATGACCGATAGACCTGATGGTGACTCGATCGAAAAGTGTCGGTAATTCCCTCATAACTGATACAGTGATAAATACCTGTGTAAATGACATTTTATGCCTATATATAGCGCATATGACAAAGGGGTACCTCTCACAAGTATGTCTGTTAGTGACGTATGATTGCAACGCAGACATTCAATACATTGAGTGATAAATTTAAAAATTACAAGACATGAATTTACTGTTTGCAAAATGTGCTGTGTTGAACAGTTATCTTGAGTTTTTCAGTGATCACTGACTTGCCCGTGGCAATGACGGTTTATGAATGAACGAAATAAGTAACGATCTGCCATCCACCACAGCAAACAACGTGATTTAACTTCACACACCTTGCACTGTATACCTATTTATTTTATTCACATTGTGCGCAGTTATGATGATGATCATCATCATAGTCGTCATCAGTTTATTCGCGTTTTATAGTCATGTCTTATTTTTGGCTTTTGAGAACTCGAGTGCAAGATCTTGGATCAGAGCAGGAGTGGCGGAGACAAGGGGGATTAAAACCGTTTTTTCTACAAAAACACTGATCACCAACAAATGCACAAAGAGAGTTTTATCATCAATCGTAACACACTCCTACATGTTTCGACCCTGCTGGGTCATCTTCAGGGAGAAATTTTTGTTATCGTTACACTAAGGTTGCACTTTATAGTTGAGTGAGAATATTCTCACTCAATTATAAAGTGCAACCTTAGTGTAACGATAACAAAAAGTTCTCCCTGAAGATGACCCAGCAGTGTCGAAACATGTAGGAGTGTGTGACAATCGATGATAAAACTCTCTTTGTGCATTTGTTGGTGATTAGTGTTTTTAGTACAATATAGTGCATGGACATGGAACACATTAAACCATTTTTTCTGTTGGAAAATTTGTGTTCACGGGTGTTATCTCCGGAAGTGTGGGAAATTTTAGCGTGTAGTTTTTCACTAATTTTGCCCCTTACATATGGGATATGGGACTGAAACTTTGTTCCGTTGGACAGTTTGTAGTCCACGAATGTGATACTCGAGAGTGCTGGGGATTTTTATGTTTTTTTTTTTTAAAGTTCGGCTTCGTATGTGTGGGGAAATGGACATCCGACTCGGTCTAACTGAGAAACCCTCTCTATAACGGTATGATGTCAAATCTGAAGACAAACATATTCACGTCCTTCACCAAAGTCCTTAAGCTTTCTGTTGTTTCAAGAACTCAGTGTGTCATCGATAAGCAAATTTAGATAAAGTATTTTATCTGATTATTATCTACAAGCATGAAAGGCCAGACCTGACAGCTGGTTCACTATCGCACGGTACGATTAATAATAACCTTTGGTTCCCATACGTTACCTCTTACTCACTGTAATTAACGACCCGTTTGAACTTTCTTTTTCGCTTAGCGTGGCCTCTTCGACCTACTCATTGCACTGTAGAGTGTTACTGTTGCACTTGATCGCACTCAATGACACACTCGGTAGGACTCCTCTGGACGAGGGATCTGCCCGTCGTAGAGACTTCTACGCGACAGTATACAACATACAAAAGAGACGGTCATCAATGTCCCCGGCGGGATTCGAACCCACAATCCCAAGAAGCCAGCTGCCGCAGACCTACGCCTTACACCCCGCGGCCACAGCGATCTGGCCGTTTGGACTTCACAAGTCGTATACCGTTGAAGATGATGACATTTGTGAATGAGTGTTTCGAAGCAAGTTAAAAGGAATCAGTCGTAGCCTGTTTTAAGTGGTTGTTTCGGAATTCATTCGCAGGATGTGAAGAAAATAATTTTGTATTGGTGACAAGCAATATTCGAACCAAAGTCAAACTCTCAACTTCTGGAATATAAAGCAGTAGTTTCGACAATTCAATTACGAATTTATTTAAGAGGTTAACTTTCTGTTGTGTGGATACGACACACACAGGCGTAAAGAACGAAGACAAACAAATGCGGGCACTGGAGATTAAATCACTGGGGAGAGGAGATCCTGTTAGCACGAAGGGAAAAATGGAGAGAATACATATAATTAATGGGGTTTCCGTCCAGGCAATTAAACTTAATGCTGCGTGATTCATGACGGTAAATTTTTAATGGCTGACGAGTAACGTCGTTTTTATTCTGCAGCTTCTAATTTTCTCTCTTTATTAGACATCGTTCATTTTTCTTGAATAGGTCCATTTCGTTTTAGGCTCATCTGCAGCCCTGCGGTGCGTCTGTTACAGTGGCCCTTTCTGCACTGTCATCCTTCCGCCTTTAGGTACGCAGCCTTTCGAGAAACACTGGAAGAATTTTCATTAAATTATATACGAGGAAGTTTCTATGAAACTGGTTGATTCACGTGAATGTCCATTTATATCGGACAGTTTTAGCAACTTTTTTTTACACTTACATGCGTTTCGGCACGCATCTCTGGCTAAACTTGCTAAACTTTTGTCGTAAAGAAAACGTTACAAACAAAGTTTGTAAAGAAGACTGAAACGCAGGCAACATGTTTCTTGCATCTCTTCCGTCAGTCATCGGTTGTCGGATAAAGAAATGAGAGAGGCATTTTCTGTAGATTTAGGGAACGCCTTGCTGTATTTCAACAATCGACAACGGTCTTCCAAACATAGTATACATGAAGATCACAAAATTCTCATTGTTAAAGAAAAACCGAAGCTTCTTTACACCTGAATTCATAGCACTGTTTGTTTTTAAACATGTATTGCTGAGATATCGACGTGTTGCTGTGACAGTACGTTAGTACTAAAATTAAACTTTGTCTACATTCCAAACAGTCACACAAAAGAAAGGGAAGGGACCAGAATTTTAACGCCTTTTGTGTGTTTCCACCTTTTATTGATTATAACTGTCTAAAGTTTATTTTGCTCTGTTTGCCGTTTTGAAATACTCTTCATTGAAAACTTCCATTGACTGCCACGTGTAACGCCGGAACAATACAAAATAAGCTGACATTCAGTTATAAGTAAATTTAAAACAGCCTGCAATTTATAATCGCTAAAGCCCGCTGAAAATGTTATATGAACAAAACAACAAAACACATGTACGAAGTTAAATTTTTATGAATTTCTGCAGCACAGTAAATCACTTACCGTGAATATGAATGTAATTGGCATGTTAATTATTTAGATGGAACTGGTGGTTTGCTCTGGCAACACTAATATGGTGGCTTGTAGAACATCGCATAAATCATCCTATGACGCGTTGCGCAAATCGACTGAAATTTTAATATGCTGTAATGGCTATTCAATTATGAGCTGAAATTTTACCGAGTTGGAACTAGGATTACACTTACATCAACGGATTTCCTAAAACGTTTCCAATTCGCATTGCAAAATTAAAACGTAACATTACCTATAAATCTGGGGATGAGACACTATCAAAGGCGTGTCTGTAGACATTACGACATAGGTTGGTTTCAGGTTCACGTGGTACACTGGCTGTTACACCTTACTGCATTCTGTCGTCAGCCTGTATAGCGTAGTCTGTATAGTGTGACTGGACTGCAGGCTGGAGGATCGAGGGGAATCGCGCTTCATTTCCCGGCACGTGTAAAAATGTTTCTATTTTTCAGCTTCATATGCAGCGGATACAGGAGGGTTCTTATCTGCACCTACTACCGCGGTTAAGCGTGAGTGGAGGTGTAATTCCACTCTTTGATATTCTTTCATGGCATGCTCTGTACAATTTTACCTTCACTCGGTTCCCTACCGCTGCTGTGATTGTACCTGATCATTATCAGCTGTTGTTGTTGTTGTTGTTGTTGTTGTTGCTGTTGTTGTTGTTGTGAAACTGCAATTAGCAGAAAATTCCTCATACGGTGTGGCACCATTTCGGAGGAAATACCTTCTACTTTGAAGATGGCAGTAGCGTTCCTTTGCGATGCGACGGTCAATTTCAAGCGCATTACATAGTGTCACATCTCGAAAGACAGTACTCTTGATACACACTGACGTGAGAAAATGGAATCTCATATAATAAAGATGAAAATACTGTTGGTGCCCCCTGTGGTGATTAAGAAAACCCCGTCTCATAGGATGACGGATAGTATGTTTGTGTCTACCGTCCTGACCCCGAAAATGTTAAAAAATTGGACTAACTAAGCAATTAATTATACGAAGCAAAACCTTGAGAAACTAATAGTTTTCCTGCTGGTCAGTAAAATGCCAGCCGCTTATGCAAGCCGAAGGCTCATTACCGTGTTCACTGGACTGTGTCCCGAACCTCACACCTTATTTGTTTAAGAGCCATCATAATGTTTTTTAAACCTACGTCTAAATATACAAAGCAGTTTTTTACGTTCAGCTTTTCCCAACTAAATCGTGTAGGTCCATGCATTTTTCATCTGTTTCATGCGTGCTACCTATCCCACCCATTATTTACTGCTTGATATTACCGCCGTAATAAAAAGACAAAGTTGTTCCTGTGTTCGCCGTAAAGGTACATTGGGATTGGAGGTCTAACTCCACTCATTCTTAACTTCGACGCTAGATGGAAGTGAATGGTCATCTTCAGGACACGGCCGCTTTGCCTTTGGGGAAAATAACCCTGGTACTCATTCAGTAGGAGGCTGGTTTGGCGTCAGAGCTGGTCTGGACGCTTTGGAGGAGAGAAGACTCTCTTACTTCTACCGGGAATCGAACCTCAGTTCCTCAGTTGTCCAGAGCGTCACTATACCCGACTTCTCAATAACGTATGATGAAGAGTAGAAATTGTCGAGCTCATCGTTACACAGTGCCTTCCCTTCTTTCTTCTTTCTTAGGATCAGTGTTCTCCTGCGCACCATTTTTTCACGTACGCTCGGCCTCTGCCACGTTAAGGTGACAGGTTACTAAGCCCAGCAAACATGTCATCCACTTTTAGGTCACTTTGCCTCAGTGATACATTATCTTGTAATTTCTGCCTTCAGCAATTCCTCGGCTCCATTGTTGATTGTTTTGCCGATTTTAGGTTATTTAACGATGTTACATTATTGAAACAATATTACGGATTAGTTTTATATCATTCGATGGAAAGAGCTACCGGTACGGGGTTTTCCTTCCCAAGTATGGAGAATATGGTGGAATTTCCGAAACGTGATTGTAACCTCAGTGAACAGAAAGAGAGAATTAGGCCGCAGAGACGGATAGACAGAACAGGAGACGGGAACGCCGGATTAAGAGGCCGGCAGGCAGATTGGCAGGCTGAATCGCTCTGCAGTTTAATTTTCATGAAGATCGCCTAATCTCTCTGATAAATACAGAGTGTTTCATGAATTATTGTCATAACTTTGGGAGGTGATTTCCTAGGTCTTTGTCATCAAAAAGGTTTATACAAACGTGTGTCCAATTTTGAACGTCTACGGTGTTATGACCCCTCGAAACTTAGTGTAAAAGGAAAGTATTTTTGAAAATATATAGAACGAAGTAATAAACAAACACATTATCTGAGAAATTTAACGTCTAAATTTAATCTCATTATAAAAACTGCGTTTAATTTACACTGATATGTACTTAAAATAGTTTTGCTAAAATGCCACCCTCAGGCGCAACGCGTCATTTCATTGCCAAATGCTTGAAGAGGTGGGAAGCGTGGAATAAGAAAAAACAAGCAGTTTTTAGCACGGGTCTAAAGTCTACTGTCCTGTTATGTTAATTTACAGTCATACTGACATATTTGTATTATTATTTCTGTTCTTTTTTTTTTCTGTAAATTGTACACATTTTCATGTTGCGTTTATACTTGTAGCCGTCTCTACTTTTTCTTTTAAACCAATTTCAATATCATTATGCCATTTACATCGATGGCTTCCAAGTAATCAGAATTTTCTTTTCAGTTTTCCCTACTAAAATGTTCTATGCATTTCTTATGTTTCTGTATGTACCAAATGCTCGGACCATCTACTTTTCCTTAATTTGATCACCCCTCACCAAAAACCCAAAATTAATTCAAACAGAGACAAAAAATATTCCACTTTTACACAGGCAATGGTTGACTGACACTGACCATAAAATGTGCCAATCCCGTATGGTCCCGAACTCACGTACATGTTCTGTGTAAACGACATGTGTTCATATCGTGCAAAAAATTATAACGTGATAAATATACTTGAGCCTGCACGGCGGTATTGATCCGTCATCAAATTACGACGCAAAACCTACTGATCACGTGTTACTTATTGTCCTTGTGGCTAGCACACGTACCTCGAATTATCGTCAAGTTAAGGTTAATACCGGACACTTGCACATAATACGGGCACGTAATTGGATGCCGGTCTACGTCGCGGTTAGCACTCTCTAACACTGTCATCCAGTCTGCCGAAGACATGACAGTAGCGGTTCGTGCGAGGACCGAGGTTGGTGTGCTTTAGGCGTAGTCACTGATTTATTACAGGGCGTACGTGTAAGTCACGCGGTAGTGACTATACTACGTGCTGGACGGCTCAGATGTCGGGGTTCGACTCGTAGCAGGAGCCGAGATTTCTTTCTTCTCCAAAGCGTTCAGACCAGCTGTGGGGCCCACACAGCCTCATATTCAATGGATACCGGGCAGTTTTTCTCTGGAGATAACGCGGCAGCAGCTGCCGTCTGACTACTTACCTTAATCTATTACCGAGGTTAAGAATGCGTGGAGCTATACTTCCACTCCTCCATACATCTTTAAAGTATTTTGATTCTGTAAGAACAGTTACAACTAGCAGAGCAGACTAAGGCTGAGGTAATGCGCCAGATTTCTTTTCGAAGGTATCCGATGCGCTTTTCGGGCGAGGCACTGAATATCCGTCACTCCCCGCAAGTTTATAATACTCGGAGTTTGCCTTAGTTATTACAGATGACTGAGACGTTGAATCTCAACATATGCGGCGATTACTTCCTCTGAAACCCTTCCATATTCACTATATTGCTTCCCTCACATTTGATTCTACACCACTTAAATTTTAGTCGATTAAGCGTCATTGAGAAGCTCATAATGAAGTACTGTAGTCTACTGGCACGTAGAGCCCATATAATGTAAATTACCTGTACTTCATAACAGCATATTTTACATAGCACAAATTGCACATTTATCTTACTTTGTATGTTCTTTATGGCTACATGTTTCGGCTTATATCGCAATGATCATGCAGGCATGATGATAAGAGAAATATGCAAGTTTTGCCGACTGTGTCAGATTTACTGTTACACACTGCAAGCAGCGTGACGTATGTATCAGTTAAATATTATCTGTTCTTTGTTATTTACAGACTTCAATCAGAGACATCCCTTGATCAAACCCACGTATCAATTATTATTTTTCTCGATCTTTTCTGGTTACTGTTACAAAATGTAAAACCGCCTGAGTATGCCAACTAATCAATAAACCAACCAACCAACAAACCAACCAACCAACCAACCAACCAACCAATTAACCGACTGACTAACTAAGTGAGTGCTTTCTGATTTACGTCTCTTACACAGGTGTGCGAAATTTCATGTTGCTCTGAAGTCGAGTCTGTGTCTGTACCATCATGAGATGCCTCGTAGATCCGGGTCAGTCTGTGCGTGATTTCAGGCTTTCGCCGCGATGTTAATGAGATCTTCGCTCTTCTGGGTTGTTGCGCAGCGTAGATTGATAGTTAGCGACGTTTCGGGACAACCTATTTGTTCCATCTTCAAGGTTCTGACTGCTTGACCCTTAAAGGTGCAACCGATAGGTTGTTCCGGAACATCGGTAACGAACTAAACTACGCTGCGTAACAACCCAGAAGAACGAAGATCTCAGGTCAAACTAGTTGCATCCTGACAGGCTGCGTGAATTAGTAGCTATAATCGTCGTATATAAACTGCGATGATGGATCAGGCCCGTGAGTATTTGTAACAAACACATCATGTCCTTCTTGTTTCAGACATTTTTTTAACGGCATGCAGTAATATTTTTAATATCTCAGTATAAACCTTAATATTCATCAGTTAAGGTAGTGTAATGTTATGCCCGAAGTGTGTTGCATAAAACAAACGAATTTAGAGTCTGGATGTATTTGAATGTTTGGGAAATACAGTAGATCGTGCAGGGTCTAAGTTACTGACGTACGTACAGATTTTCACAATTGTGGAGTGTACATCAGCATGAAGTTATTATAAGCGATGAACGTTGCTTCAACTGACACTATCATGGAAATGCTTAAAGCACCGTTCCATCCAGGATTCGATATGTGTTCTCCCAGAATACAAAACACGGCGCTGTATCAGGTACCAGACTACGATTTGTGGTTACTTCACGGATCTGGGTTTCTTTTAAATCGGGTTATTACTGGCAATCCTAATTTCCTTGTCATTGCTGCCGTAGTAGCCAATAGCAAAGCCTGTGTTACACGGGATGTGTGCCATGTAGAAACCTGTCTCTGCTCTTTGGGAAATTCTTATTTTGAGGCTATAAAGTGAAAACTAATGTAAAAATTATGAGGGCTGCTGGTAGTCTTGGTTGCAAGCCTCTGCAGCTTTCCTATACTTCTACCAGACTACACGGTGTCACGACTTAGACGACAGAAAACTTAATACTGTAGTCACCACCGTGAGCGGTTCAAATCTCACTCCCTGGGAAATTATCTGTAATGAATTAAAACATGGTGTGGAAACGAAACAAGACAGGAGATGTACGTAGTAGTAACATTGAGGCGGGTTCACGTAACCACTGTTGCTACGGAAAAGCAATAAGTATTAACCTTTTAAAGCCTAGCAGTAACTTTACATACGACCAGGTTTAACATTAAAAAATTCTACGTGGTGCCCACATTGCGTTTATGTGTTTTGTACGGATCTCAGAACAAACAGCAACTTTTACCTTATAAGACATTAAGAGATTGGTCTTTATAACTGAAGTGGAGAGTGTTTACAGCGCGGTACGCACTGAGTTCTTATATAAAACAGATACGCTTCGTCTTTAACCTTTTAAAGCCTAGCGGTAACTTTACGTACCACCAGGTTTAACATTAAAAAATTCTACGTGGTGCCCACATTGCGTTTATGTGTTTTGTACGGATCTCAGAACAAACAGCAACTTTTGCCTTATAAAACATTAAGAGACTGGTTTTTATAACCGAAGTGCAGAGTGTTTGCAACGCGGTACGCACTGAGTCCTTATATAAAACAGATACGCTTCGTCTTTAACCTTTTAAAGCCTAGCGGTAACTTTACGTACCACCAGGTTTAACATTAAAAAATTCGACGTGGTGCCCACATTGCGTTTATGTGTTTTGTACGGATCTCAGAACAAACAGCAACTTTTGCCTTATAAAACATTAAGAGACTGGTTTTTATAACCGAAGTGCAGAGTGTTTGCAACGCGGTACGAGCTGAGTCCTTATATAAAACAGATACGCTTCGTCTTTAACCTTTTAAAGCCTAGCGGTAACTTTACGTACCACCAGGTTTAACATTAAAAAATTCGACGTGGTGCCCACATTGCGTTTATGTGTTTTGTACGGATCTCAGAACAAACAGCAACTTTTGCCTTATAAAACATTAAGAGACTGGTGTTTATAACCGAAGTGCAGAGTGTTTGCAGCGCGGTACGAGCTGAGTTCTTATATAAAATAGATATGCTTCGTCTTTAAAGGGTTAAAGGGTTAAATATTATGAGTGTATGTCTGTGGCCTTAGTTATCCAGCATGCAATGCGCATGCGCCGTATTATATTGTCATCTGTGGCCTGTCTCGTTCTACCATATTTTCCCACGTTATCTTATAAACGGTACGATTTTTGGAAAAAACTGTATTGAACCTACAATGTGTGTTTTGGTTTTATCTACAAACGTTTCTGAAACATTTTACATTCTAAGAAGAATTCAGAGCGATATTGCCATAATAGTACATAGGTGTTCATGTAAAGTACCCGTTATTCTTGTCAGATTTTAATGAAACTTGTACTGTCCCTATAGAGTTTCGAAAAATACTCAAATATCAAATTTCATGAGAATCCGTCCAGTAGGAGCCGAGCTGTTCCATGCGGACAGACGGACGTACGGATGGACATGACGAAGCTAACAGTTGCTTACCGCAACTTTGCGAGCGCCCGTAACAACAAACGGACACCTGAACGGGAAGAGATTGAAAATTTTTAAGTTCCTTAGGAGTTTAGGCCTTAAGATTGTTCTGTAGCAGGCTCTGCCACACCCTTCCATGCTTCCTCCTGACGCGTTTGTATGTTAGGCCACGACAGAATCCTCAAATAAATGAAGAATCAAATGTCAATGTGGACGGTGGGGGGGGGAGGAGGAGGGCTGTGAGGCGACCAGTTGGGGCCCCTTAAGGGGGTTCTGTGGCCCCCACTTGCCTCTCATTCCGTCCTCCCCCGCGTGCTTGTGGACTGTCGCACGCTTATCGCTGCAACACATGACTGTAACCGAACCTTGCTACGGCAGATAACATGGATATGTGAAACGTAATGGTGCAATTCTCAGCGCTGTGCCACACATCAACACTTGTCGAGTGAGTGCACGGCGTGTTAGAACACTGTCCTTACATCGCAGAAAAAAATTGGGGTTCGTCAAATACAAAATTTGTCTAATGTACTATATTCTAATACGTTACAATATCTAACCATATTTATATATTAGTCCTACATGTTTCGATGCCGCAGGGTCATCCTCAGGGACTCATTCAAAATTAAAAGTTAGAAGTTAAGTTTTTAATTTTGAATGAGTCCATGAGGAAAATCCTACGGGACCGAAATATGTAGGACTAATATTTAAATATTGTAAATACTGTAATATAAAGACATTAGAATACGGTGCATTAGTTGGACAAATTTTGTATTTGACTAATAATCATGTACGATATGAGCAATATAAAGTTCGGGTTCGTGTTGCGTGGGTCCACGGTGAGAAGCAAATTAAAAAATAACATAGCTGTCTGTGTAACGTGGTAGCCAGGGTGGCATAGTGGCTAGGCTGCGGGCTGGAACAACCGATGAATCTTGGTTCGATTCCTGGCAGGTGCAAGAGAATTTGTTCTCTTCTCAAAGGCGTTCAGATCGACTGTGGGGTCCAGCCAGGTCCTAGTAAGTAGGTACCAGAAACTCTTTCTTTGGCGGTAAAGCGGCCGGGGCGTGAAGCTGACTACTCACCTCCATCTAGGGCGAAAACCTTCATCATGTACACAGGGGTACTGACTTTACGCAATAAACAAGGGGTGTGCCTTGGGGGGTGGGGGGGCCCCCCCAAATCTTGGTGGCATGAAGAAGCACGCAGCGTGGGGCCTTAATTTACTAATATTCTGCCCGTATTTGCGAATTATTTTTTGCCCTAGAAATGGGAATAATGATTTCCTTCATAGGAACTCACATACTTAATACTATTTCCTTATTGCGTCGTGGACTGCTATCACTTTAGATCTGAAGCTGACATCAGCGACTATGGCAATTACTGTCTTCTATGATGTGACGCCCTGTAGTCTGGTATAAACGTACCGACGTTTCAGAGGATTCTTTCGACTTCATCATCAGGGGAAATTAGAGAAGTTATGTTCGACGCAATTTCTAATCGTTATTTCCAATTTCAGCGTGTTTCTAGCGGTCTGTCGTAAATACAATGACGAAGCCTCGTATTCCATAACAAGAGAGTAATTTAGCCAGCTGAGCAACTGTTAGCTTTTCACGAAGGACTCTGCTCCGTTGAGTGATTTATTTAATCAGTTGTAAGTAGGTGGGTCTCGATCCGAGTTCTGTGCACCAACTGCACCAATGACAGCATTTTACAGAATCTCTCTTGCAGAAGCAGCCCAGTTTCTGTTGGAACGTACTTCAGAAATCCACGTACAAACCTGAAGTACAGTTGGACCCAGCACGCATACATTGTCGGTTTGAAGGTAGAACTCTTAGTTCCATGAAGTTACAAGTAATTGGGTATGTTAGCACGAATAATCGTGGGGTGGTGTAAAAAATAGACTGTTTCCTGAAAGTTTCCCAACAAATTTAATACCTTCACTCCTTCCACCTCTCCTTGAAACCGCCACTGACGTATGTTCCACAAGGTAGCAGCAGCACTACATGCGTAGTACGCACTCGGGCTTGTCAGTTCTTGTCTGACATCTGGTGGCGCGAATACAAAACAGATGGGCGCTTCAGCGTGGAATAGAACTGTGTAGATAAAGCTTCACTCACTACTAGTCTGTTGAGCTGTGCGGTTCTATAAAATAGCTTCGGTCAAATTTGAAGTATCCGGAGGGTAAACAACCACATAATTTGATATGCACTGTTGTAAAGTTTCAGATAAATAACAGTTTGCCTTGATTTATTTGAATTTATCAACAACATATTTGTAACGCTACTAAGGCTCTCTAAAGATAATGAGCTAATAATAAGCTCGTGATATTTGAACTTCATAGATGCTGCAGCATCTAAGTCGACTTTATAATTAAATTTAAAGGTAAGTTTAATTATTTATTTTGCAACCCAGTGCGCAAATTCTACACAGCTCATAAACTAAAGGTGTTTGTTTTATCTCGAAAGAATTTTGTTCCCACTTGAAGAGGCGAAACTCCTCCCATTGAAGTATGTGATTGGCTGATGGCTGGTTACGTAGAGCTGTAGTGCAGCTAGTGGTTGGTAGATATGCATTATACGGGCACGCGGAGCGTCAGTCGTCGTGTAACTGTGAGAGAGGAAAGTGTAGTTCGAGATGGATGTGTTTGAGTGTAAGCGAGTTTGACGGGACTAACCCGCAAAACCGTGGGGCAGTGTCAGTAATAATATTATAAATACATAACCAAAATAAAAGAGTTTTTCCTTTACTTGTACGAATTTTCTTCGTGAAATATAATTTGAAAGTACACTTAATTTAAAGTATAAGTGTGTAGTATTTGGTGTTTTTAAGTGAAAGTTCTTAAACGAATATAATGGTGCCGCAGCAGAACGATTCCAGCCGCTCCAGCAGCCCTACCTCCAGTGGAATACCAATGTTCGGATCTCAGTTGATCAATAAGAACTCCTCAACACCTTATACGGATGCTACACAGGTGAGTCCAAACCGTCTCGACACTTCGAGAAACGAACTGTGATGTGATAAACGAACAAATATGCTGATAACGAAACACGGAAGGGGATTATAGAGGAGTTGGAGGTCCGTGCTTCGATATATATGTGTTGTTATAGTTTGACGAATTATGTTGTTTTTGAAAGTAGGTCGGAGTACAGCGTTTCTTTTAGAAGGTGGTAAGGATAAGGTTTGTATGATAGCTGATAAATCGGGCGTTGTGGCGAGAATTGAAAGAAACTAGATCCAGCCTGTGTTTTCACGTGAGGTGATGAACGAATTTTGGTATATTGATCAAGACTGATTGATTTAAGGTTTTTTCCCAGTTGCTTGGTACAAAGTGAAATAGTGTACAGTTTCGCGTAAAATCGCCGGAAAACGGGCAGTGTTCTATCATTACCTGCGTGTGTCGATTGCCCGGGTGCGGTGATTTGAATTTTAATTGCGTCGTGGTATAAAATGTATTCACAACGACGCAAATATTTCAGTTAATCGCTCCGAATATGTAGATAAGGTAATGTGACACTAAATTTTGGGTGGGTACTGAGTGTTCGTAGTTTTATGGGTGATGATTGTTGTGAATTTTGTGACCGTTATTAGTTGTGGTTCGTGAACGGGACTTGTGCCGTGGTCTCCAGCGGTTGTTCAGCTAGGAGTTGGCCAGTGAAAGTGTTCCTCTGTAGTTGCCAAGTTCCACTGTACGCGCTCCTGACCTTCACACTGCGTTTGGACGGTTGTGTTGTGAATTACGTTTAGGATAATCAATGTTTGTCTTGCGAAGGTTATATCAGTTCCGCGATTTGTGTGTAGTTGGACTTAACGGATTTTCGTTTGAAATTATGTGAAAAATAAGTTTGTAGTCGAAAGCATACGTTATTTGATTTTAGGTACCAATTTTCATCGGAGTTTTAAAAGTAGATTTGTGAACTTACTGAATAATGTTTTCTGTTCGAATAATTTTCTGTAATGTGCAGAAATTATGGTATGTGTTATGGAAATGCCCGTGAATGGAACAGAAGTTATATAACAAATCAATAGTGGACTGCGTTGCGTGTAACCGAACGGGGAAGCGATAAATTGGTGGTAAGTGTATAGGAGCGTTAGATTTAGAAGTTGTGTGTGCCGTGTGTGTGAGTTATTTTTAGAATTTAAAGTGCCGTCACGAGTGAAATCTACGAAGTTTGAAAATAGATGGAGTTTTTTTGTAAAAACGTGTTTGCGGCCGGGAATGGGTTGAAACGTAGTATGGAAATCAAGTACATAAAATTTTGATTTCGTGTTTTGGCTGTGAAGAGTAAAATTGAGAAACAGCCTCACCGTAGGCTTGGTTATTATACGTAAACTGGCGTGCCAGGCAGCAACAGTGGAGGATTTCCACGCATTACTTTTTGAAGGCGTATGTTGGTGTCTGTAACGAAGTGCTGCGAGGCACGAAGCAGCAAGGAGTGTATGGTTCCTCGCAAAGTTAATCGTCGCTTATTGGGGCAAATTTTGCGTTGTATGTAAGGTCAGAGTAGCTTGATGAACGTTATCATGTGCCGCTTCAATAGTCTAGTTTGAAGACACATGAATCCCGACCGTACGCTCGCACTAAACTTGTGATTCATTTTAATAGTATTTTTCCATTTATTTATTGCTTCCTTCGGGTGATGTTCCAATCAGATTTTCGGACTCCAGTGAAATGTCGAGTACACTAGTATCGATCTTACAAGAAAAAACGTGAGCGTGATTGTGAGGTATTCCCCATGACTGGTACGGCTATGACAGTAGATCGTCAGGCGGTATGGTTGCGTTTACCGCAGAGACATGTTGTCTGGGGTTGGTGTTCTAGTGACATAACTGTGTTTGTTGTAATGCGAGCGTGTGTGTGCTTGCTCTGTAGCGTTACCATGCTGATTTTCCGTTCCCATATGATCTTATAGCACACAAAACGTGACACCCGTTTTCTGCGGCCGCAGAATTGATCGTCAGTGGCGTTCGAGTCGTCTAAGTTGCTGTTGATCCGTGAGAATGCGTTTCTGAACGTCATAGGTATAATGTTTCTGAATGGAAATAGTCGTAGCCTGTTTTAAGGTACTGTTCCAAGAGTTACTGACAGTGATATTCAGTTTCGGGTTCGAACTGCGTGAGCCCTACCGAATGTTAGTGGTGTGAATTACACCCTGGTAGTTTTCGGCCCGACGCGTGTGGTGGTGCATAAAATATGATAGCTTGCAGTACAAAACATTTATTGTTTCTTATCTGAACTGGTTTATGTAATAAGTGTCTTATGAATAATTAGTTCTGCAGTTATAGAAAATTTTAGAACACAGTCATAGTACGTTTTTATCCAGTAAAAAGTTTCATTGTACGGTGTACGGGCGCCACACCGAACGGTGATTGTAGATTCTGAAAGGTGTGGGAATCGAATAGTAGGCGTAAAAGATCACCCGGTGCGTGAAATTCGTCTTCGTTGCATGTTCAGGAGAGAACAACTTTTGGGGAAATGGTAGCTCGTTCTGTTAGGCGCAACCCGGTGGATGCTTTCTCAGTCTCTCTACCTGAGGACGGCAGCAGATCCAGCTCTTGAAACGCTTACTTTTTTTAAAATACGAGACGACGGATAATATCGGGACGGTGCTGCAGGTAGAAACTTCAGTCGGCCGGGCCTCCTGAGCATATGATTGGGCGCATTTTTTCATCGAAACCCTGTAACTTGTAGAAGTGCGGTGGCGTGGAAGCGTGGGTATTGAGTAAGGAGAATGTTTCGGAATTTTTCCTGACAGTTTAAAAAAAGAAAATGGCGTTACTTTCGCAAGTGTTATCGCATGTTGCTAGAGTTTGGGTGGACGGGCAGATGTTCCCAGTTCAAAGTGAAACATTCTGTATTCTAACGCACGAGAGTGTAGGACTTACGGACTTAGTGGTATACATCATCGTTGGGTTACAGAGTAGTTGGTTGTTAAACGAGGCAGTCCCCTTGTCATTTTTTATGTGGCCAATGTCGCTTGTTACTTCCAGCCGATAGCCCCACGCGTGTGGGCTGGTTGCTGAGCTGCTAATGTTTATACGGTAAGCACTTCGACCGGAGGTGGCGTACAGTTTGGTCAGATAAAATAGTGCCCTCTAAGCCCATATTGCTGTAGTTATTGTCTTTTGTTAGTTTTGTGCCATCAGTCGATGACAACTACGAATGCGAGATAACAGTGCAAGTTTTTTTTTTTTTTGGCTTCGCTGTTGTGGAGAAGATAACGAATTTCGGAAACAGCGATAGGTGCTAGCGCATGAAACTTAGCCAGTCTGAAGTGTCAGTGGTGTTGATGTGAAAATGCGTGGCCGCATGCTTGTATTTGTTGCTACGTGCCATGTAGTTTGTCCACACAAGTATGGGGAGATTTCGTTGCGCAGTGACGAATTTCCGAAAGGATATTGCACCCCAGTCGCGGTCAGTTGCCAATATGCCGAACATATCACGAACATCTTCGGTTCCGTGTATCAGTCATAATATGTCGTATCGCATGTCTGTACTGAGTACTTTTTGTTAGAACGCTACAAAATCAATAACATCCGTGTAGGAAACTAGAATTCATTATCAGCAATTGTTTATTCATTTCAGAGTGCTATGAAGTACTTTTTTACGGTTTTATTTGTCCTTAAACTGAATAATTTGTTGGTGAAGTATGTAGAGGGAAGAAATGGTTATATGTATAGCATGAAGGAAGTCGGTCGACTGAACTTACGCAACCAGTGGTTGTATAGATATGTGGTCATATGTGGGCGAATTTTATCGTTATTTGGTCATGCATGTGTTTTAGTCCCCATAGAGCTGGTATGTTTGTTCTTCAGATGGTGCGTGTGAAAAGAGGATGTTTTAGTTATTTGTAATTTAACGACGCTGGCATTCGCTGTATGTGTTGGTCTGCGTAACAGTGCATTGGAAGGGATGTGGAAGGAAGCGATCGTGACCTAGTTTGAAATAATATCCCGACATTTGTCTGGGTAGATTGAGGAAAGCCCCAAGATAGTCGGGAGTGTGTTGTGGCGGGGATTCGAACCAAGCATTTTCCAAATACAAGCGTTATGACTTGAACGAAGTTGTGAAGTGACTTAGTGAACGTGTTCGGAAAACGTCTTTAGCGGCTAATGAAACTGGAGCATGGAACAGAATTAATTCTGAAACAACGAACGTTTACGCGGGATTATATTTGCACGACGCTGTGTGAACCAGGTGGAAGTTTCCCCCGCTGAACTCGGCACAGTAGCCGAGAAATTGCGAGCCCTTCTCGCTGGTAGCAGTGAGCCAGTACTTAACAACACAGCAGGTACTCAGAATGATACCGCTGGCAGGCAAGCGTCAAATTTAGTCATTTAGTCAAGTATTTTGATGGCTCATCAAACATTTGCTGTTTATGCTATCACCGGCTGATGCACCGTGTGAGCTGTAGCATTGTTTTTCTTGTAGTAAAGGTGATTTTATCTGCGAGTTCTAAGAAAAGGGGTGTAAGTGTGAAATGTACATAACGTTCGGGATTTATGGTTCGCTAAAGACGTGTGGCTTGATTGTTCTCTAGGAGGTAACTGCACACAGACCTTGGATCATAATTTCATGAATAGAATATTCGTGGAACTGTACATGGATTTTCGGAACGGCAGTAAGGACTGTTCTGAGTGTTGACGTACTCGTTTTAATGTAACTATGCATTGTAAATAAAATGACCCATCTGCGTTAACAGTAGCATTATATACAGGTCATAACAACCAGGTGCAGAAACGAACTCTAGGGTTAGTATCGGGGTTAGCGAGTCTTCAAAGAGTTACGTTCATTCACGTCTTCGGGGTTGTGACACTCTTGTTGGGCGATCAGCTCGGAACGTTTCGAAGGATCGTGTTGTAAGTGTATTGGTTTTAATGTGTGTCTCGTACGGATTGGTTGAGTGAGGAATAATAAAACAAGAGAGCGTTTTTGTGGAATGAATAAAGAATTTTGAAACGTTTGTAAAATTGGTAATAATTCCAATTCAGATGTAATGAGTTCGGGAAGTAATGCACGTAATTAAGTAGTTGCAGATTCCGGTGGCCGCGCCGTCTAAGGCGCGGGTCTGCGTCTGCTCGCTTGCTGGGACTGTGGGTTCGAATCCCGCCGGCGGCATGGATATCTTTCTCTTGTGGGTGTTGGTGTGTGTTGTCAGGGCTGAAGTCTCTTTGACGGGCCGATCACTCGCTTAGAGGATTGTTACCGAATGTGGTGTGTTTTTGAGTGTGAGATCTCAAAATCTGAGCGATGAGGAGGCCTAGGCATACGAGGGCTGTCGAACCGTGAAAATTAAAATAAAGTAGTTGTCTCCGCAATTTTTTGTTTATAAAAGGTGGATTGTGGCATTAAACATATAAATTCAGAAGCAAAATAGGAGCCAGACACATTAAGGTTTTTGTGAAAATAAAATTGAATTATAGTATCGAACTGTGATGTAGAATATAACGCATTCTTAAGAATTGTGGTTGATAAATAAAAGCGTAAAGTACTCCAGGTTGAGGAAGTAAAATATTATTTTCAGAGCGTGTTGAACATCCCTGGTGCAGGATAAACCCTATTTTCTAGAGATTTTTAGATGAGATTTGTGGTGGTCGTATTTCTGGTGGTACTTTGATCATCGACATCAGCATTCAGCGTATAGTACTTAGCTTATTAAAATGTGTGGAGAAAGACCTATATCGATAGAATATTCATAAAATTGGAGTTTTAAGCTACCATCTTTGGTATCATCAGAAACGTTACAAGGAAGATGCATTGCATTTTTTTTGGTCGAAGTTCATGCGTTTTAATAGTGATATTCTACGTGTGGGTGGATCATTACTTAACTGTATCGCTAAAACGTTAGTTTAGGAGTGGTTGTGTCCAGCGGTGCATAGGCCCGAAATACTGAGTGCCTGGAGGCCCAGGAGTGTGGCGGCAGGTATTTTAGAGCATACTCGTTTTTCCACCCCCCCCCCTTACAAGGATACCCCATATGGAAATCACGAATTAGTTAGCTGGTGTTTGTATATGTTGTAAGTGCATTGGATGACCAGTTTCTATCACCGTCGCTGATGTTAGGTTTTCACCGATGCGTTTCAGTTTTCAGGGTTAATATAATGTACTCTGGTAAATGTGGATACTCACTTGTCAGACCGCACGGTGTCATAAATCGGAAGACCACAACTTGAAATTTCATTGAGTGGTTACAAAAAAACGTTATACTTGTAGGCAAATCATCTTCTGTAGTATATATTACGTTATACTTGTAGGCAAATCATCTTATGTAGTATATATTATGAGAACTTTTAACTATCAAGGTAGGCGTTTTTGAAAGTTGTTGGCGGTATCTCATTTCACGTTGGGGTTGCGTTCCTGAAAATCGCAACGTGGAGCGAAACAACTCAGAACAGAACATTTTTCCTTTCAAGAATTAACGAAATTGGAATCTGAATACCCGAAATAACGTTAATCTGTGTCCAGTCGGCGTTCAAGGAGTTTTCAGAATCCAAAATTTGTCGTCGTTAAAGCGTAACAGCGTTCTGCGCCACGTTAAATATGGACTGCCCGTGGAACAGTAATGTGTGTTTCCCAGCTACACTTTTTTCGTACTGTAGGAATGAGTAATATTACAAGAGAATTATCAGTTTTTTTTTGGCAAGGAGTTAGTCAGTTGTTTCTGCAGTACAAGGCCAGTGACAGGGAGAGATGCGATTTCCTTATCCTGTCCGCATCCTGGCCTTGTGGTGATAATGACGTAGTTGTCAGCCACGTGTTTATCAGTCCTTATACTGTGCTATGTATAATGTCTGGAACTGAAATTATTTCGTGACACGATTTTTCATTTATAACATATGTTTCACATTTCTTTTATTTTTATCCAGACATGACTTTGGAAAAACTGAAGTGTTTGGTTTGGAAATTAACTCACTTCCGTAAAAATTATTCTACATTGATGCGGCAGCTGTTGGACTCTGTTCAAGCGCTACAAACAGCTGCGTAGTGAGTTGGTGTAGGCTTGCTGTTTACTGTGGAATCCAAAGGCAAAAGGTTATGGGCTGTGACGCCGTGTACTTTGGTGGAAAGTAACGCTGCTGTGTGTTTCTCTTAAAGGCGAAATTTAGATCACGACTTCGTAGGATGAGGGCTCATTGACTCGCGAAGTTTTGTTCTGTTTAGACAAGAATAACGTCGAAAGAATTTGTGAAGGATGTAATATTTAAGTCAACATTTACATTAATCTTCATGTACGTTATTTGCAAATAGCGCATAGTTAACTGAATTTCAAATGAAATCCGTTCAAAGTGGACCAGGATAGAGTACGGTATAGCGACTCGCTACGGGCTGGTCGGTCCGGGAGTCGAATACCGGCCGGGGGGGGGTTTCCGCATCTGTCCGGATCGGCCCTGGGGCCACCTCAGCCTCCTGAACACAGGGTATGGGGTCTCTTCCCCATGCATAAAACGGCCGGGGCGTGGCGTGGCGTTGACCACCCACCCACATCTACCGCCGACTTTAAAGAAAAAGCTGTGCCTGTACTTGCCCTTTGGGCGTTCATGACCCGTTTTAGGGCGAAATTGACCTCTACCTTTTACCAATCCGTGCAGAAGTTGATTGGTGTAAATTGTATGGTGCACAAATGTCAACACACAGAGCAAATTGATGTTGGACGCTCGAGGTAAAACGAAGGAAGCGGGAATGTAAAAATTGTGTATATAGGCATGTTCAGAGTACCTCACAACTTGGGGCCACAGAAGCTCGTCACCGGACCCCCCCCCCCCCACCCACCCACCCACCAAGTGCGCATCTGCAGCGCGTGAGCAGATGAATCCAGCTGATAGCAGCGGCGACGTGTTCGAAGGCGCGTACTATATTTTGCCTTTTGGACGTTGGGGCCATTTGCTCGTATTCCACTGGGGGCATGGTGGTATGACTTGAGTTGTGTGTTTTATGTTCTGTGTAGGTTGAGGACGTGCCGATACCAGGTCTCGGGGGGGGGGGGGGGGGGGGGGGGGTCCTCGCGTTTATCTTTAAACAGGATTTAGAAACCCGAAAAACGGAAGGCGTTGTGCGGCTTTGGCCTTTAGCGCCATTGAATAGAGCCGAGTATATAGTCGCGTCCGAGCGTTGTTTTTCGGAATTTGTTGACGTACCTCTCGTATGTGTAGCCTTACTTCCTTGTATGTGCGTGAAGAAGATTCACGTAGCCAGGCCATTTGGCGCCCGGGGCGGGTAATTGCAGTGACCGCCCTAATAGTAATTATGAACTTTAAAGAATTGCGATCGTTTATTGACTTTTCTTTAATTTGGCTGAATAATTTCAGATTTGTTGAGCGGAGAGAATGAAAACTGTTCATTTTAAATATTCATTTTGCCGTCCCTTGCACTCTACCTCCCGGGGCAGCCGTACCACTCGCCCCCCCCCCCCCACACCCATAAATGATACTGAATTAATCGTGCCGAGGTTATGAATGCGTTGAGCTATATTTGCCCTGCGTACGTCTTTATGACGTGGTGCTTAGCGAAGCCCAGGGACAGCATTACCGTTAGATGAGCGACTGTCGGCTGTTAAAAACTGTTCCATGCACATTAATTTGTCGTATGTAGTTAAGTGGCTGAGAAACGTACTCATTCATACCTCAAAAACAATCGCCCTTCATTCGACCAAACAGCTGTGGTAAGAAGTAAAAATTACCGTGCTTTTCAGTTTAAAAGCAAAACCGTATACCGCGATGTATTTATGTGTTTTGATAGCCTGAATTAGTCGCTTGTGCTACCCCGCGATAGCCAGGTATCTACCATAAGGTGTTCGTCATTCTAAATGTTACAATTTCCTTAAATAGTCGAAAGGTTACATTTCCTTCGTCACACAGTAGTCCACTGCCCGTAGAGAGTTCGGAAGTTACGAGGCTAGGGCATGCAAGCTCCATAGCATTATGCAGTGCATGGTTACAGACAGATATAAGAGGACATGGTGTAAGCATGGGGGCTTTCGCTTCGTTGTGAAACGGAAGTGGAATTCTCAAAATTCGTCAGAGCGCGAATCAAGGAAGCGGCCCAAAGATGCTTATCAGTTGCTCAGGTAATATTTCTCTTAGGAATTCTGTAGCGCCAAACAGTGACATCCGTTTCCTGATCTTATGCAGTTCTAGGAAAATATTAATTGCATGTAAGCGTGATGTTTCCGTGGGCCTTGTTTAGTGTAAAATTGTTAAGAGAAAGTGATATCCTCCAAGATTAACTGGTGTCATTCATCAAGACCGGTGGAGGTTGCCCGCCCAACACGGTGGACACACAGTATGGCGTTAATTCATTTGAAGGCGACGTGTAAGCTTCATACAGAAGATAACTTCATTATGTTTACTGCAGCTGTTCGCAATGTTGGGCGGGAATTTTGATGAGTAAAGTACACAGGTTTATGCTTCGTTGTTCAGAGTTACTTACGCTAATTTAACTAAAACAGGGATAATAGTTTTCCGCTTAATTAGGTATCAGACAGTGATAACATGGTAGAGTGGAGATATACGGTAGACGATAAGTTGAAGGGGTTACGATGGGAAAACAAAAATTGCGGACAAAATTTTGGGGATGTCCGTGGACCACAGTTTTGTAACACTGTGTTTCTGTGAATTGAATTGAAATGACTCGGGGATCGTATCCACTGGTGGACGTCGGTGTTTGCGGTTTTGTTCGGTTCTGTTACCCAGTTAGTGCATCCGAGCGTGTGATTGTTCGGCCAATAGAGTTCCTGGCCGCTGATTGATCGACCGCAGTTCGATTCCAGAGAAGCTTTGGTCTTGTCCAACACATAGTGTGGTCACTCTGCCTGGAGTGGAAGTTGCTGGACCGTGAGGCTGCTAACTGCCAACATCTAATGCAAAGGTTCGAGAATGCTTTGGGGGGGGGGGGGGGGGGTTTACCGTTACACTTTCGATGCATCTGAGCATTGGAGTAACACCCGAGGTCTTGGGAATGAATGCCTGATTTAGTATACGTAATGTACATACATTGATACTGTATGATCTATTGGAAGACCAGGAGTCGATCTGTAATAGATATTACATCAATGATAATTATTTTTAAACATTAATAGCAAGATAACGAGTTTGCAACACGAAACCTGGATTGTACACGGCAACTTTCATTCAGCCCGTTAATAGTGTGGGATGAGCAGGAATGCCATTTAATTCTGCCACATTAATCGGCAAGACTTCACAGCAGGGCTGTGGAGTCGGAAGGAATTTTAGATGGGTTCGGAGTCGGTACATTTTTACCGACTCCGACCTCTACTTACTTACTTATTTACTTACTTACTCCTTCCCTCTTCTACCTACTTGTTCACAGTAGGTGTTCGAGGGTTTTTGTGATTTCACGTGACTATACTCAAGCACACACCACAGTCGGTAGGACTCCTCTGGACGAGAGGTCGGCCAGTCGCATAGACCTCTGTCTGACAACACACACACACACACACACACACACACTGTACAAGACAAACATCTATGCCCTCGGTGGGATTCGAACCCACGATCCCAGCAAGCGCTCGGCCGCAGACCTACGCCATAGACCGCGCGGCCACTGGGGTCGGCTAAAATCTTAACTAGACTCTCCAACTCCAGAGCCCTGATAGCTACGGTAACCATTAGACTTACACTTAAATATAGGTTATAAGCTTAAAGAGTAGTCTGATGATTCACGTGGTGGTGATGAAATGTCTTATAGGTTTACCGTTATTGATACGTATTGAGATTTTATGAAGGAGTCGGAATCGGAGTTTTAAAAATTGAGGAGTCGGAGTCGGAAGTTTTGTCTACTAACACCACAGCCCTGCTTCGCAATCTTGTTTTCCGTAATTTTTAACTTATGTTGAAGAGTATACAAAGAAACGGTTTTCGAATTGTTAAGACCGCGTGACCCAACTATAATATTTGACTGCATATATTTTTAGTAAACGTCTCCTGCCTACTCATTGTAGGGGTAGAGGGCTATTGTTGCACCTGATCACAATCAGTGACTCATACACTCGGTAGGACTCCTCTGGATAAGGGATCAGCCCGTCACAGAGACCTGTACCTGATAACAGACAATATTCACAAGAGAGACATCCATGCCCTCGGCGAGATTCGAACTCGCAATCTTAGCAAGTGAGCGATCACAGGCTTAAGCCTTATAGCGCGCGGCCACTGGGATCGGCTTTGCTATACATACTGAGGAGAGTAGTAAGTAAAGAGGATTTTACATTTATTTCCCCAGTTTTGTTGGAGCTTCAAAAGTTTTCCCCCGCAAGACTTGCATATACCGTGTAGCGTGTTATGTTATTGTAGTGTGATGTTGGAGATTGCAGTTAGTTGCGTAATTCACTGCCTTAGCCTTGAGTACCATGTACTTGTTTGAACATGATCACTGCAGATCATTGCACTCTTTAAAAAGAAGCTGGTGTAATATTTGGTAAGCGAAATTAGCTGCTGTAAAGAGTGTGTCTCTTTAAAAGGCAGTCTGCAGGTTTTTTTTTTCAGATGCGTTCGTTGCGCGTCTTCACAGTTTTGGGGAACATGTTTGTTTGTTGCAGAAAAGTATCGTTTTACAGCTAATCGTATTATTGGAATCATTCTGCACGGCGTCAGTTTTTTTCTTTTGCCTCTTTGTATGTTCACTGTATCGAAATATATTTCAGATAGAAGCTGTAAGTTGCAATGAATTGTGTTGTACTGAAATGTGCATAGTTTTTTTTTCTTCCCGGCGAGGAACTCTGTTCATTTCAGTTTCGTGTAAAGCTGGACTTAACGAAATTGGCCGTACAGCTTATAATGCAGACGCCAAATAACATTTAATCGAAACCCGTTTAGTAGTTTTCAGGCACAAAACACACACGTGCAATAATGGATTACAAAGTAGTTAGCCATACAAAGCCTGGCATACGTTCTAAGCGTCCCTCTTTTATGTCATTAGGAAGGCGTGCTAAAAACAGGATAAAAGATTTGTTGTGTCCTTTAGAAGCAAGTAGACCATATCTTTTTTCACATAATGTGCATTGCTGAGTTACTTCGTAAGGTCATTTCGAAACGGCATTATTCAAGAATGTGACCAGTAGATACCCGTAGGTGCCAGAGTTACGTCCGTGGAAGTTAAGCGGCCGAGGTGTGAGAATGATGATCTCAGTGTTGAGGTTAGTGCATGGAGCTGCAGTGTTGAGGTTAGTGCATGGAGCTGCAGTGTTGAAGTTAGTGCATGGAGCTGCAGTGTTGAGGTTAGTGCATGGAGCTGCAGTGTTGAAGTTAGTGCATGGAGCTGCAGTGTTGAGGTTAGTGCATTGAGCTGCACTACCAGTCCGCTGTGTCTTCTTGGTCAGGTTCTGAATTACGAGTGAGTAGGAGAAAACTGTGAGATGTCATGTTTTTACGGCGGTGACTGCGTTGCTGTGTAAGTAGGATCTAAATTTTCGGCGGAACTTGTGACCGCCATCTTAATGGGAGAGAAATACTTCGTGGCTTTGAAGGTAGAGGCGTTACGTTATTACGAAACGTTAGTACGTATTTACGAAACTGTGCTTCGCACACACCAAAATGTTTTAAACTTTGCCTTTACTTGTAGTGTGGACAGCCCAATATCTGACTCGTTGAGTATCAATAGTTCTTTGATACGAAGCATGTGAACAAACGATACTTTTTCTAATTCCGAAACAGTCCACGCATCCAGCTCTAATCCGAAAGTGTTAACAATAGGAGAAAGTTAGCCGTTGGTATATATGGCTTGCGAGACTTTTCTTTTAGTTCCGAAACAATTCAGTGTTTCCATCCCTACTCCGAAAGTGTTAAGAATAGGGAAAAATGGAAGTGTTAAGAATAGGGGAAAGTGGGCTGTTGGTTTATATGACTTGCATAATTGAGCCGGTCACGTTGTGTTGCGTAACAGTGACAGATGCTAGGTACCGTCACGCATGGGAGAGGGACCATAAGCTGTGTTCGCATTGTCAGCCCAGAATCTTACGGGGAACACCTGCAGGCATTTCCCGAAAAAACTAGATTCATCTAGACAGCAGCTGATGGCAGTATCATGACATACAAAGTGGCATCTTTCCTTCTGTCCAGTCTGAACTGTAGAAACATGCAACGAAGTGCTGTAGGACCATGCTGGACGTGAACTCTGGCTGCTTTCCAGGAATTTATGGATCTTCGAGTTAATTTCTAGCTTTTTTTGTGTGTGTTTGCAGGGGAGTCAGGTAAAGGTGCAACACGTGTTGTATAGGGGAAATGGGGTAGAGCTCCCCACTTTTAATATATACGCGATATCGAGGTGCATTCGGTTTGCAGGCGGACTCCTCGAACGGTTTTTTTTGTTCTTCATGGTTAAACAACACGTGACATCCTGTAATAGTCACGTTTTGCTGATGGGCGGGGTTGTCTTCATGCCGTGGTTTCGGAAAGAACGCTTGGGAAACCCAGGAGTGGATGGGATAATATTAAAATCGGATTTTAAATAATGTGGGACAGCAGTGTAGGTCCCAGTGGTGGGCTCCTGCAACCACGGGAATGAATGGTAGGGTACCGTTAAGTTCCGGAAATTCATGACCACATTAGCGGATATTGGCTTCTCAGCAGGAACGCCACGAAGTTCGGGTAATATGTTGACCAGTTTAGCGGATATTGGCTTCCAACAGGAACAGCCTTACCATGTAGTTCATAGATACGTGGATGTTGGAAAATTTGTACTTTACTGTGGTTAACAAATTCCCCCGGAGCTGGCCTGACAAAAACGCTTATGTCTTTCTGATTTACTTCTGTAATCTAACCGTGTGACCCGGGGGATCCGTCGCCAAAGGAACGAAGAATGTCGTTATAAGTTATCCCTAGGTGAGAGTGGAGGAGTTGCATGCCCCCTGGTTCACGGTAACATACGCTCTGAGGCCAAGGAAATCCAGCATGTAATAGTGCGTAGTACAAGCAGATGGCAGTGTGAATACTATGGCGGCACGTCCTATGATAAGCACGTGGTTGATGATAATATAATAATATAATTAATTCACGGTGTTTTGTAAAGTCAAAATAAATCATATCGGAACCCATAGAGGGGAGTCTTCCCCAAAGACAATAATTACATCATGGTTTTCTAAAAGAAGCTAGTAATTAACACAGCAGACCGCTGGATACTGAAAGACGGTAATTGATTACCGTATAAAGGTAAGGTCCGTATACACGCCACGTAGTCATATAGGGAAGTGGAGGGGTACTTCCACACATTCTCAGTCTCGGCGTTAGATTGAGGTATCAGCGTCACTCCCCAGCATTTACCTCTCAGAAGAGCGCCCAGGGTGTCTCAATTGGAGGCTGGTTGGGTCCCAGAGCCCGTCGGAATCGGCATCAAATTAACTCGAGTCCCGCCATCTCGTGAGAAACAGGAATCTGGCGCGGCAGATATGCCAGTAGGGTACCGGTAACCCGAACTTGAAGCAGGTTTCGCCGGATATGTCGTCACTCAACCGTGTGTGGGGGGGGGGGGGGGGGGGG
>BLKM01010328.1:8115-146682 GCA_013340265.1 Coptotermes formosanus | reverse complement strand
TTTTTTTTTTTTTTTTTTTTTTTTTTTTTGTACTGTAAGGAGACTTTGAGTATCAAGTTGCAGCAAGCGGTGCGGTCATGCCAAGGTCTGCAATTACTGCCCTCCCCCCTCTGCTGTTGCAAGTGTAATGACATCATGTGCTGTAGGAAGCGGGTTGCCGCCCGATTTCAAGGCCCCACTGTCACTCGAACTCTAGTTCCGTAACTGCCGTCTTGCCATCTCTGTCTAGAGTCTGGCATTCTGCCATACTTTCCACACAAGCAGACTCAAAACATACCGCCACTGTTTGAGTTGGAAAAAAAAAGTGCCTCGTGTGTTGCTGATTCATGTGTCTGTACTGCTGAAAGGTCATATGCAGAACATTGTTTTGTTCGACCGCGTCGCAGACAAAACGTTAGCTGGAATAGCGTCTCTGTGACAGGTACGATCGATTGCATGAAGTCTCTGCTAGGTTGATGCCGCAGACTGTAGTGGAACTGCATATGCCTACGAATTATTACGTATCGGGCAAACACGTTCTGGAACGTGGCATTGAAATACAAGTACATAATTCTTTTTTAGACGTAAAGGGTTAGTTCTTATGTGTATAATTTTAAGGACTATATCACAGAAAAGTGAAGTATCATTTGTTGACCTTGCAGTCGATGTTTCGTATTTATTATTGCCAAGGTCCGGAGTTTCGATTGTAGATAGAATTCAGATCCATTAACTGCTTGTTATTAAGCGTGTTATATCTTACCCTGTAAAACACGTGTTGTAGATACGGTTATACAGCCGGGTTTGAAGGTTATTGTGGAAGTGACCCGGAAGTACTTGCAGGCCAACTCGTCTACTTTTTGTGTCAATCACACCTTTGCATTGCACTCCCGTTATCACCAACAGGGCTCTGGAGACGGTGGTTTAACCGTGAAGGACAGACGGATTATTAGCGTGATGGCGACATGCCGTAAAGGCTACGAAAGGCAACAGAGTATCTAAACCAAACTGTATTGTACGTAAAGGTGACATCAAGAAAGATGAGTGAGAACGTGTAGATGATTAAGGTTGAAAAACGGATGGTATGAGGTTTCTCAAATGACGCAACTATTGGCGTGTGACCAAGAGGCGTTAATAAATATATTTACGCTTTAAATTGGTGTAATGACGTTGATGGACTGTATATAGCAAGTGTCTAAGGACGTACCGATTTGGGCACTGTAAAGAAACGAATGTAATAGCGCGCGCGCGCACACAAAATGTATTGCATATTTATTGAGCAGTAGTTTGCAGAAAAAATTGCTTGCTGCTTCTTAACAATAGTGTGACATTCAATTACTGCTAAGGGAGAGTGTGTCTGCGTCTCCAACGCGTCCAGTGCTCGCTCAGACTCCTGTTGATAGACTACCAGGAGATAAAGGGTCACGAAGTCGATGTTAGATATAAGTGGAGTGGTGTTTCCATTCTCCTATATGCCTTCATGTCTTTCACAGGGACAGTACATTCCGCCAGGAGTACTTGTCGGTCAGGACAAACAAGGGGTGTAATATAATATAGATACATGAAAGGTGAATAATGTTGCATTTTTCATTGTTTTATGAAATAAAGGTGACGGGGGAGTGGGGGTGTTGCTCCACACATTAACCTCGTTACTAGATGGAGGTGAGTGGTCAGCTTCACGCCGCGGCCACTTTACTTCCGGCGAAAGACGTCCAGTACCCACTGAATAGGGCGCTCGATGAGCCCTAATGCTTGTCTGGAAACATGCGGAAGAAAAAAATCTGTCCGTAGAATCAAATTATGGTCACTCAGTCGGCCTTCCCGTTGTTTGGTCACTGTACTGAGCTACGCTGGCTCCACGTAGATACAAGAATACCGAAAAGCAGCCATGAAACTTGCAGGCGACGTTCAGGTCTGTGGAAGATACGTTGCGTATTTTGATTATGTTGTGGCGCCAAACATGCACATTGCATATTATCGGTGCAAACAGCAGCCTTGAGTGTTATCAGTATTTGTGGGAGTTGCGTGGAAAGCGGTTTCTTAGACCGTTGTGTCATATCCTTTAGGTCACGTCTGATTGGCTTCTACGTAGCATGAAATGGCAAAGAATCTATAGACACGTGTGTTGGTTTTATCCGGTAGGTTACTCCGCCCGTGAAGCGAGGCTGTCGTCAAACTAGCGTGAACGCTGCTTTATGTCCGTTTTTCCCATTAGGTGGAGATCCGTACAGCTGTGTCTAGTTTGTGTCCTAACGGAAACTACCCTGACCAGTTCTTGTTTAATACTTCGGTTCGGTTTACTGGTCACTAAATTAGCTTTGCAAATGCAGTACTGCCGAAAGCGTAAACTTATCTATACATAATACAAAGACGCTGGGCTCCTTTCGGTGCATGTTGAGTTTGTGGAACTGAAAGCATTGTAGATGTTCTGAGCATTAGCTTTTTGTAATTAGGCATGCGCACACCATGCTAATGTTGTTAGAAAATACTGAATGTACCTTTAGATTCATTCCGTCAAGCTTACCGAAATAGTCTATAAAAATGCTGGAGGATTTTGAATTTTCCAGTGTATTCGTTAACTTCTGAAATCTGTTCACATATGCAGGTTATATATTTTATATCGTGTGTTCAAGGACTCCTGTAGTTACGTACAATCTGTAGCGTCAGTTCGAAGTATGATTAGTGTATTGGAAAATATGTGGAAGGAAGAGGTTCCTTAGCGTTTTCCTTAGGGATTAACTAAAATCACGTTAGCCGCTCTTCGAGGCTTGGAACTTGAGCACGAAGCAGGGATGTTAACCACTCGGCCGTCATGAAATAGTGCTGAATGAGATACGAACATGGTCTCTATTAATGATGGGCCAGCTCGATACAGGAAGTTGCATGGTGTGGAACAGAATGGGCCATAAAGGAAGAATTCAATACGCGTCCCACCCACGTATTTTGAATTATGTATGAACTGAAACTCCATCAACACCTGCGATTTGAAATTCAATCTTTTGCTTTGGCGCATAATTTAAAGGATTTTTTATGAAGCAGTTTTTGCATTCCTTTTACGATTCAACCCGCAGATTTCTGCACCGCCAGATTTCACTGTGTTTATTCTCGTCCTCGAGATCAGTAATGAAACGTGGGATGAATCCAAGAACTTAACTGAGCACATCAGCAGTCAGTGAACGGTTCATGAAGTTTATACGTATACGTCCACTAAAATCACCGACGGTTGCAAAGTGGCAGCCTCCACCTCTTATTCGGAAAGATGCTGGTTTGAATCCCGATCTGTAAAGATGGGAACCTGGAATTCGTTCTTTTGCGTTTCTTCGTTCTAGCGCCAAGTCCTGGAGTAGTACCTCCACGTAGGCTACGCCAAACCGGTTTCTGCGTGCGGCTTGCTAAATGCATCACTGGCCGCATATCCTTCAAAAGTAATAATTTTGAGGGTGGGAACGCAACGTGACACTGTATTGCTGGTAAAGTTTTAAGAGATGACTATTTCTTCTGTACCTGTTGTACATGAAATCTGTCGCGTCAGGTTCAGCGCCATGTAACGTCTTGTGAGATTTTGAGGCTCTAACAGCAATGAGTGTACGAGGCTTTGTAGTTGGTATATAGTTATCAACGTTTCGGAGGAACTTGCCGCCTGTGTTTCAGGATGGAAGGTGGTTCCCCCGAATCCAGTGATACCTGTCCACTAACCTACCCGTCTTCGCATCGCAGAATTTGATCCATATTCCTTAGATTATGATAACTTGGTAAGGTAGCGTTTATGCTACAGAAATCAGTCATAGTATGTTGACCCCAGCTGCGACCACGTAGCTTCTCACGAATAGGCATTGAAGGCTGTTTGTGGCGAAATGAGTTGGCAGTGGTATTGGTTTTATACTGACAGGTCAGTCGAGACCACATCCCACTATATTTCCTTAAGATTAGTTTTAAAACTGTCCCCACGTCTTCCTCTCTCACACACACACACACACACACACACATATATATATATACATATATATATATATATATATATATATATATATATATATATGGTCGAACCCGCTTATAACGATATCGGTTTATGTGTCACCTCGTGTATAGCATCAGATATTCTGTGGTGCCAATTAATTCCTCATAGTTAACCATGACGTTATAGTTGTCGGTTAGGACAACACTCTTTATAACGACACAATATTCAATCCCTTTCACGACTTTACAACCGAGTTGGACTGCATTTTAGTGTTTTGTTTATGCGTGTTTGCGATGTTTTCCCTTTCGAATGGTACGTTATGATCTTGAGTCAGAAGATCGTGACTAAGCTAACAAGTCCGTTCATTGGGTCTGAGAAAGTTTGCCGCAGAAAGTGATCGCTAACGTACAGGTTGAAATTCGAACTGGTGACCACCCGAACACAGCATTTTATGATAATTCCTTAACCGCCATGTTCGTAGTATGGGACATTCAACTGTTAAAAAGATAGTCTGATGCAACTTCAGAACTACGCTCATGGTTCCGAGACAAGGCAGTTAATCTGTTGTCGTTAGGACTAATCCACAGAAAATGAATTGCTGACGTAAGCACTTGAATCACGCGGCGTGTTAAATTTCCGACAGCTTATCCACGCGACTTCAACCCTGTTTCCTCACACTGTAAACTGCCGATGGAACGAGTTGTGCTAGGTGTGACGACATCGAGACCGTGGAACGGTGCGAAGTACGTTTTGGCTGGTTTGTCGCGAAATTACGGGCGTTAAGCACCACACGAGGAATGACAAGTGGGGTATACTTCACTTATGTTTTAACTTTGGACATTGGATGGATGAATTGCAAACTGCACGCAGCAACCACGTTTTCTGTGAAAAAGTGCCCAACAGCCGGTCTGGCCTCAGTGGTGAATGGAAAGGTCTCCTTCACAGAGAATGGAACTAGAAACCTCCGTCCAGGCGTTAAGTGTGGTTAACTACATCGACTAAGGTAACCCGCCTAATAACTGAACAGTTCACAATGATGTGAATTTCAGCAGGCAAGAAGAATAGCAAACAGGCGTTGGAAACTTCGGAATGGAAATCTTGATGTTGACCTACTGCATGCATGGCACACAGAAAGGGTGTAGGAGAGAGGATGTCGTCAGCAGCCCTGGTGCATAGTCAGCGGAAGGCGAGATCAGCCTGCTTATCCAGGTAGCGACTCATTGTCGAAAACGTGCTATCAGAAGAGATTTGTCGTGGAACTATTCGATCAAGCCGCGTGTGTTTTTCCCCCCCTTTCTGTTGTTCGACATGTCTGCATAATATGATTCTGCAGGAGGGGAACGAGTTAACATTGCGACTGCAGTTGCAGCGTGTGAACAGATGTAACCCTGGCTTAGGGCAATACGTCATTGTGGAGCAGCGTGCAGCGTATATTCCACAACCAGCCAAAAAACTTTGCTATTTTTACTGTATTTAACGAGTTGCTCGGTGTTTGCTGATATATGGCGAGAAACTTCCACACACATTCGTCAAACGCTGTCAAAAGACATTCAGCTGCTGGTTTTGATATTTTAGTGTCGATACCTATCGATATTTATGATATGGTGAACGACCAAGTCTTGTCATTTATTTTGTAATTTGCTGGGTCTTTTAATGATTTTTTGTTGCTGACTCGCTGTCGTTTGGTTTGGCATCTTATCATGACTCCGCCGTAGCTTAGACTGGAGGGCTGTGCCACAGTGATTGCGTTATTCTGTTCTAGGAAAGCGTGTACTGTTGCCTGGCAACGGAGCGTCCGGTATTGTTCGCATGACTGCTTCTTTTTTGGGGATTAGACTGCTATACTGAGTTTTGTCGCATTCACAACTGTAAAACAACAGGGGCTTGTAGAGTATGCAAAGTATTTGTATATGCAAACAGTACGACATTCATTTATTGTCTGTTAATACGGTATGAGGTTACATGTTTAGCTTGCCATCACTGAGTCAACTGTGTACTAAATGCTGAAGTTCTGGTTTGTGACTCCGTGTAGTTTTTCGTTGGATACCAACGTTTGTAACAAACGTGTTGCCTCCATCTTATGGCCGAAGACTACGGCGTCATAACGAACACCACCGCCGGGAAAACCTCAGGTTTTACACACGTAGTAAGCACTTATCATTGATTAGCATACTGTGTTGTAAGTACCTGACTGCGTATGTATGTATGTGCATGTGTATGAATGTAATTTCCTAGATAGTGAAGTTAAACAATATAGAGAGCGGAGGGTCTCGTGTTTGTAGCTGTGCATACAGTGTGGCTGCCTGTTGGAAAGTAACAGTGTTGTTCGGTGGGAAAGTACCGACGTTCAGGAGGCATTTACTGCCTCAATATAAAGCAGGCCGGCTCAACCCGTTGCTCGCGGGCAAAATGTTGTCCGCGGATACATATGACTCGAGAAAACGTCTTTAACTGTTTCCCGGGCAAAGACGAGATAGAACGCTGTAGCTATTTTGAAAACATACAGGCTATGTGTTTATGAAGACATGAATTACACTGGTAATTGAGTGTGTAAAAATGTGTTAAAATAAGGCATCCGAAGTGTAGGTTGTTAATTGTATTTTTAAAATGAATTTATCTTATTATCGGTATATTTGTATTGCGCGTAGTATATAAAAAAGTTAATGTTATTCATAATATGATACGAAAGTTAATGTTATTCATAATATGATACGTGTACTTATTCTTTATTCTTACATTGAATTGTGCATGTTTTGTACGTGCCAAATAAAGGGTTCAGCAGGCCTGATCTAACAGATAGAAGGCCCCCGGATAGCATGAGTACAGAAGTGGCATGTTCCTCCCGACACTTTGGATACCTGCCTGTCTACGATTGACTCGCTACGGGCATAACGGTCCGGGGTTCGCATCCCGATAGGGGAGAATTTTCCGCACCCGTCCAGACCGGCCATTGGGCCCACCCAGGCTCCTATACAATGGGTGCTGGGTCATTCCCGGTGGCAGATTGGCCGGGCGTGGCGTTGACCACACACCTCCATCAAGTGCCGCGGTTAAAGAAAGAGTAGAGCCATTCCTCTACTCCCGCTTCGCGCCGTCATAGCAGTTTATGGGGTGAACGTTAGTTTTTCCCTGTACCTGTCTAGGAAACAAGGCGTCACTACCTCATAGCAGTGTTATGAGTGATCCAAAAGTGTGACTGTCTGACGAATTTTAAGAGTGTATGGAATGAAGCAGCTGCTTGCATGGTTTAAGTGATGTTCGCGTACGTTCTTCAAGGCGCGGGTGGGAGCCATTCTCTCAACACAAACAACCAGCCTCTGCTTCGAGATTTGATTCTGGACTCCCTAATACGAATCATCGGGTTTTACCACCCATTCGCGATATTTAGTTGTTTTGATTATTTATTATAATTCATCATTTTCCGTTGTAAATAAAAGTGCTAGGGCACAGAGCCAGAATAGCTATAGACAGCGTGCCATAAATCAGCAGACTGGCCACGTGAAACGTTCGGTCTGCTTTTTAGGCTCGTTTGCAATATTTCGATAAGCGACCGTTAGCTTCGCCTTGTCTGTCTGTCCGTCAGTCAGCATGGTACAACTCAACTCCCACTGTATGAAGCCTCACGGAATTTGACATTGGAGTATTCTTCGAAAATCTGTCAAGGTATTGAAAGTTCCATGAAGTTCCGACAAGAACGATGGATACTTCGCATGAAGGCGTATGTACATTTATGATCATGTGTTGCTGAATTCTTCGTAGAATGAGAAATGTTTTACACAAAATTTGTAGGGAAAATCAAAATACGTTTCGTGTAGTGCCTTTTTTTTCCCGAAAATCGTGTTGTTTGTAAGATAATGCTGAAAAATACAGCAGAGCCGGACGGGCCACAGGTAACAGTATAATACGGCGCATGCGTTTTTCATGCCGGATAACTAAGGCTACAAACACACACACACACACACACACATATGTCATACGTCTTTTCCACGGCAACGATGCTTACGCGAACGCGCCTCGCTTTCATTATAAGCACATTGCCTGTCTTGTTTTAATTTAATATTAACATACAATAATAATGAGCAGTAAGGCCGATTATATGAAGTAATTCTTCTGTTCGAGCGGGCGGGGAGGGGTGTTGCAGTGCCTCAAGGTTCCTCTACAAGAGTGATAAGGTAGTATTACCGAGTCGACCACACTTAGTCTTGTGTATACCTTTAGGCTGTCCTGTACTTCAATGAAGGCAAAGTATTCGGAGTGTCGTGAAATATGCAAGCAAACAGCAGATTTACGGAGGTAAGTTAAACGATGACAACCCATATGGAGTTGCAGTGCCCATTTTGAGCGGCGATTGCTCTTAAGAAAGAAACCGTAGTGATTATTTGGCTATGTCTTTCGCACGATGTATACTGTAAACTTTTTTGTTGATAACATTCTGGCCAACTATAAATATCGCTGCTGCCGTGAACTTTTTCCAGCAATAGTCGGCTCGTGAACTAGCAAGGCCTGGTGGGTACACATTCCAAAATAACGCGCGCTGTATCCCTGCTCCAAATTAGAATTTCTGTGGCACGTGTTTAGCTGGCAGATAAAACTAACCCGTGCTGCATTAGAGAGCTTCAAACGGTAGATTAGATGAACTACGCTTGTTTGCACTAAAATACTTCTTTGCTTTGGCATTTTGTGCACGTTGGGAACACCGCATGGAAGCGTTCATAATTTTTTTACGAGGGTGTCATATTACGAGAACAGGTTATCAAACTGGACTGTCAAATTGGACCGCGGCCACAGTGGTGAGGCCCATTTCAGAAATTCGTGCGTACACAATTTTGTTGATTCAGAGCGTAGAAATTTAACGTATATAAGTTTGGCGTGGCTCTGAGTGTCATAATATTCACATCGCATTTAATTAAAATTCGTCCATGTGTTCTTGAGGTGGAACATGCAGATAGACAATATCTTCCATGTATTCTTTACGTTTACAGCGTGCAAACCACGCACAGTACAGTTCAGTTAATATCTTGTTTGTTTATGTGCGGAATCGGTGGCGCAGTGGCCAGTTACAAAACCATCACGAATACAAAATGCAGCGCAAAACAACTGCACCAATAATGAAACGAGAAAAGGATGATCATGGCATGTGGCGGACATGGTACAATAGAAATGCGTATTTTGAGACAGGAAACCCGAAGGCAAGGGGCCATTTAGAAGAGGTAAGCGTAGATGAGCACAATATGGCACGTATCTTAAATAGGATAAGTGAATGTGTACAGGATTCATTCGGCTCAGAATAGGATCCCGTGGAAGGCTGCTGTAAACACGGTGACGAACTTTCGAGTTCCATAACATGCAGGGAGTTTTGTGGATGGATGAGCAACTGTTAGCGCCCCGCAAAGGACTGTGATGTATGGAGTTAGCTAGTAGGGTGAGATTACAAAGCATGAACGAATACTTAGTGAATAATGAATTGTCACGGATGTGGAAGGAGGCGTTCGTTGCTTACCCTTTTAAAGCCTAGCGGTAACTTTACATACGACCAGGTTTAACATTAAAAATTTCTACATGGTGCCCACATTGCGTTTATGTGTTTTGTACGGATCTCAGAACAAACAGCAACTTTTGCCTTATAAAACATTAAGAGATTGGTTTTTATAACCGAAGTGGAGAGAGTGTTTACAGTGCGGTACGAACTGAGTCCTTATATAAAACAGATACGCTTCATCTTTAAAAGGTTAATTTCCAGTACTGTCGCCATCTTTTGTCTCAAGGCAGTGGGAAACATCTCTGTAGCTAGTCTCTGGCCTAGGACTTGAACCGGGGACGAAGCATGAAAGCTAAGTTCGCTCAAGCCAGGTATTGGAATGGTACTTCACGTCTTAAAATAACTCGTAGTGGCGGCACGTGGCTTGGTTCACTGCATGCAGCATTGTGTTTGTTTGTTGTTAATATCAGAGGTGCAGTGGCACAGGTAAAGGTAAATTTCACCCTAGAACGGGCCATGGAGGCCCAGAGGGGTAATAGAAGTATAGCTGTACGTATTCGTTAACCTCGGTGCTAGATGTAGGTGGTTGGTCAACGCCACGTTCCGACCGCTTTACCCCCAGGAAGTAGATCCGGTAACCATTTTACATGAGGCTGGGTCAGCCCCAGGGCCGGCCTGGACGGGTGCGGAAAGTCTGTCCCCTACCGGGATTCGATCCCCGTACCGCCTAGCCCGTAGCGAGTCGCTATACCGACTAAGCTATCCCGGCCCACGGTGAAGTGATACAGGTTCATGAATTTGGAATTTGTACACTGCACGTTTGCGGGGAATGTGCAGCTGGAGTTCTGAATAGTGTACCCATATGTTAGTTACAGCAAACATGATTGATATTTCTGACGCACAGTTTGTCCGAAACAACGTTCTTACACATAATTCTTTGAGTGGCTGTGTGCCAAAATCTGAACGCAGTTCCTTGGCATGTTGTTGCTCCATCTTCATCAATTCACGCCTTATACAAAGAGAGTAATAATACGGAAGGCTGTGAACTCAACACCCGTGGTATAAGTTTCATAACAGCGAGTTGATCGATTTGTTTCACACATTGGCGGATAAGGTTGATTGTGCATGTAGCACGTAGTCCGGAGATAAGAAATGCACACAATTGCAGTCTGACCACATGAAAGGAATAAACTGCTTTGCAGATCTGGGGGAGGATGTTGTAAAATCATTTGTGTGTGTGTGTGTGCGTGCGTGCGCGCGCGCGCGCTTGAAGGTTGTTGATTTGGACGTCCGTTGTATTCCTCAGCAGAAAAGCCCACAGTGTTAGGATGTGTTCTATGTACGTCTCCTGGTAGAGAGGGTGAAAAAAGTCCTACCCTGTTTTGCGCCTGGATACAGCTGTTTTTTGTGCGCGGAACAAACATGATTTTTATGTTTGTTTATAAAAATTATGATAGTGGAGAGAACGGAAACAGTAACCCGGATTGGGTAATATCGTCATGATAAATGTACGCTTGCCTTACACTTAACGTGCTTCACAGTTAGTAGTGGGCTGTAGTGAACGGTAATTGTCATTCCGGTTCGATAAAGGCGGGAGCATTCTGGACCAGCACAGCGAGAGCCTCATAAGAACTGTCGGATCTGTAAAATAAGTTTCTAGTTTGAAGATTTCACATTTTTTGTAATACTCCACTAGATATGTAGAGATGATGATCTGTATTCATTGAAGGATCTAGCCTGACTTACGGAGAAAATTCCTGTGAATGGTGTTACGGAGGTGCCGAATTTAGATATAGGCCGGAAGGTCGACTGCCATGAATACCGTGTTTTTCCACACTTCAGGCAAATACCGGTTCTGTACCTCAGGTTGGGTGACGAACGGTTCCTTCCGTATCCTTTCCAGTTCATTATGTACTGATCCAAATCTTCGACGCCTTACATTCCGAGGAATTGATAGCGTGGTTGAATACGGTGCTTATTGTAAATCCAATAATAAACAAGTAAAAAAATTACATGTCTGCAATGTATTTGTAACCTTAAATAATCTGCCCTGAAAAGAGTGACATATTCGGAACCATTAATAATACGCATATTGTGTTATTAAAGAGTTTCATCCTTGCAGTGCATTATATATCGCGTAGATACAGGCCGATATCCATTGTTAGTTGCATGAATGGGGGTTTGCTTGAACAACGCAGCTGTATGATGGATGATAATGAACGACGATTAGATATCAACGGGTAATGATGTCGGCAGCAACTCATATGAAATCCAATGGACAGTGATATTTCAAACCAAATGAATGCCTGTTAATCAATGTTTCAGAAATGGGCGTGTCCCTTTACAGCCATTGCAACAAACCTAGGCGTAGAAAGATGATATGTTTTCTGTTGATTCTTTCAAGAGCTTACGCCATGTAAAGTACATTACTATGGCACGTCACTTTATAGTTTCTGAAGGGCAATAAAGTAGAGAATAACGGGAAAGCTGTCCCTAAGCACCACGCTACGTTTGGGTGTAGGGGATTAGCAGTATAGGCCCGTGTTTGTACTAAATGCCGGTGAGTGGTCATATTTGAGCCGTGGCTGCTTTGTACCCTTTGGAATGAGTTGCAGGTATAGCAGGATTGCATCCACAAAGTCCCCGTCGTTTTGCATGGCAGTCGTGTGATTGCAGCTGCTACATAAGGAAACGAATACTGGCACGTGTTCCATTCCGATTGCAGAAACACACTGATATACGCGTACAAGAGTGCGCACTCTTCCGACTTGTGGCATCGGCCTAGGCTCACCTGCCACTGAAGCTGGAGACTTTGTGGAATTACTCCTGCTATTTCCACTGGATAGGCTGGGTGGATCCCAGAGCTGGGAAGCTGTGGAGAAGGGAAACATTTGTTGTCCCTTCCGGAAGACAAACTCCGCAATCTGCGGTTGTTTGGCCCGTAGCCAAGTCTCTATACAACCTGGTAGGCACGTCGTTTTTATTCATAGTGCTTGAAGTAGTTGTTTTGAGTGGACGACAGAAAAACTGGCAGAGGACATCGCATTTGTGTTGTGAGTTAATGGAGCAGTTATTCTCCACAAGAATTGGCCATATCTCGTGAGGTGTTCCAGAGAATTCGCGTTTAGTACGCGTTGTTGTGTAGCATTTCGTAACGTACTGGTTGTTTACTACGCAGGGTTGTTCGACATCCTGCCACTTTCGAATCTGAATGACTGGCCCCCGTCGGCTGTCCTCGATAATTCATTGACCAGTTATAATGGCAGCTGCCCTCCATGTCGCGACGTCTTCTACAACCCCAGGAGGACACGCCGTGTCTCGTTGACGACAGGCAGAGTATCTGTGATTTCAGACTTCCCGCCACGATGCTGATGAGATCTGCACGCATCTGGGGTATTACGCAGCGTCGAATTGTAAGCCTTTACCGACGTTTCGGTACAACGTATCGGTCCTATCTTCAAGGGTCCAGAAGTCCAAGAAGTCATTCTTCTTGGACTTCTTGACGATTGAAGATGGGGCCGATACGTTGTACCGAAACATCGGTAAAGGATTACCATTCAACGCTGCGTAATACCCCAGAAGAACAGTATCTGTAACTCTTATGGGAAAAATCGTAGTATATGTGGACCAAACCATGAAACCTGTCAGAGCGCCGTAGCCTGTGCCTCATAAACAGAATGGTGACACTGTATAGCTGCAAGTTCTGTTCAATGAATAGTTCCGTTTTTTGGCATATAACCATCTAGCCGTGTTTGGGATATAATGCGTACAGGGACTGCAACGCGATTCGCCCAGTCTGTATGATAAATTTTTGCTTTCGGAATGATGTGGTTGGTATTAATTTTATATAGACAAGTGTAAGCTCACGAAGGAACTGTATTTTTGTACATCGATCCTGTCGGAACGACTGGAGATACCCGCACCCAGTTTCAGGCACAGAGTTAATGTCTGCAGTTTGTGAAGTGTTCTGTAAAACTTCAGTGCGACCTGTCTGCAGCTACGGAGCAGAAACCTGTACAGTGACCTCAGAAGAATTTAATACTCTTAAATTAGGAAGACCGTAAGAAAAATATATGGTCCGATAAAAGAAGAAATATGCAAAGAACAAACAAGGAAGTACATGATATATTACAAGGGGCAGGCATTGTATAATGCATAAAACCGCTCAGATTAAGATGGTATGGACATATTGGAAGTATGAGTAACGAAAGAATGCCAGAAACAAATAGTGGATGCCAGACTGGAAGGAATAGGGAAAAGATGAAGACCACAGAAAGGATGGACTGAAGATTTTGAAGGATTGAGGGTTGTATTGGAAGCCAAGGTCCACAACCGACTGTGTGTTTGAGGAGGAGAAGGGGGAGAAGTAGTAGTAATGTGCAAAGAATTTAGTTTGTCATACGCCCTGTCTGAAGAATTCCATTTACTTTCATTGTACTCCCCAAATTCAACTCACAAAAGACGTCCATTTTGTAGGAAGGATAAAACTGTAATCTTACAAAGGCGCTCAGTTTTTTGTGCACCCTGTCCGAAAGGTTTCAGGCCCATAACCTTTGAACATGAATGGTCGCTGTGATCTTAAGCTTCGGGCAATTTGTATTGTCAGTTTGTTCTTCCTCCCTTCGCAAATTTTCAAGAATAATGCAGCAACTAGAGTTGTTCTACCGGTTTGTCTGCACACGGTTACATACCCCTATCTGTCTATTTACATTGGTTCCTCATACTTGTCACTAGCAATATCCGTTATTTCCACGGGCCCACTTGTTACTTCCATGTGATGTGTTAAAACTGCTAGCTCCAGAAACTTGCTTAAAGTCAAACCGTTGTTTATGATGACCTTTTGCGTACATGTGTTACAGAACTTTATAGGAAAACTTGCAAGGATGGTATTCAGGCAAGGTTAATGGCTGCGTATGTTTCAGCATTACCAGACCTCAAGCAAGCCCTTTGGTGTGAGGCCTCCTTTCGCCACGTAATTGGTGCACACTTTGATGTTAAGGTTCTCTGAAGTAGGAAGTACGTTACATTGCGTATACATGACCCCAAGACTTTGATTCCGGAAAGTGAAGGAAGACAAGATGACGTAGGCGGGTGGCGCTGCCGTGTTGTGGTCTAATTATATAAAACCGAACCCGGTTTTGGTTTTGTTTACAAGCAAAACGACCTGATAAATTCATGCATGGTTGGAATAAACCATGCAATTGAAAATGTTGTAACGGTGCAGTTGGTGATTTGTACACTTTAATTAACGTAAGTTGCTTGATTTCATACAGGTTGGATTCAGTTTTTGGATTTTTAAATTGGCGGTTGTATATCTAACTATATAGCGCGGATTCTGTGCGTCTCGCTTTTACTGTGTCCGAAGACACAGCAGCTGTCACGGGGTGCCGCATTGGATTCAGGCTTGTTATGCGATAAAGCTGCCATGTTCAGGAATGCGATGATACAGCACTGTTGTGTCTGGTGGCTATTATTGCCGACATACTAGGCCAAAGACGCCAGGGTCGAATGTCAAGTGGGTCATAGGCAATACGTTCAACTCTTGTGTTACGCCTTTTTGCTTTAACGGACCTTGCCAATTTACACCACTTCTTATTTTCCATTCTGTCGTTTTCGGTTTGACGCCCTGCTGCTACCCGCGTTTCTTTATTCGTCCGTTGTTCCTGATTGGAATATCATTTTTGATGTCATACTTTTTATTCCTCCACCCCTCCCCTCACCAGTATCAAGAACGCAGCTGGGACGTAAAACAAGGGCTGGGTGTATTGACTCGTGGTCTTCGTGATTTTCCTCAGTTCAGTTTTCGGAATAGTGCCTGGATTAAATAACGGTCATTTCGAAGTCCATTTCATTTCATCAGTTGTGATCCATCCACCATACCGTTCAACGCTTCGTATTTCGAGTGACCGACACTAATGTAAAATAACACACCAAATAGTAGTAGGCCGTTCCCCGTGGTGTTTTCAAGGAAAGTCTATCGCATGCGTTATAGCCACAATATTTTTGCGATACAGTCATGTTATCTCTGCGAGATATCGGTCGGTATCTCGCATCATTCATTCACTTCAAATCCTTCGCGGAATCCGAATGCCTATTGCGGCACAACGTAAGTCTGCCGTTAACCTTTTTCGGTCCAGTTCTTATCTTCAGAATCTCTTTTTAATATTAACCCGTATTCTGTGCGGTTACCTTACCCATACAAGTTTTACATCAACTACGACACACAGCAGTTTTTACGCTTCTACATGTTTCGGCTGTGTATTGTAGCCATCATTAGGGAACCACAGTACTACAAAGGCATAAGCAGCGTACTGAACGTCAGTAAATGGTAAATATACATTAACTTTTTACAGAAGTTAATCGATGTACTGTATCATTAAAATTATCCAGAATAAAATGCGTGTAGAATATTGAAATACAGAGTGTTAAAATATAAAAGGCTGTCTCCAGACATCTTGCAGAATTAAATATCTCCTGTGAGATGGAGTGAAAACCCAGGGTTTTTAATACCCGATATTTACTGGAGTTGTCATTCAGCTGTAAAAAGCTGATGTATATTTACCATTTACTGACGTACAGTACTCTGTTTATGTTTATGTAATATTGTGCCTCCCTAATCATGGCTACAGTACGTAGCCGAAACATGTAGGAGCGTAAAAATTGCTTTGTGCAGTAACCGAAGTAAAAGTTGTGTGTGCAGAATCTGTCCTTTTCAGCGCCTCCCATTCTTGGTCTTCCACATTGCATATGCTTAAGGGGGGTGTTACAGAGCCTTATGTTAACATTTCATTCCGTATACGTAGGCGTACATGTTCTCTTCATCTCACCCTTCTTTATGTACCTACCCAATAAGCCTACTAGTCGAAGGGTGAACATTTTAGCACTCCATCTCTGGTCTGTGAAGAGGACTGCAGCAGTATTTTATTTTTGTTTTATATAAAGACACTGTGAACTGGAGGGAACATTCTGGCGAGGCGCTTAGACTTTTGTTTCAGGGGTATATGCGTTTAACACGAACACTTGGAACTTTACGTTGTTCAAAACGGGACAGGATTTAAAAAAAAGAAACCGTTATAGAACGAGATAGTCCAAAGAGTCCAGTGCGTTCCGATTGCGTTACCAATACGCCGTTACAATTACAGTCATCCCGTAAAGTTACGTCGTAGGTGGTTGCGAGACGGGCGACGTAAGTCGAGACAGATTTCTCCATAAAAACATGTCAAGGTGGGGACCTTGGTTTCACGCAATCTGTTATGAGCAGGAAGATTATACTTAAACGTCATAAGAATGAGATGTGCCAAACAAATGACAGTTTGAGGAGGAGGCACATTGTCTTTAGCTTTAGGCAGGTCCTTTGGATCATCTCCAGTGACCAACAGTACAGGTGGTGATGCACGAGTCCCTGAAGGTGACGTGAAATCGAGCACTGAAGTTTTTAGAGGCAAAAACCACGCCTTCAATGATCTCCTCATAGCAAGGAAGAATCCTCGTAATCTGTTATACAGTAGCTGCTCGCTGCTCGTTGGAATCTGTGTCCTCATACACCTTGATGCCCTGCTTCATGGAGTCCAAGCCCCTCGGGCCAACCTCGAAACCGCCATGGTCCTCTTGCTGGGCCTATGCTCAGGTTACCCAGCATATTTGATGCCGTTTTGCTTCCGAATTTCAGTAAGGTGAGCTTCCGATTATGGGAGTTCAGCAACTCTGAGGGCATTTTGAGCATCGTACGTATGGATTTGTGCGCCTGGCTTCATTTATTGTATCTGAGGGCAAATGGCATAAGTCGGGGGATTACTGTACGGAAGATTTGTGTATGAACCAGATTAATTTGGTTAACGATACGATGCAGTTGTCATTGTTGTGCAACAGAGGGTGGGGCGTGGGCACAGGTTTATCTGTGATAAAACAAGAAGACAATGGTGGAACATCTTGATAATTCTTGTACTTTGCCTTCAGATTGTTGGCTGTGATAATAGCGACGTACGGAACTTGCTCTGTCTAGCCTTGGTAGGACCAGGACTGCGAAGCGTGACATGTTGACATAAAACTTGTAATTTGTAAAAGGAAAAGTATTACTAGATGGTTCGATTAGGATCGTCTTTGTGACGGTCATTTTCTCTGCGCAGTAGGATACAGCAGCGAGTTTCAACCGTCTCGTTTAAAGTGAGATAATTCTTCAATGATAAGGTTCTTGGATCAGGCGCGGAACTAGTACCCAGAAGTATATTTTCGTAGCCCATTAAGTGAATGCAGAATTTTTACTTTGCAGAAATAAAAATTACTGGTCCTCTCAAAAACGTACAGTGGAACCCGGTTATAACGACATCGGTGTATAAAACACCTCATCTATAAGGTCAGATATTCTGTGGTACCGATGAATTCGTCACTGTTAACCATAACATTATACTCCTCGGTTATAACGACACAACATACTCAGTCCCCTTCATGACGTTATAACTGAGTTCGACTGTATTTTTATCAAACAGCAATTTTTCCGTAGCGTATGCTGATCATTATGTATAATGTGATTGCCGCCATGTAGGTGCACAGCCCGTACATAATTGCCATGTATGGAGTGGAGTTTCCTGTCAAAACTGCATTTCCTGAGAAGTGCTTTTGGGGCACCTTAACGTACAAAGAAACGGAGTTGTGGCGCGCGTGTGACGGAAAAAGTCGACGCATTTCGCAGTTTCATATCGCTAGTGAGGTAGTACCCAGTATCCTTTCCGCAGTTTATTTTACCCCCTCCGAAATTGATTGCAACTTGTCATCTGCCTCCGTATTTCTTAGTCATTCGGGGTCGGATCGTTCTGAGCACAAAGAGTTTATAGTAACAAAAGTTATGTGGTCTTTTTTGTACTTAGGATTGATTTTTCCTGTTGCCAGCCGAACTAATTCGTCGGCGTCACGAATGTGGCAGGTGCGATGGCAGACAGGTGTAATGGCTTGTAAAAGGAACAGGGGCCATGTATTTTTAATGGATGTCCCTGACTTTCCCATATAACAATGAATAACTTAAAGTCTAGCCGTTTTGACTATGAAGTCATTGTAATGCAAGGGTCAAGGAGGAGCAAACTGTTAAAAAATCGCGTACTTCAGGCTACTTCAGGCATGACGTGTTTCAAGGCTTCTGGCACGAGTATATGAATTGCTTTATGGTGGATATTTGCATCTTTAGTACGAGTATATGAGTTGCTTTATGGTGGATATTTGCATCTTTAGCACGAGTATCATGAGAGTGCACTCTTCTGGGATTTTACGCAACGTAGATTGGTAACATCACGTTCTCCGAGAACCAGACACCACCCACACCTTTCCGTATATAACTGCATAGTTGAGTGTTCCCGGCATTATTGGAATGCTTGACCCTCGAATATGGGACCGATAGGTGGTCCCGAAACGTCGGTAACAAGCAACCCAGTTGGTAACAAATTGCCAGTTTGTGCTCTTAAAATCCCAGAAGAGCGCAGATCTTATTTACACCGCGGCAGAAGCCTGACATCGAGCATCCGCGTATAGTGTTTTAAAGTAGATATCTGCGTAAAGAAGTGATTGCAGAACGTTGTGGCTCATCCGTTAATTTTATCACGACTGATAACAGTACTCATTTCAAAACACGGAGACGTCATGTCTTTCTTTCTTTCTTTCGTTTTCTTCCTTTTTCTTTCTTTCGTTTTCTTCCTTTCTTTCTTCCTTCCTTCCTTTCTTTCTTCCTTCCTTCCTTTCTTCCTTTCTTTCTTTCTTCCTTTCTTCCTTTCTTCCTTCCTTTCTTTCTTTCTTTCTTTCTTCCTTTCTTCCTTTCTTTCTTTATTTCTTTCTTTCTTCCTTTCTTTCTTTCTTTCTTCCTTTCTTTCTTTCTTTCTTTCTTTCTTCCTTTCTTTCTTTATTTCTTTCTTTCTTCCTTTCTTTCTTTCTTCCTTTCTTTCTTTCTTTCTTTCTTTCTTTCTTTCTTTCTTTCTTCCTTTCTTCCTTTCTTCCTTTCTTTCTTCCTTTCTTCGTTTCTTTCTTTCTTCCTTCCTTCCTTTCTTCCTTTCTTTCTTCCTTTCTTTCTTCCTTTCTTCGTTTCTTTCTTCCTTCCTTCCTTTCTTCCTTTCTTTCTTTCTTTCTTCCTTTCTTCCTTTCTTTCTTTCTTCCTTCCTTTCTTCCTTTCTTTCTTTCTTTCTTACTTTCTTTCTTTCTTCCTTTCTTTCTTTCTTTCTTTCTTTCTTCCTTTCTTCCTTTCTTTCTTTCTTCCTTTCTTTCTTCCTTCCTTTCTTCCTTCCTTCCTTTCTTTCTTTCTCCCTTCCTTTCTCAGTGTGACCTCTTCCACCTGAGCATTGTAGGTGTCGATGGTGATTGTTGCGCCTATCGAACTCGGTGACACACGTACTCCGTAGGGCTCCTCAGGACGAGGGATCGGCCCTCGCAGAGACCTCTGACAACACACAACATTCACAGAAGACAGACACATCCATGCCCCCGGCGGGATTCGACCCCGCAGTCCAAGCAAGCGAGCGGCTGCTGACCTACCTACGCCTTAGACTGAGACGTCATGTCTAATAGTAGATAATTCTCGATTATCGTATGTCACTAGTATCACGACGGATAACAGCAGCGGGAAGTATGTGCGTGTTGTAACGTACTTTTTACTAGTAATCTTGCAAGACGAAGACGTGTCTGCGAGTAAGCAGTGATTGTCGTATCTCATATTCTCAGTACAGAATTGCTGACTTATTGCAGCGCGAAGGGGAAATACGTTTCATGGTATGTTGACACCTACAGGAGGCCTCCTATATGTGACTAGTATTATGTAATTCTATGTAGGCACATATTGATTGTCCCAGTTGTGACCAACTGTATCGTTCTTATATTGTTCGTTTTATTGTGGAGTTACTATTTACTCAGAAAGAGCTCGGGTTTACTCATTTAACCCGTTTCTTGTGGCAAAATGGCTGTCGATAATAAAGTCCATTCACTCGTAACGTACGAGGTAACGATCAGAACCACGTATAGCGGAGAGGGCTGGGGGACCGTTCGGACCACTGAGAGCTGTTCCGAAACGTCGGTGTAAGCCTAGAACATTACATGTTGTAAAATCGGAAGGCTACAATGTGAGCAGTCCGCAACGTGGAAAGCTTGAATAGGCCTGTTTGCAGCATAGCCCCCACGCTTCGCGAGATGATAGGCATTTATCTCCCCTGGCTCTTAAACGCGCGATCCCGCTTCCAGATTTAGCGAAATGACAGCGAGCACGGTTTATGCTCTGCCCGGCATGCTCTGAATTGTAATGCCCGGATTTAAGCTGGTAGTAAACTGGGAATTGTGAAGCAAGTTATTTCCGACGCTGCACTTTAACCTATGAAGACGTTATGGGAAAAGAACACCGCCATACTAACAAGAGAAAATGTTGGGATTGCACATTTGTTGTGAAAATTAAATAACGCTTCTCACAGAATTGTAAAAGTCGGCTGGGATTTTCTGATGTGTCCAATTGTGTGGGGGATTTTAATATCGAGGTGCTGCCATTTGCTGGACCAAACTGGGAAGATAGTTGCGGGCGGGCTACTTAGACGCTTCCTTCTTGACTGTCGCGTTGATTGAGGTCAAGTCAAGGAGTCAAGGTCATTGTATCTTGTCACTCGGTACGGAGTTGAACGGCCGATTATTGGCTTAACCATGGTCTCTCAAATGATGAACTGGTAATGTTCTGTTGTATTCTCCTCGTAAATGCTCGGAGAAATCCAGTGTCACCCTGAAATTTGCGACGTTGTGCTTGGAATTGGCAAATAATAGAATTCTAGTAACTGAAATTTAACAGTTAGTTCTATGTCAGCGTAATAGAACAGATATGTAGGAGTGTGAGAATTACCTGCGTCAAGTAATCCATGAAAAGCTGCTCGTCGCCGAGCTGATGGGAGGTTCCGCATTGGGCATTGGGAATGGGTGCTTTTGAATGTATAAACTGTGTTTTTATGTTATTGGTCTGGAGAAAAGTAACGCCTCGACTCTGGACATCAAGGTATCTGGTATTCCGCGTGTAGAAAACGTATCACAGGTCAACGCTGCAACTGAAAAGTAAAGTGGTTTATGAAGAATTTTGACAAAATAACAAATTAGAAGAATTACTTTCATCTAGAGTTGTCTTTTTATCTGGTCGGACTGGTTTCTTGAAAGCTAACTCTTGCTTTCAAACATTTACGAGCGACTTGCTGAAGGAAACGTTATTTTCGAGCATAAGAGGTAGTAATGCCTACACTGTGGACAGAGAAGATATTCAGACAGCTGAAATCTGAAAACGTGCAGCAAGACGTAGCGCTTCCTGAAGGCAACGTGCCGATTCGGATAGTTTCGAAACTTCAAAATTTTTAAAGGCAAGATGAAATTCAGCCTTTTCTCGATTTCTACTTTGTTTTCGTAATGGAGGCCACAGTGGTGGTCTTCTCATTCTTTTCTAGGAAATGAATTTCGCGCCTGCGCTGCAGGGAGTCCTTTCTTTATTTGTGATTAGTTTTATGTTTTCAAATATTTACATCGGCTGGAATTTGATTTTCATTTTAGGCAACCTACATGCATTCAGAGCCTCAGAAATTGCGTAATTCCAATTGTCAAGAGGGAACAACCAGCTATTACTAACAGTACGGTTTATTTCTGCGGTAGTAATTACATGTTTCAATTATAGGAAAAGTGGGTCTGGAAAAATAAAGTACGGAACATTGCATGGTGTTTCACTTTATGCATTTATTTTAAAGTATTGTATACCGGGCTATAGTACTTTTTAATTGTAGTTAAAATGTACAGTTAAGCCGTATTTCGGTGGCCTGTAGCTCAGAACACACGCGAAACTCTGTAGAATAAGAATGTTTCTCACGAATACCAAAAGGTCATCTTTAATTGCGAGCCGTAATTGGATTATGTCGTGCCAGGCCTACCTTACACGCACACGAGCCACGTAAGGGCATTTAATGTAGCCCTTTTCCACTCTCGAATGGGCCCTGATCTAATGTGTTACTGTTACAGCAGTGGCTCGGATAGCCACACTGTTCCAGTCTCCGTTTCCTGTGTCAGTGAAACTTCGAATAGAAATGAAATAGAATAGAAATAGAAATGAAGCGTATCCAGGAAGAGTCATAAATATTTTGCCTTGGGGTATTTTATATCTCTCCATTCAGTAAATTTACCCCGCTGTTAATGGAGCATCACGTCATGAAGACGTATGGTTGAGTGGAATACAGCTCCACGCATTCTTAATCCTGCACCAGATGGCCAGGCTGCTGTGGGCAAGGAGCTGACGGTACGCAGAGAGCTGCCGGTATCTGTTGGATTGGAGGCAGGTTGATCCCGAGAACCCCTCTGGAGAGTCGAGAAGCGTATCTACCGCTGCTGGAAATCGAGCCGTATAACGCGCAACTTCTTCATGGAGTTCCCAATAAAAAAATTCTGCATTGTGCAAATTTTGGACTTGATGAAAGGACCGGCACCGTATTTTTCGTCCCTGTACGTTATTCCTGTTGTGACGATTATTTAAGCCCATGGTGACCGTACGTTTTATGCATTGAACAGCATTTCGAAAATGGTTTCAAATATTTCGTTACACAGTACAGTACAGTACATTCCGTGTATACTACGGCACAGGCGGCAGGACACCTCCAACTGTAAGTAAGGTTACAAACAGGCTTAGTTAATTGGACCAGAATGAAAATATTTTTTATAGTTTAAAGGAGGCTAATTGATCGCGTTTTCTAACAGCGGACGAAATCATTGTCGAAATGAACCCATGCCAGGGTAGCCAGTAAGAGTGACCAGCGCCTGGCGGTCCGGGGCCCGACTATGTTGCATATGTTTCTTTGTCTTGCTCGGTAGTATCAGATGTAATTAGGTACTGATTTGTCGTGTTGACGGCACTTGGCGGCCAGCGGTCATCTTGCGTACGACGTTCTGTGCTTTTTGTCCTTCCTTTTCCACTTGCCGGTCTGCCCTTGCTGGGGCACCCGAAACGGTTTCTTTAACTGGGGCCAGTCCCGCTTTCGGTGGCCGTGGCAGTAGCTGCATTCTTCTTGCAGCCTACAGACGCAATATATAACAATCTGCACAAAGAGCATCTCCATAACGCAATGTAATTCGTGAAAGTGACAGTTGTGAGGCAAAATCCTGTTTGGGCTTAATTAGTGATCTGTGTTAAAAAAGAAAGGATTTCTTAGTAGCTAAATGTTAACAAAACTTAATTTTCTGAAACGGCACATAGTGCGAAAATAAGAATTTGTGTTAGGGGAGGAAATGTAATTGCATTCGCTAAAACTGGATCAAGTAATAATTTGATTTGCGAATGGTGAATGAAAGGTTTTAACGTGCTCCCAGTCGATATTAACCCACGGATTACCGCTTCTTGTGACAGTATAGGGCTAGAATGGTGATGCCTGAGTGCAGGCCGAAAATAACATAGTAAGCAAATAAAGGAAAGATGAAAATAATCCCTTAAGAGTACAGATATGGTGTTTCATTGATTGTTACAAGTTTGTGCACGGTAAAAGGACCCAGGACTTGTTTGTGTTCGTGGTCAATACGTCAGTAATCATGAACAAATTTCAGAACTGGCCAAATTAAGTTCGTTGGATGTCTGTGTCAATAGTGTGCCGATTGTCTGCGTAGCGTAACTTACGTGCGCATATACGTAGCTGCGCAAATAGCCTTGGACACTGAGGTGCCTCTCTAAACCTGCAGCATAAGGAATGTAAATAGGTCATCTTGGAAAGGACGGATTGTGGAAATCTTGAGTTCTGTTTCCATGTAGATGCTGCTGTATTTTGTGTGTGTGTTAGAGAGAGAGAGAGCCATAGGCATTGGATTAGTATCTATAAATGCCACATCTATAGACACTGGATTAGAGTATGTAGTCAATAGCCATAGGCAGTGGATTAGTATGTATGTATGTATGTATGTATGTATGTATGTAGTTTCATAACGCAGTGCAGCCGCATATATAATTGGGTGTATAGACAATGCAGTCATTAGTTCATACAGTGACCAAATCATTTCCTCAGTGTGGGTTCACAGGGATATAGATGTGGCCATGAGGTCTTTATTCTCAAAGTGATATTTTAATTCCATAACTAATTTAGTGCTTCAGGTAACAGCTTCTGTTCCATGTGAAGTAAATCTGTTAGGATATTCTACATTCTTGTATGATCCAAATGTGTTGCACTGTATAGGATATGGTGGGATGATCAAGTGAAAGGAGTGAAGGGGGAAATGGTAGTAGCTTAGTCAAGCAATCTGCAGGTGGGATTGTGAAGAAATAAAAATATAAATGAAATAAGCCCATAGAATGGTTTGCTGTGTGTAAATGGCTGCATCACAAGGATGAACATAGTGTCACATATTCATTCTTAAATAACACATCCTGTTAATACTGTGTCATACTCATTTTCTGTTACTTTGTACAAATACAGTATTATGTGTGTCTTATCGGTGGGTTTCGTGGCCTACTAAGCTGTGAGATCTTCATCTGTGATTATCTGCAAGATAATACTTTGATTAGCATGATCCTGGAACCTTATTCAGTATGCAGATTGTTTATGCATGACAGTGCTGTATTTCATATGTGTTCCCAACATGCCCAATTTTAATGGTCTACTGCGCACTTCAGATGGAAGCAAACTGAATAATGTAGTATTTTCAAAGATGTTTTTTGTCTGGTATCCAAGTCTGATATTCTAAGAGCAGTAAGTCTGTCTTCTTTGACAGCCGAATTTACGGATGAGTAAGGTTGTGTTTGCTAGATACTAGCCCATGCCATGTATAAAACGTAATTCCATTATTTTTCAGCATAGGTCAGTGGTCTGCAGTCACTGGTGCTTCCTTGTAATGTGTATTACAGTATATTGATTCTGTGTGTGACGTCTTCAGTCCTGGAGACAAGTGATACAATAAACTCAACTATCATTAACATTGTCATAGGTCCAGTTTTCTTTTACTGAACTGCATTAAGAGACTGTCCTTAAAAGTTGTATCTGCCTTTGGATCTGTATTTCATACATGTGATTTGCAGTATGTGTGCACACAGTGGCAGTCTGCGTGAGCAGCCTGTATTTCGGTCATTGATATCAGTTATTTTGTCGCATGAAGCACCATTGTTTTCTTTTTAGCAACCTCACTAATGTTCTGCTTGTTTGTGTTTGAAATCAGTGGACATTAAAGCAGTTTATGTCATTGTTTGACATTTTAAAATGTTGGTTAATAAAATTGAATTTGTATTATTAATAGTAACAGCAAGGCTGGCTTGTATGTGTAGATATATATGTAACCCACAGAAACAGATGTGTGCTACACTTAACTGAGTTCCAACACAAACTTGTTACTAAAGATATCAGAGGGTAATTAGTCGTAGTGCTGCACCGAATTTACTGTTCAAAGCAAGATTTTCTGCAGAAGGTACTTCCAGCTGTATTTACAGCTGTTGCACCAGTACCCCAATTGTTACTGAAAGCCTTTTCATGACTTACGAGAATATATCTGTTTTATATAAGGACTCAGTGCGTACCGCGCTGTAAACACTCTCCACTTGGGTTATAGAAACCAGTCTCTTAACGTTTTGTAAGGCAAAAGTTGCTGTTTGTTCTGAGATCGTACAAAACACATAAACGCAATGTGGGCACCATGTAGATTTTTTAATGTTAAACCTGGTGGTATATAAAGTTACCGCTAGGCTTTAAAAGGTTAAGTAGGCTTCAGAACAGCCACGTTGCATCAAGAAACATTTTAAGAACTGTTTCACACATGCTTATTTGGAGTGCGACATTTGATAATGTACTTTTCTGAATTGGGGGTTTTGTCTTGTATTATTTAAATGGTAATGTTTGGTTTGTTTCTGTCTTTTCAGACCAAGAAGAATAATCCCAATCACATCAAACGGCCAATGAATGCCTTCATGGTCTGGTCCCAGATAGAGCGGCGCAAGATCTGTGAACAGCAGCCAGATATGCACAATGCAGAGATTTCCAAGCGGTTGGGACGGCGGTGGAAGATGCTGTCAGAAGAGGAGCGACAGCCCTTTATTGATGAGGCAGAGCGTCTGAGACAGTTGCACATGCAGGAGTACCCAGATTACAAATACAGGCCCAGGAAGAAAGCTGTCAAACCAGCCCCAAAAGTGTCTGCTCCTGTGGCTAAGAAAGCAAGGAAGTCCACGCCCAATCACCACCTACAGCGGAATGATACCAATAATAACCACCATCCTCAGACTCTCAGCACAGCAAACAAGGACAGAAGTGTGTCACAAACTCAACAGCAGTCACTGATCCATTCAGGAGGGTCTACTCGTGCACGTATTACCAATACACTGAGCCCAGTGAATCACAGTAGGCTGAAAGTACGCCTCACCATTGACCGTAAGTTCAAAGACAGTATCCGAAGTAACAGACAGGCCTCTCCAACTCACCAACAGTATGCTCCCCCTCCTCCCACAGCAACTGCCAAGGTGCCGTCCAGTCCCTCTTGCGATACTCCGGATTCTCCTGAAAGTGCATCCTTTTATGATGACACGTCCATGCTCCTTGACGTGAAATTCAATCCAGCAACAGTCACTTGCCCTTCTGGCCTAACCGCGACTACTACCACCACCACCAGCACCACAACATCTGTTGAAAATCGCTTAGCAAAAGACTATGGAAGTCAACCATTCACTTTAAGCAGGCTGGACTCTGGAGCCAGTGTAAAATCCATCAAGATGGAGCCCATGGATTATGACAGCGTGACCATCAAAGAAGAACCGATTGAGTGTGAGTCTGAGACAGCTGCCACAGGTGCATCACGGCCAGGAGAGAATCCAAGCCTTGCTGATTTAGATTCCCTTACTGATCTCCTCCAGATCCCGTCCGACTTCAGAGTGGATCTTGACACACTCACCACAGATCTGGACTCATTCGATACAGCCAGTTCCAGTTCGGGATCACACTTCGAGTTCTCATGCACTCCTGATGTGTCTGATATGCTGTCTGATATTGGTGTGAACAATGACTGGGTTGATACAAGTTTTGCCAGTCTGATCAACTGTTAAAACAACTGAGAGTGAACTGAGCTACTGGTGCTAGTAGGGCACTGTACAATGTGAGACATGTGGTGATGTGAGTTGATTGTAGTCATGTGGTCACTTTAGTCATTTTCAGTTTTGTCCTTGCAGTCAGAATCACTAGTGGTCACATACTGTTAATAGTTTCAGTGCTTCTTGTAACTTTGTTTTAATCATACTTTTATTCTGTTCATTTGTTCAAATTTAGTATGTGCATAACACATCTGAATCAATGACTTTTTTCACATATTTGTTTGAGGTTGTAAGATTTTGGAAGGAGAAAATTTAAAATGACCATTGTGACAGTTACAGTCACATAAGGGTCAGGTGTCCACTGTTGTTAAGTGACAAGTCACTTACTGCCATTGCAGTGCCCAAAGTTGTCTGCCTGACATCACTTGTAATGCATTGCAAGGTATGCATGATCTTGGATGTTTCCATTTATATGCTGTAATCTGACAACGTGATAGGCCCTACTTGTGTACTCAGTAAGGTTTGATCTCTTGTACAATGATTCATTGTGTCATTGTATGTTTTTATTATCATATGTTGAGCCTAGTTCCACAACAGGCAATTTCTACCACTCAATAGTGCCTAGGGATCCGTTGCGTGGGTCTTTCGTACAAATATGGTTGAGGGAAATTGCACAGGGCCACAAAAATCAGTCACCTCATTATTGCTGACTCCAGGGAAAACTATATCAGGCTGTGATTACTGAACTCTGGTGACCAAACTTATGTTTTTCTGAAAATTGACCTGTAGGTGCTTGTGTTGCTACATACAATACTGGAAATTACCCAACTAGCATGCTGTTTGTGTTCATTCACCATTTATCTTATGGTGGCTGATGTCTTCACTGTATACCCCTTCAGTAGGGCCTAACTAAAATTTAGTTCATTGCACTGTATCTTCAGAGCTACACTTACTGGGAACTACCCTCACATATCACACAGTTCATCCTTTTTGTCAATACTATTGTCAAATTCATATTTGTATTTTCTTTGACAGTGCATGGAATTTAACATGCTTTTAAATTTAATTGTTGTAACCATTATAATAAAATGCAAAATTTGAGGTTTTCACAGCTGTGAAAATTTGGATTATCATCTGGGTTATGGCACTGTATATTTTGGTGGGTGGTTAGAATTGTTTGGATGAAGCTTCTGCCCTCATTTTCAGGGTAGAATTGAAGGTGGAGGCAGCAGATAACACTGAAACATCATGACCAATTACCAGGCTGCAGTGATTATAACCCAGAAGACTAGAATCTAAAATTCTGTAAAACATTAAAGAATAAGTCAAATATTTGTACTTAATTAGACTATGAAACTGAAATGATAAAAATGCTTTGAGGTATGTACAAAATCAAGAAAGCACAGTTGGACTTCATCTCTCCCATGTAATCTGTGTGTTTCCAGTAACTGAGATGTATAAAGTAAGAAATTTATGATGTAGAAAAATGGATTTTGAAATATTGACCTACCAGTCATTTTTAAAAATTAACAAAACGTCTATTAACACTGCTTAGCATAACAACGTGAGAAATTTATTTAAATTAGGAATAGGAGATTCATATGTGATTACCCTAGATTTTTTGACTTTCATTTAACTCTGTATTACACTTAATAAATCTTAACATTAAAGTGAAATTTTAAAAAAATTGTTTTAGAGGGCAGATATGGAGCCAGTTATGGAACCTTTGCATAAGGCTTGTAAGTATGGCGTCTTTTTCATTGTTGCTGCAGTATCAGATTTTACATGATAAGATACACAGTTGGCTTCATTACTTGTAAGTTTCAACTTAGTCCACAAAATTTGATTAGGACAAGGGGGAAAAATGTTCTAAAAAAGTATTAGTGCATTTTAAGATGTATAATTGGAGCACACATTGATGTGTCTTTAACTCTAGTAGTCATCCTTTAAGACTTTCAAGAATGACTCCAGTAGTGGTGTTTGGGTTCTTGGTTTTTCTCAGTTTTTCTTTTGTAAACTATGAGAGGAGATGCCCCTTTTCTGAACCCCAACCGAAGCATCATAAATTTTTTAATGCATTGGTGGGTCATTATACGCTTACGTAAAACCATTAAATATACATTCATTATAGTCACTTGTAAGATAGAGAGGTAGGCAGATAAAAGCACAAGTAACAATTCTTGTAACCATACACAATCACTTTATGGGTACTGTTGTGTGGGAGATAATTTTTTATAATGATGACAAATGTGATACATATATATATATATTAAGGTCCTGTCTTCTTATGTGTGCTTTCGCTAATGAAAGTTCATCCATTTATAAAATGTCTTTGTATGTTCTGAGCACTCAAGTGCTGTCTCATTGGAGTGTATAGGATTCTTGCTGTGTGTTCCTCAAAAACATGGGTTGTACAACTGTGTGTGCAGTTTTGGCTGTCCACCTCCTTGTGGAAGATCAGCTGCTGTGTTTGTAGTTGCATCATCAGGTAGTGTTTTGGAAGAGAGCTGTTCAGTTTGGCCAGGGGATGGGGTGGAATTTTACTTGAGTTTGCAGCCATGTTAAATGGGAGATGATACCCTTTTGCTCACCTTTTGTATATTATATTCTTCTTTGTTTTTGTTATATTATATTAAATATATATACATATATATAACCTTATATTTGGTGAGGTATAAGACAGACATTGTGTTTAGTATTTCTGTTGATTTGCTGCAAACTTACAGGCCCACATATTCACCTTGTTTCCTTCAGCACCCCTTTCCTGCCAGCGTGTGGTGTGGTGTGGCTTGGCTCAGGATTGCTGCAACCTCAGATTGATTGCAGCATGTCAGGAAGGTCTCTGAAAAATTAACAGATATTCTAATCGGTGTTCATAATCTTTAATGATGGGGAAGGAGACGCCACGGGATGCATTTCCGTACTTTTTTTGTGGTGACATTTAAGTACTTGTACATTCACTTGAAAGCTTCTGTTCTTTGCCATAAGTGCGCAATCAATTCAGGCTGCTGTAAATGTGATCTATACCATGAGCAGGTTGCTCTAGCAGGGCGTGTTAGAGCATCACTAGTTAACCTTTAAAGACAATTTAAACAATCGGCTCATACTGTGCAGTAAACATACACCACTGTGGTTATAAAAACCAATCAGTTAATTCTTTATAGGAGGAAAAATTGCTATTCTGAGATCCATACAAACCACACAAATATATTCTGTAGGCAGAACATAGAATTTTTGAATGTTAAAATCAGGTTGTAAAATAAGTAACCACTAGGCGTCTAAGGGTTGACTTGTCAGAGATATGTGTCTGTCTGATCACACATGTTTCACCTGGATTGTGAAGGCACAGCCCCTGGCTTCAGGGATATGCTTTGTCCAGTAGCAGTTTGTGATGTCAAGCCTGGCAACTGTAGGCTCAAATCCCTGTAACAGCCATGCCCCCATTGTTTTCTAAGTCAGTTTCTTTATCCTCCATGCAACAAGCACATTTTGTAGATGTAATAGTTACGGCCTATTTATTATTCCATTTCTATTATTTTGTATTTTATTTTGATTGTATGCTTTGTTAAAGAGAAATACCTTCTGTGCTTTTGTTATGTTAATATTTTGTACAACCTCACACTAAAAAGATTTTACAAGTAAGAAGATAATTTATGAAACAAATTAGCAATATTTTTGCATATAAGATAAAATAGTGTTGTAACGGTAGATATGGACGACATTTATCCCAGCTTTACCGCCTGTACACAAACGGGTGTGGACAGCTGATCGGCGGACCTTGGGGACCTGGCGTGATGGTTCATGGAGGAGGCAAGGCGATCCATCAGAGAAAGGAGCGATGAGAGAAGGTCGCGGCTTGGTGTCATGGCGAGTTTTTGTGTTCAGTTGGTGGTTTGGTTGCTTTTTGTGTTTAGTTGGTGGTCTGGTTGGTTCTTGTGCTTCAGCATATACGATACTCTTTTCTGTGGTAATAAAGAAAACACATCAAATGAACGGTAGTATAATACATAATTAAGATGGTAAGAGTTGTGCATCACTCATCCTTTGGGATTACCCCGGCCATCCATAGTACAATCCTGTGTAGTGCAGCCACCTTATTCCGTCACCCAACGACACATCAACACTACTACCATGCAAAGCAGCCCCAAACCAAACCACCGCCAACAACCGTCGTGCTAAAGCACAAAAGCTCTCCATGACACCAAGCGGCGACATTCGCTTATCGCGCCTTAGTTAAACCGTCTTGCCTCATCCGTGCACAATCACGCCAGGCATCCACTGTCCGCCTATCTGCTGTCCGCACCCGTTTGTATAGGAAGGGGGAAAGCGGGGATAAAGGCCGGTCATAGGTGTCGTTGCAGTGTAAAAAAGAGTTTCCCTTAATGGCATTTTGTAAAACAACCCATGTATCATAATTCATATATAAATATTATAGTTAAATAATAACGTGTACATTTTGTATTGTAGTTTGTTTATAAATATATATGGTGAATATACCATCCCATTTTTTTAAAAGAACATAGTGTTTTTTTCTTGCATCTATATGGAACATAACCAAAATCCAGTAATTTGGCACGGTATTTTTGTGGACACCCAAATGAAGAAAGAAGCAGATCTGTGGCCATGACAGAGTTTCAAGATGGCGTATGAAATTAAATTTTGGCCTTTTTTACGCTTCTGTACATAGTCATTTTTTGTGGCATTGATTTTCTAGAATTCGTGAACACATCTACCTGCTGCTGTTTTAAAGGAGATGTAAGTACTGAAAAATGAAACCATCGGTGACGCGTGTGAAATGAAGACAATACACCAGTATGTTCTGTATACAGAACTGCAGTCCTTCATGGAAGTGTCTTTCCTGGGATGCATTAAGCCTCCTGGTCAGTGGGTACTGGGGTAAAGCAGCTGGGATGTGAAGCCAATTCAGCTGTAGTGCCGAGATTAAGAATGCAGGAAGCTCTTCCTCCACACCTCCGTATGCTTTCCAAGTGTGCACAGGGACAATTTTACCTTCGCCTTTATGTAACTGGCCTCCACTGGTGACTGTGAGTCCCATAAGACCCGGCCGCATAACCCCCGGGGAAGACCGGTGCCCAGTTGTACCGGGGGATGATAAATACTTGTCATGTTATAATTGTTCAATAGCCGGACACGTAATGCGTTATTCAGCGCACTCGGCTGGCCCTGCAGTCGCCGTTGTGTGTGCGACGCAGTACTGAAAATATTTTGGAGCTTAAATAATCCATACTGCAGTTTCAAGTCACTGCCTGCATCGTAACTTTTTCATACCCTGGTCAGTGGCACCTGTCAGGGTTTAGTAGGTGGCTAGTGGTTTGTGTTACAGGGCGTGTTTCGTTGTGTGTATGAAAACCTGATAATCATTTCTACATGTTTGTGTTCGAACTGGTCCGCAATAGAAGCTGTCACAAAATAAGCGCGGAACTATTTTCATTGGTGCTGCGAGGGAGCAGAGGTGGTGGTTTTAGTGCCAGTAATAGAGGATGTTAAACTCTTCCATTGGAGGACCAGGCTAATACGTTAGCTGCCATTTTTTAATTTAGAACTTCGCATCCAGAGTTGCCTCTATAGAATGTGTCGACAGCGCCGATTATTTTTAGTGGAATGTACGGTGTTGGCATCTGAAACGATGTATGCATTAAGCCCAACACAAAACCGGTAGCGTTTGATAAGACAGTGAAAGCTGTGAGCTGTGTAGCCATGTCAGGTAATGCCGCCAAGTCGAACGCACACTGTGTCAAGCGTGTGTGTAGGGTAGTAGAATTTGTCTAGATCGTCAGGTCACACCTGTCGGGAAACAGTCACGAACTGAAGAAAAGGAACGTTTGTAACAAAGTAGCTTACGAGTTTGTGGCCCATTTCAGAGGGGTTTCAACTGAAGGTAAGCTTGCTTTTATGTATGTGAATTTTCCCAGTGACTTCTTGATGTTCAAATGCAGGTTGAAGTTGGTCCACGTATACAACAGTAATAAGTGCATACCATATTTCAGTAGGAAAACGAAGAGAGTCCCCATAAGAGGCCTAGGAATAAATGCAGGATAGTATTAAACGGTCATTCCACCAAAAACCAACATACCCACTGAATCCTGATATTCTGTATTTTCTTGGAAATTTGCACATGTATGTGTTTTGAGCTGAAACTCTCTTCCCTGCCTTATATTTGGAATATCTTAACCAGTATCAGAGATGTAGTGTGTTCAAAAGTGACAAAGTTCAGCCAAAATAAAATACTGAAAAATACTTGTATCAATAACGTTTTAAGTATTGCACATAAGACAATGATCTATGGCTCATTTTAAATCTTATAAAATCTACTTTCTTGCAGGATATAAAAACTTTGTTTATGACTAATTTCTTTTTTATTTTAAGGCAAAAACTTAAACCAATTACAAAAATTTTTTTCTAAAACGTTGTGTCTTCAGTTTCACTGAAACTTGGCAGAAGTGTTGCAAATAAGGTTTTTATGTTTACAAAATGGTTTTGGGCTGACAAAAAGTCTCTGAGAAAGTAATTTTTCAGCTTAACATAGCTGAACAAATGACATATTTTTGGACGTTGTTTTGAAAAACTTGAATTTTCTGATACTTTGGAATGCTTTTACATCATCTTGAAATCTTCTAATAACTTAGATATATGATTTGCTTCTGCTGATGACAAGTTGTATGTTCTCCCAGTTTCAGAAGTTGGTGTAACCATAGACAAAATGAGAGACATGGGTAGAATTAATTCATCTGGCTGAGATAGGAACACAAAGTAAGCGGATGGTCCATCTGGATGAAGGAATCTGATTTGTAAATTCTTCATTCTCTTCATACTTTTTAATACATACCCAAGTCACCAGTGATCTTCATACATTATAGTGATGTATCCTCTGTTTGAAATGGGATGGTGTGACTCTTGACATCTACTTTCTGCCACAACCACTTGGCTTTATAGAATATTTCTTTGCAGTCAAAGTTGTATTGGAAATGGGAAGGGATGCATGATATTGACGAGTTCCAAACACTGTTCTGGTGTTGTCAAACCTAAATTTTGGGTGATGTCTTGTCTGTTCAACTTCATTGTTGCAGACATGGATGGAAAATGTTCTTTTGCCCATGAACAGAGTTGTGCTGGAGTCAATGTCTGATGGTGTTGTAAGCTGGAACGAGCTGCAAGACGTTTAAAAATACCTCCTACACCATCACATGGGTTTTTGCCATGTGATGTAAAGAAATGCCATTCAGCATTTATCCCAAAGTCAGTATTATGATGGCATAAGTTGATGATATTGTTCTTATTTTTGTATTGTGATACACCATCAGAAAAATAATATATCTTTGAAATATTTGGAACATTTTCTTTCAAAAATGCAATTAGATGCTTTTAGAAAGTGTATACCGTCACACTATCATGATACAAGCATTCTGAAATAATTACAAAACATAGGTGTTCAAACTCATTCTTAGAATCTTCAACATAGCTGAGAAAGGGAAGAATGGTGGCTTGCTGGTTATTGGAATGAAATCCTTGTGCAGCATCCTGAATATGAAATGAATAATTTCTGAGAAATCCCCCAAAACAATAACTTCTCCATCTTGAAGATTTTCTTTCAAAAATGAAGACTGCTGATAAGCTGCAAAGTCGTGTACTTCCAGTTTCTTCAGATTTGATACAAATTTTAATACAAATTCATCTGATGTGGATGTGACAGTATCAAGATTACATCTGTCAGGTAGTCAGCCACTGATTGCATGTAATAGCATCTATCATGTTACATTCCGGTATATCTTGCAAATCTTCTTGCAGTACATCCTTCTCAGGGCACTGTGCGGTTATTCATTAGACAGTCCTGAGTTGGTGGAGTGCAATTCATTAATGCTAACAGATATTTCAATGTTGACACATTTGTGTCTACGGCCATGAGTTTGATATTCTGGTGTTGAACACGTACACAAACAGAATGAGTTCCAACAGCCCCAGCAAGAATTGCATGTCTGGGTCGAAGATGACAAAATTTCAATTTCATAAAATGTGTTAAGTGCCCACAAGACACTTAGCTAGCCTTGCCTTAATGGTTGAGTGTTGGAAGATGACAGTATCTTTTGAGATTTGGCCAACTCTTTTGCTTTGCTGGCTAACCAGTTTGATGTTGGAAACTCTTTTTCAATCCTGCGTATGCCTCAACTTTTTGGAAGAACAGTCAAAATTTTCAGTTTTTTACTTCTGGTATCTGTGTTTTTGAATTTTCTTTTGAGTCGGCTGATCATTTCATTAAATTCATTTATTCCCACATATATTTGTGAATGTAATGAAGAGTCTGATTCTGACATTTGTTGCTGTAGAACCAGTGAGACACACTTTGTTTTACTTCTGTATCTCTTCGTAACCTTCTTTAGTTTAGTCGAGGCATATCTTTTCCTGGCCAGCTTTGATGTCTTTATTGGTGATTCTCCAATAATTTGTAGTGAAGTATTTATTTCTTGAACTTCAGTGTACTCACTATCATCATAATTTTCATCATCTGTCACATTATATTCATTTTCATTTGCTCAACATTTTTTCTTAACCAAATTGGCAGATATTTTCCGCATGGAGCACAAAGTTTTTGTCCTGGAATGAGCTTTAAAAAGTGCTCATACATATCACACATACCAATCTCTATTTTTCTAAGCAAATGGTTGCCAACCTTAGGGTATTCGGGAATGTTGCCCTTACTGTAACATATATTTCCCAAGTACTTATTCAAAATAATTCTGTTTCAGAAAAACGTTACTTCAATTGACTTAAGGGTGAACAGAATAATAGAAGATAGGAAGCAGTAACAGTTAAGCCATAAAATAAACAAAGTACAGCAAGAATAACAAGCTGTGAGCAAGCCATGTTTCGAATCGCTAGCGAAAGATACCGCCTTATCTGAAAAAAAAAAACTTACAGCTCTCAAACCACTGGAGGGCCCTCAATAATTTTTTGCACAGTTATTACTGGGAATGTGCCTGACTATCGTGGAAAGTTTTAAAGAATTGAAGGTGCTACTTTTTAGTTATCAGTTTCTAATTTTTTAACATGTAAGGACCTATAACTGTAAAACATATCACAACTGAAGAATTTTTGTACAGATTGATAGAGAATTTTATAAGCATTGACATGATATGTAATATATCTGCCTTTATAGCTTATTTGTATGACTTATTTGAGAAAAACTTAAAACGTGCACTTTTTTACAATTTTTTCTTTATTTTTAACCCCCTATAGTTTGAAAATGGTTGGTCGGATAGGTAAAATAAAAATGGATGAGCACGTTTGGCTATAGTATGAACACATGCAAATTCTCAAGTTAATCTGGAATGGCCAGGTTCCACTTTGTTCGTTAGGTATGTTGATTTTCCGTGGAATAATCTTAGATTGAATCTTAAAGGAAGTCATCCGCCTCGTACGATGCAATGACGGAATCTTGCGGGCACGGTAATGAACCTTAAGGTAAAGATAAAACTACCCGTATACGGGCCTGGACAGGCCCCTAGGGTTCCAGGAAGTTGAGGCTCCCAGATATCCAGACAATCGGCACATGGAGGTGTCAAGGTTGTCAGCCCTCGCACCGGCCGCTTTTACCCACCCCCCCCCCCCAACCCCCGCTTCCAGGAATTATTCCTGGTACTTATTTCTGTTAGAGGTTGAGTCGACCCCAGGGCCATAGTGCGGCCTGAAGGATTTAAGTCAGTGAAAAGTTCTAATGACTCCATCGGGAATGGAACCCGCTACCGTCTGGCTTGTAGCGCAGTGCCTCGATCAGCTGCCCCAATTGAAAATTAAGGTTCCATAAAATGCGGGTACTTCGTGATTAGCTAAGGGGCGATTAGGTGCTGAATAAGGACTCCATTCTGAGTTTGTTGCATCGATCCACGGAGTGTGGGGGAAAATATGTGCTGTTTGGTGTGTGTTTATGTGGGTGGAAGTTCCACTTGTGAAAGCTGCAGAAGTTTGTTACAGTCGACTTCGGTTATAACGGATCTTTTTTTCATTCCCCGTCCGTTTCCCTATGCTTTATCACAGAAACTACCTCGGTTACACCGGTCTCTCATATATCGGATCTTCGGTTACATCGGATTTATCTGACATTCCCCAACAAGTAATCTTCCTCGGCCATACCGTTTTTGGCAAAATAATGGGTATTTCACAACGGTTACAGTGTTTTCGAGCGCAGAGGTCTTACTCGTCAGATCGACATGAGGACTGCATAAGTAATTTGATAGCATTTTGTACCCGGAGACGCCGAGGAGACTTTTAAATTTTTCACTTTGGCTTTCCCTAGGACATGGTCCAACTATTAGCGGTTATAATGGATAAGCCAGAGCAGTCGCTACGTGCCAGCTTCTGTTGTTCACGCACCAGACAGATAGTACAGTAACTGCCGTATGCGAGCATCTTTATGGCACTTGGGGTAGAGTGCCTTGTCATAAATCAGTTACGGCTTGACCTCGGTGCATTTACCTGTAACCTTTTAGGTAGCGATTTTGTAAGGCGTTTATGTACTGTACGTAAACAGAATTGATTGTTCGGCCAAGAAGTGATATGTATGAGTGCTGGCCGACCAACCAGGTGCGACTGCATACAGTATTTAAAAATTTTGGCCGTTCCCAGTGGCCGCTCGGTCTAAGGCGTGGGTCTGCGGCCGCTCACTTGCTGGGGTTGTGAGTTAGAATCCTGCCGGGGGCATGGATGTCTGTCTCTTGTGAGTGCTGTTTGTTGTGCGGTAGAGGTATTTGCATCGGGCCGACCACTCGTCCAGAGGAGTTCTACGGGAGTGTGGTGTGTCTGAGCGTGATTGTGAAGCCACAATAATGAGCAGGCCCTGACCCACGAGGGTCTTTTGCGCCAATGGGCGGGGAGGGGGTTAAAAATTTCGAGTATATTGTACGATACGTGCATCTTAGTGCATGGTGCTTCTGTGAGTTACATCAAGGGTTCAGGAATGTAGTAATGTGTATTTGTGGGTGTACAAAATGTATCTATTCATGTCCATATGCAGTAAAACTGAAAAAAAAGGCGTAACTTAAGTGGTTTTAATTTAAGTATTACTTTACAATGTAATTTAACCGAACCTCGCATAAAACCGACTTCGGTTGTAAAGGATATTCAGGACTCCCTTGGGATCCGTTATAACTGAGGTTGACTGTATCCACTTCACGAGTAGCTGAAATTCCCAACCACTACTTACGTGAATTATTTAATTTTGTTCTGCGAATGATCAACCGGGAACAAACCCAGCCGTCTGCTGTTACATATTACTTTGGAAAATAGTGAAATGGGTAGGTAAACTGCAGAAGTTGTGTGAATTGGCCGGACAAAGAAATAAAAGGGCGATAATTTATTTCCGGTGATGGGTCAGAGTTTTATCTCACCCCAGCCCCCTGCTTTTTAGGCTCGTTCCCAAAGTCGCGAAGAGGGACCATCAGCATTTTCATGTCCCTCCGCCCGCTGCGTCACTGGACGGATATTCCTGACATTTTAAGGGGTTACTAAAATCTGTTGGGGAAAATTTACATTTGTTTAAAATCGGGCAAAAATAGCGGCCACTTATATGAACACCTACGTACTTCTGTGACTACTTTGGTTACTAATGTTATCCTGTTTGCCTTCGATAGTAATCAATAATAATGCTAATCCGTCTGACTTCTTCGTGGATTACATTAAGTCATAATTACGTAAATTAAAGACGCTCAATTAGTATTTAATATATAATGAATATGGCGACAAATTGTGTACGAAAGGTTTTTTTAAGTCACTAGTCATAAAAAATTTCGACGGGGTGAAAATTTGAAGCTATTTATAACCGATAATTTTAAGAAATAAAACACGGACGTGTTTGCAAAGAAATATAGTAACCGGCCCTAACAGTAGTAATAACATTATGTAATGTGTGGAAACTGTGAACAGTAACGAAAAAGTGTGACCTCCCCTAGTGTTTTAAATGGTATGACCACCTGAGAAGAGTTCGGCATGCAAACATCCGAACGGTTCTCAGTGTTATGTAATACGTATTCTGCCTGTCATGTTAGAATACTAAATAAGACGCTGGTGTTCGTAAACTTCAGGAAAAATGTATTTTGCATAAGTGTTTGTGTGACGGTGTTTGTTAAGAATATGTCATTTCGAGGTTATAGTTAGGCCTATATACAGTATATTTTCACACCATACTACTCCTACTACTACTACTACTACTACTACTACTACTACTACTACTACTACCACCACCACCACCACCACCACCACCACCACCACCACCACTACTAGCAGTAATTTTTAATTAAACGAGTGAGGAGATGTACGTCCATCGTAACAATGTGGCTTTTTGCTGTCATTTGTGTATTTAGAGAAAACGTTTGAATGTTAATAAAAGTAACAATTCTAGCAACGTATGAACATTACATTTTAACACAGAGTGTATATTTATATAGTGTACACTGTGCACGTGGTAAGGGGCGGGGTCGGTATAGGTTCATTATTTCTTATGTCGCCAGTCACTCTCCAATCCTGTCGGCTGACTTAAGTTACTCCCAAGCCCACTCACAGGGTCTGCTCGGCGCTGGTTATGGGAGACTACAGGAATCATCCGCACGTTGCGATGGCCGTTTCATAAACATATATATGCTGAATAGTTCCTGCATGAAGAGTTGTGTAAAAGCGGACAGTTTAAAAATACGTGAAAAGTTTTCAATCAAGAAGTTACGTTAAGGAGAGCGAATAAGTCCAGCTATACGGGGTAACTGCTGTTCACAAACTCTGCAACACAAATCGACTGAATATTGTGAGCTGATCCAGTCGTGGCGTGCGTGATGGAGAACTAGACCCCATACTCGCTCTGTTTAGCGACGAAGCTTAGTTTTATCTCGGTGCATACGTGAACTGTCGGAATAGCAGGTTTCGCATGTTAACCCTTTAAAGACGAAGCGTGTCTGCTTTATATAAGGACTCAGTGCGTACCGCGCTGTAAACACCGTCCATTCGGTTATAAAAACCAATCTCTTAATGTTTTATAAGGCAAAAGTTGCTCTTTGTTCTGAGATCCGTACAAAACATATAAACGCAATGTGAGCACCATGTAGAATTTTTTAATGTTAAACCTGGTCTATGTGAAGTTACCGCTAGGCTTTAAAAGGTTAATCTGCCAAGTGCCATTACACGATCTTAAGGTTCATGTTTTGTGTGTGCTATGCTGTGCTGTGAGCGAAAATGGGGCTATTGTGCCCATATTTTTTTGGTAAGACCATAAATTCACACCGGTGTATTAGCCTACACATATTCTGACACAATTTTTTGAAAACAGGTTCGATTGCGAGAGAATCTGGTCTTTTTGTTTTTTGCAAGTCAGTGCAACAGCTCACACCGACAACAGGTCTTAACGCAGTTTAAGAGAGTGCTTATGGTGACACAGAACTAAGTTGGGGACTGTGACCTCCCAACTCACCAGATCTGAGCCCGTGCGTTTTCACTTGTGGGGCATTCTAAAGGATAAATTGTGTACTAATGATTATTAGTACTATGTTGTAATTGGTGCATTGAAGACGCGCTGAAGGAAAGCATTCAGAATGTGGTGTTTCCAATTTCACCGCTGAACTTTGACGTGCAATGACTAACATGGCTGTTAGGTGTAACACGTCCCTGTGACAGAAGGAAAGCGCATCTAACACCTTTAAATGTGGTGAATAAATACGTAATACCCGACTAACCGCAAATTGGAATAGCGGCAATCGCTGCCCTGCCTGCTGTCACGCTAAACGGTTTGATTGCAGGGCGATGCGTGATGACACAGAAAATGCCCTTGTATTGAGTAATAAGGTACAGCCGTGTCTGTGAAGGCAAATTCTGTCGTTCAAGTAAAGTTGCAAAGGCGGAGTTTCAGTTTTAAAATATCCTAAAATTGGTCGTGTAGCTACAAAATTGGAAGGATTTCTTGGCTCCATTGAAGGAAAGATGTGAGACCACTAGGGAAGGGAAATGTCGTCCCATATAGGTACTGCAATATATGCATACCTGTGAGTATGTCCGTATGTACACTGTTAATTCATTGGTAGCATCGACATAAATTTTCAGGTTTCCACTGCGGTGATTGTGGTTATCTTGGTTGTGATATATGTTGTGTTGTAGGTGGATACCAGCGTTTCGGAGGAACATTCAGCCTCCACTCTCAGGGCCAAGTGAATAGGATGAAGATGCGGTTACTTTATATAGCTAGGTTTCAATGCGCCATTGATCAGTCACGGAAGTTTTAACTATGTGAGTTTTCAGGTTTTGGCAGCGGTGCAGCTGAGGGTTCTGTTCCTTTATTTGGCGATAATATTAAAGCGGATAGTTCATGTTTCCACACCCTCCTCACAAAGAAATCCGCACATTTTGCGTAAATTATTTCTAAACAAACATGGCATGAGTAATAAGCCAAAAACTGACCGTAACTTTCCTCGACGTGAAATAATTTCATCTGGTCTGTTTATGTACTGTTAATTAAGTTAAAATAGAATTTGTTAGTATAAGCTATAGTAGTACATTAGGAGATCAGAGAAGCAAAGTACAAGTGCCGAGCAATTGTGGGCCGCGTAATTATTCTGAACACAAACCCAAACGTGGAAGGAGACAGAAAGGGAAGCACAATGATAAAGTAACTTAATATACGTTTAATTACTTGGTGTCTTCGAACACATGTCAGCTGTATATGTCCACATTATAAGTCATGTATTATAGGCGCTTTCGCAGCTCAGCGGAAATCCTATTAAACTCGCTGTCTGTGCACGTAACTGGGAACTGCTGATCGTGTGTTTATAAAACTAGATATTAAAGAATTTTCTGGAAAACTGTCGAATAATTTTAGTTTTAATTTAGATCGGATGACTACTCTACATACAAACTTATTTTTTTCCATGCGTACAGGTTGCGCAGAGGTTATACGTGAGTAGAGATATGCTTCGTAACTCCCTTCTGTGCCTTCATGGCATGTTATGGGGTGACCTTTATGTCTTCAGCTTTTTAACTTCCAATTAGGGAAGTTCAGTAATATCAGAAATGACTGAATTAGGTAGATGCAATTTTGGAGGTGCGTAACTCCAGAGACGAAACTGTATTTTCAGACCTAACTGTAGATTGAAGGGAAATATTAAAATGAGTCTTAGAGAAGGAGGTAGCATTGAGTTATGGGCTATTTTGATGATGGTGATGAACGTTCTGCTTCCATGACGGATAATTGGTTGGTCAGCTGAATGGTCAAGAACACTGCTCCATGCAATTGGTTTCTTAGATATATTAATGTAAAATAATTAGTATTTTTGTTGTGTGGAAAGTAACTTTCCTGACAGGAAGGAAGCTTCTATTACGTACAGACTTTAATGGCAGCAGCACACATTTAAACACACAACGTATTTTGTGTATAACACAGTGTTTGCCAACATTTGGAATCCGCACCCCGCGTGGGCCATTCTTCAAGATATATAATCCCAAGCTTTTACGGCGATTGAATTCTGTTACTCTCGAGCTAGCAGCGCATAAAGGTCGATTCACATTATACAGCACGACACGACACGACACGACACGACACGACACGACATGACAAAATATTCTTGTATGGTATTGATGTGCTCGAATTCAAACTAGCCGGTCACCGACGGGTAGGGACAAAGACAGACGAAGACGGTGTCGTTTGGATTGGAAGAAAAGAATATATTGCCTGTCTGTTAACTGCCGGTAGATGTGAATGCAGGCTGGGTTTTGTCGTGTCGTGTTATGTCCTGCCGTATAATGTGAATCGACCTTCAGGTGGTTGAACGGCGAATAAACTAGCGTTTCGAGAACCATCTCTGTTCTCTTCACAAGTGAACTATTGAAAGTTCTCGAGACGTTGGTTTACTCGCCGTTCTTCAACCGCCTGACGCAGCTTCTATTCCGAGGAAGTTCTATTGCACCCTTCGTGTCTCTGCAGACCTTCTCATTTGCTACATTTTACACGACTAAATTATCTGCTTTCAGCATTTAATGTAGCTGTTTGAATAGCTACGTGCCGCATTTTATTTTATTTGGTCATTCTGTAGCAAACATGTGATTGAACTGCCTCCTACGATGTGATACGGCCTAAAAAGAACGATGATTGTTTATAATAATAATAATAATGATAATAATAATAAAGATAATAATAATAATAACAATAATAACAATAACTGCATCCACAAACAGTTGCATTGAGCAGAAATTTCTACGGGTCATACATAGAACTTGGTATAACACAGCCTTAAATGAAAAGTGGCAGGAAGTTTGAACGCGCAAATGAAAATATGCAGAGGAATCGCGAGCAGGAATAGAAGGATCATACATCCGTTCGTTCATCGTCATCTTCAATCACGAAGCACTGCATCGTTATGCGAGACATGACTGACAGATGAATTGGTGTACGTCTTACGTCTGCTGATTCGTACAATTAGCTGCAACAGTTCCTGAGGTCAGCACCCGCATGGCCATAAGGTATGCGAGTCTCTGATCCATCTGTGTAGACTGAAATAAGGAAGTATTGTAACTGGGATTTGAGGTTAGATTCCAGTTGCTGTACTCGAAAATAACATGGCCCATCGCCAGTTTATTCCTAGAATTTTCGTACATTTTCATAGTTTCCAGAATTAACGCGAGTCTACCTATACTTTAACAGTATAGTAAAAAGAGCCACACCACGGAAATAATTATATAGCTAAGTAGCCCCACTGAGGAAAGTCCTTCAGCAAATAATAGTTCCTAGCTAGTGCAGAAAGTATCTGCATTTGTGGAATCTGAAATTCCATTACCATCTTCACAAGAGCCCGCCCTTAGCCAAACTAATCCAGTCTGTGACCCTCGCCTCCGGTTTATGTAATCTTCCGTTTTAATATTATACACATTTTCCGCCTAGGTGTTCCAAGTGGTCTGTAGTTATATTAATTTTTAAATTTTCCTTCTCACAGCACTAGTCTGTTAGACATCAAAGCTACAAGCTGGCTGGCTGTGTTATTATCGTTTGTGTCATTTGGTTTATTTCCTGTAAAGGCTTATTGATTTTCCACGGCCTCAATATGTTTTAAAGACCAATTGTAAACCTGAGGATGACCTGAAATAAGTTGAAACATGTAGTGATATATAATAAATAGAATTTAGTTGTATTTGGATAGATATTGATCTAATTTTTATAGGATTCTATGTGAATGTGCACCGCTTTGTGTATGTGTGTGCTTGCGCGTTCGCTTCTACAGTACCCAGTGGCAGGCACTACACTGGAAGTTGTATTGATGTTCTTAGTTTAAACCTATATTTGTTGGACTGAAGTGCATTGACGTGGAAGGGGGATTGCCAAGTATTAAGTCTTCTTCAGCCATCATGCCCAAAAAAGGTAAATGTGATGTATAAATTGATATTAGCCGCTGCGAAAATTACACATCTTTCAAATGACGATCTCTTTCTTAGAACATGGGAACCATACGATTAGGTATTTCATATTGCACATACGTCTTTGCATTTTAATAAAGCTGCAAGTCGAAAAAATCAGGAGCATTTGAATAAAATAATTCAACAATTGGAAGACTAGAATTAATCTGCATTATATATATATATATATGTACAAGTAAATTCAGTTCCAACCTCACACAGAGTACAATTTGTTTCCATTAGAGAAAAAAACAGCCAGTTAGTGTTACATGCAGAAAAAATCACTCTTTTTTGGAATAATCGTATTGAACCCATAAATACGCTATGTAGGAAACGCGCATATTTTTTAATGTCAAACGTGGCAGTACCACTGACCTGAGAGGGTTAATCGACTCCAGGAGCCCATGTATGAAATGACCACATTAATTGTCATGATGGATCGTTGCTGTTCAGTGCATACGCATTGCTTATTGTAAGTGCTGTAACTCGGATTAGCTCAGCCAGTAAAACACTGATTCGTTATTGTACTGGTCGGGGATTTATATTTCTGAATGGCTTTAGGGCCTACCAGCCTCTAATGTCATGGGACAGCAGAAGTTTTGCAGATGTTAAAGCGGAAAGAACGTGAAGATGACCACCTGTATCTCATTCCGATCTTAAGACTCCATGGAGCTATTTCTCCACTCTACCATACGTCTTCATGCCGGGGTGCTGAGGTAAACACTGAGACAGTTTTTGTGTTTACCATGTAAGAACTATACTTCAATTATCCTAAACTCGCGTGTTTGTGTATTTGCTGCGAAAGAAACTGTAGTTTAGTTAGACAATTTTTGTGCTGTACTTAATAATGGAAACTCTGGGTATAACGGACGTTGTAAAGGGGGCACAGATATACGTCGCTACGTCTACGTAACGAAGTGCGTTATTTAACTGCCACGTACGTTGGAATTTTTTCCACCACCTATTGGGTCTATTAGACGGTTCGGGAAGAAAGAGTGTGTCCTTCTTAATGGACCAGACAGAGTGTATTTCGTACCTTGAAGCTTGAAATCATTACCGCTGTATTTTAAAATATAAAATAATATTAAAACCAAATACAGGCATCCCCGAAAGTACGTCGAAGGCGATTACAAGACGGGCAACTTTAGTCGAGACAGCGTGAATCGAGAAAAATTTTCCTATAAAAGCAATGGTCAGGGTGGTTTCAGAAAATGTGCTTTGACCAAGAAAAGGTATGTTTATATTTACGAAAAATATATGAAAAGTAAAGTTCGTGTTGAACTGTAGGCGTGCATCTGGATCATCCTCCAATACGGGTGGCGATGCACGAGTCCCTGAAGGTTACTTGTAAGCAAACACTGAAGTCTGGAGAGACAAAGGCGCCCACTTCGCCTCCAGAATCCCCTCATAGCAAGCATTCTCATAAATTCTTGCCTAATTGTTGCTCGCTTCTCGTTCCAATTAGTGTCGTCAAGCAGCTTGATGCCAGCTTCAGTCAGTCGAGGCCCTCAGTCAACTTCCAAGCCGTCATGGTCCCCTCCTTATTCATAGACTCAGATTCCTCAGCTTCTTCAAGGGCTCTTTGCTTCCGAATCTCAACAGACTGGTCGAGCGTGAGTTGCTGATGTTGGAAGTTTAACAACTCGACGACATTTTCGCACCGTAGCACGAATTTTCGGGCTTCGTTTAATATAGTGTGTCCTGGGGCAAATGGCGTGAGTGCGGAACGACATAAGTCGGAGGACTGCTTTAAGAATAATCAAAGCAGCAGCATTAGATTGTTTTAATAATATATTATAGCTTTATTACTTTGCCTGGTGGTGGAAGCACAGCCAGCTCCCGAAACATTGTGTTTTAACCAGAACAAAATGATAGCAAGTAAGTTTGTCATGAGGTGTCTGAAGTACCCCTCCCCCCAGACCCCCGCCCCCCTCCACCGCGCGCCTTGTTTTGACAGGCGACAGTTGTGCTTTAATAGCTGAAGCGGTGTCCTTAAGTAGAAACAAAGTATCACTAGCCCCTTTCTTGCATAATACATCCCGGCAGTTAATTTTGGGCAGATGAAACTGTTATCAATAAAGCAGCTGTTAAGTACATTAATGATGAAATGCCAGCCAGGTCGTGAACTACAGATAGCAGACTGAAAATAAGTCCTTCTGTTCCGCGACTAATGTGCGTATAGCATGTCTGTGTGCCGCCTGGCTGCAACTGTAATTGTGTGTATGTCGAAGAGAAAAGTAACGTAGAGTAAAAGCGAACTGGCCGCTAATAACAAGTAGCCAATAGATGGAAAGTTAAACAGTGACTTGTCCACCGCTATGTCCGATCGTGAATATTAATTGTACGTGATTCGTGACTCACACTTCAGTATGTTTTCTTGCTACGGTGGTTCTAGGAATTCCTATCGCTGCTTGGTCATCGGCCACGTGTGAAGGAATCGTGAATCAGTGGACCACACAACTAATGTGATAAACAACGGTAAAGGGGGCAAATGACATTAGTCCGTGGGGAAGTCGGGTTATTAACTGCGTCTCCTTACCCTTAGTTTATACTAGAGTTTCTTTCTTTGGGGACATAGCGGCCGGAGAGTGTGGCTTGCTGTTCTTTGTCTGTACTGAGGTCACTAAAGTACTTCGCATGGATGCTGGGAATGACGACCCTCGAGGCTTTCTACAGTCTCCCCACGTTGTCATTCCCGTTCAGCTCCTTATGGCGTGTATTAACCAGCCCAAAGCGCACGTTTATCTGCCTACTGTTATACTATATTTCCTGTCCGTCCCCTTTGACAAGTGAAAACCACGCAGGGAAGTACAGGGAACTACGCTGGAAGAGGCAGCCTAACAGCTGAAAAGAGATGTTCAGGGTCTCGATTCGTCTCATTGCCGAGCGCTGGCTAAAATTTCACTCTCCATGACCTCCTTAGCGAGGTATTTCGGTACAGGGACACTTTTGCTCTGTGGTTATACGCTTCATATCTTTGTCGTAGACACATCAATGCTCGAACACAGTACCAATTGTGTTATGTTCGTTTTCTTGTGTTGCTTCAGTAACAGAGTTCTGTATCTTGGACTAAAATAGACAATGACTCAATATTGCATAATTTTACAGAAAGCCATCATTCTATATTCCGACTCCGCTTGACGGGTCGGTTGAGCTTGAGGATTACAAATTGTCAATATCAGTAAAACATGTAACACGGCATTGTATCGCTAAATAAATTTGTAACAAGTATTTGTTAATCATTACCATAAAAGCACGTGTATTGGAGGTAAAGTCTGTTTACCTGCGAGGTACGCGTATAATCAATCAAAAGACACTCAAACACTCTCTGGAAACTTTAGCAACAATAAGCAAACTTAAAAGCTTTGGACATAAACACGAAACGTCAGGACGAATGAGGGATAGCAAGACGCAGTACTTCTGGCTACAAAAGTCCAATACAAGGATTAGCAGGGGTGGCTTGCGACCTGAAGGAACTGCTGCTGCTGCTGCTACTGCTGCTACTGTCATACGTAATGTATGTACGATGCCTTCCCAAATAGTTCGTCTAGCTGGCGTGTTAACATATGTTCAATTCTAAAAAGTAGCCTAATTTTATGCACTTTTCAAAGATCTGTCGCCATAAAAACTGCATAACCTACGTCCAGTGGCACTAGTATATTTTTAATTTTAAAGTAGGCCATCCCCTTGTGCGTTGACAATAAAATTATAGGAACTTCAAGAGGCCGTACAGCACAATGATTTTTCAAGGTGTATTTACGTATTAAAATTACACACTGCATATTGCTAGTATTGCTCTAACCTCGCATGTTCAGATGACGATGTTATTACTATTATCAGTCACAGAAACTTTAGAGGGGGCGGGGGGTTATTGAGTGGCATAATGTTCGCAAAGAATGTCATTAAATCGGTTGGTAATTGTAAATTAACAGTGATTCCTAGATTTGAGGCACAGGAAGGGCGGACGGAAGAAAAACCCCCTGATAACAATATGGTGGAGCTGAATTGTGACTTGATGGAGACGCCAAACTGAAAGAAAAGGAAAACTGGACGCGACGGACATTTTTAAATACGCGTATGCGTGTCATTTATGTGGGATGTACATACATACAATACATACGTACATATCTACATATATGCATGCATACATACACACATACACACATACATACATACATACATACATACATACGTACATACGTACATACATACATACGTACATACATACATACATACATACATACGTGCCTACATAAATATGTACGTACATACTCTTATGTAAGATGTACCTACATTGGTACGTGTTGAAATGTGCCGAAGGTGGGCGCAGGCATTTTGAAGTTAGGCCTTTTGCAATCTTTCTGGTACCTGAAGGCCTTATCACAGTTAGTGTGGCATTAAACTGGATAATTAAGTCATAGATTATTTGTAATTTGAAACTTTGTATAACTTCTGTACCTGGTGGAAGTACTTAAGGTAAAGTAATATTCATTAGTCGCCAGAAATTACTAGCGGTACATCTTACATTTAAAGGAACGATGGCGTATTTTCTCACTCTTCTTATGTTAGGGTGCAGGCAACCGCTGATCGTTATTTACATGGCACATCTGGTCTTATGCTAGAAACATATTTACAGTCTTGTAGTAAAAGAATATTATAATTTGCTACGTTGAGAGTTCCCCCCCAAAGAACGAAGACTTTGTACAGACACTAACGAAAATACATAGTGTTTTGAACTTTAATTTAACCATGCTTACCAGGAAAAATACTTCCCTTATTTCACTCTGTACTCTTTATAGACATACTATACCTGTACATTCTGTGTAGGACATCCTGAAGGCTAGAGTGTTTCAGCTCCTTCTCGCAGAACCTTCAGGAAGAAAATCTGCTGGTGGAGGAAACTTTGTCTCCTCAAGGGAATGCTCATTGAATGTGCAAGGAAGGTGGAAGATTATTAAATCAAAGAAGGGGATCTGTATACTACCCCACCATGTAGCAAACACCATCCCCACCGTGTCTGACACCCTCTCTAGGAGTCGCGCTTGCTTCTAATGAATATGAAGAAGGGGTAACAGTACAAGGGCATACGATAGACGGCAATATGAACAAAATGTGCAGGATGCTTCAGAACGTACACACGGGTTTGTTACTCGTTAATGATGAATTGAGGATTTTATATGTTATGTGTAAGCAATTTTATCGTTGGCCTTTGAAGTTTGTTCTCCCGTCCACTGTGAAGTTTGAAGAGACCAATTCCGAACCGTCAAAGCAAATGGTTGGTGTTCATTTGATAACAGGATTCCAAAAATGGGAACCATAAAGGCGTGTGAATTATTTTCGTATTTAGATACAACATTGAAAAATGTTTTAAAAAATATATATTTTTTATCGAAAGGTTTGTGATGATGTTTGCTTGAGGTGACCCATATTTTCGACTCTTCTTTAGGGCTGATTTTACGAGTAGTTAAAGAAACATAGTATTGGAAGCTGGATCCTCTTCCGTCATCAGGAGAAACAAAACGTAATGGAACCTGTTGTATTCAGGCAATTGTTTTGAGCTCATAATGGGGATACAAATTAGCGTAACTAAGAGAGCATACATTATTTTTACCTGATGATGGAAGATGAATCACCTTCCGAAACGTCGTGTGTTTTTAACTAAAAACTAGACGACAAAAAAGTCCCAATATGTATCACCTGAACAGAATTTTTGCTAACACAAATTTAATTCAGTAGGGAAGATGGACGCCAAATATTGCATGTAGGGACGAATATATGAAATTACTACACGCAGGGGATATTTCTCCTACGTTAGAGTGACATTTTAACAGAGTGAAAACATTTGACGCAACGTTGCACCCTGACTGTAGCGGTCGAGAGCTTAAAACGGTACTTCATATTCGGGAGGCCCTGAGGACGAATGCAGAGTCGGAGGCAGTCTATTACGACTGGCAGCTTTCGTTGTTTTATTGCGTCTTCAGGAAAGTGTTTGTATAGTCCCTTAAGGAGGGTATGCGCATTTTGTTCTGTAACAATTCAGAGGTCAAAATTTACAGACCCCCTTACGTCCGACACCTCATGACGTGTGCAGTTTAAAACCTTTGTCAAGTAGTTCAGTAATAATCTAAACAAAATTACATCAGGGCTATGGTAAATTAAGCATGATTTAGGGAAACAGGCAGCTATCAGATTTCTTTATTAAAAAGTGGGTGCGACCTCTGAAAGACTGCATTATGGCATTAATTGTTCTGTACAGCACAGTCCGAGGCATTCTTTACTGTCACAGAATTTCAAATTTCATGCCACTGCCGTTACACTATTTTATGGTATTAAAGTTGGTCTTGTATACATCTACAGTTGAGACTAAAAGTGAACGTATGTTGCAAGGTTTACATTACCGTGAGGGTTCAGTTGTTCTATCTGTGGATCGTTACCCTTCTCACTGTAATTTTAGGCGCCTTTGCAAAACTGCAAAAAGGGACGATTAGCTTCGTTATGCCTCTCCGTCCGTCAGCATGGAACACCTCGGCTCCCTCTGGACAGATTCTCATTAAATTTCATATTTGAGCATTTTTCCAAAATATGTGCAGAAAATTCAAGTTTCATTCAAATCTGACACGAATAACGGGTACTTTACGTGAAGACATATGTACATTTCGTTCAGTGTCTCTCTCCAAATTCTTCTTACAATGAGAAATATTTCAGACAAAAGCTGCAGAGAAAATTAAAACACACATTTTACGTTCAACAGTTTTTTTTTCCGGAAGTCTTGCCGTTTAGGAGATAATGTGGAAAAATATGGCAGAACGAGACAGATCACAGATGACAACATAATACTGCACATGCGCATTGCATGCTGGCTAACCAAGACTACAGGCACACACTCAGAATATGTAATACTTATTATTTTTGCATGGCAACAGTGTTTACGCGAACGCGCCTAAATATTACGTTATACGCACGTTGCCTGTCTTGTTACATACTGTACTGTATGCCGCAGCGAAACGGGAGATCGCTCCTGTCATAGGAGAGGATGTCTGGCTGGAAGTGGAACGCGTTCATATGATATACATTAATATGTTGTATTATGTAACTTAGCGCATGTTAGCTTAGGTGCTGCAAATGACCTCCGTCAACTCTTAGATTTACTTGGCACCCGGTGAACACGTTACTGAAAACTGCTTGAAGCACTTTTCTGGACATCACTGGTACTAGGCACCTGATGATTTCTTTAATTTCGCCTTATGTGTGCGTGGCTTGCTTTTGTGTGCCTTGTCTGTCAAATTTCTTCTCCACAGATAATAGTGATATGAGGATAGAGGGAGTGAACGAGCAGGCCACAAAGACGACTAATTATTCGGTCTCCAAAAACGCCCCTTAAGGCTGCCTTTGAATTGCACGCTCTATGGGCAGCAGCACCATCTTGCTGGAAGAACTCGTAGTAACTTTCCTTTTCACGTAAATGTTAAAAAATGGCGCGAGAATTTGTCCAGTGTGCCTTTCTGAATTTATTGTGTCCGGGAAGAAGTTCGGTCTGATTACTGTTGTCGCACTGACGACGCACCATACACCAAAATTGACGTCATGTAACAGCACTTTGTGTATTAGTCTGGGACTATCTGCCGAACAGTATCTACTATTTTGAGTATTTATGTGGTCGTTTAAGTAAAAGTATGCTTTACCAGTAACAAAAAAATTGCTATGGATTATTTTCACCACTACACACTGCTTAACAGAACCAATTACAAAAACGTGCCCTTGCAAATCAATCTGCTTCCTAGAGTTTTTGCACAACCGTAAATGTGTATGTTTTCAAAAGAAGTAATTTTGTGGCAGCGTGTACAATTGACTTTGACATACTGGTTTACTGTAATGATGTCTTACAGACTTTGGTGGAAATGCTTCTAATCGCGTTCCATTTTCATCTAATAGTCTGTAGGATAGAACACGCCGTGTTTGCTGCCGCCGCTTCGTCATTGACAAGGAGCTTCCTGTTCGAAATTTGGTCACCAGTCGACGTTTTGTTGACTTGGAAGGATCTAATACACTGGGATACAGGATCATAGACGGGCCCGGGGGGGGGGGGGGGTGCAAGTGGGCGCAATGCATCCACTAGGAATTTGCAAAACATCAAAGGCAAACACGCTGTTCAGCCCGCCAGAAGACGTCCGACACCCTGCCACATCCACGTTTTGCCTCTGCTGAATCGCTTTCGTTGGAAACAACTCATTTTCAAAAATGTATATGTATGCAAGTTATTGTGTGCATTGTTACAGAGAGCATTATGTAATCAAAGTGTTGATTTTGTGATCCTGACAAAGGCGCGTTTTACACTTATACATACATATTGTATGTACATAGTATGTGTCTAATAGAGCACTATATACATATATAAACTTATGTACCTATATGCACCCGCACTGGAAGCCGCTGCACCTATTGTGTTCATGCTTTGGCAACGAGTCTGCTGGAAAACAGTCTTCTAAATTTGTTATGACGCTTATTATAGGACTTTTCCACAATAAAACTCCTCTGTATTAGAGTGCTGCATTTTCACGAACAGAAATAATATACTTCACAGTGAAAAGCGTGTGTTGCATTTTACTTACATTTACGAACCACAGAAGACAGTGCACAAATTATACACATCATGTGGAACTCGAACATAGAAGTGGAGGCAATGTATTCGTAAGCGTTGCGATAAACCTGTTACGTTGCGACCTGTCAGGCTGCCTACTGATACGGTTTCGCTTTCAACTGATTCCCAGTAAATGGATTGCTTTGTTTAAGATGAACTTCAGCCTGCTCAAGAGGGAAAGGAGTAGAAGAGTTGCGGTGGATAAGGTCGATCGGGAGCTCAGATATCCGTAGCGTAAGGGGAAGTACTGAGAGCCCCACTCGTTGCACTACTTGACCCTGAAGATGAAGGCGGTATGATATTTCGAAACGTCGGTAACTATTGACTAGTCGACACGGTGTAACACCAGTCTTCAGCCATGTATGTGTTGGGAAATATAAACTGTTAATTAGCACACGATTCGTTGATGTAGCCTGTCATGCTGGATTTGTTACCGTTACGTCATTACACCAACATCTCAGTACCTCTCTGTGTGCACAACTTTATCTTGTAGTTTATTTGTTATAGAAGGTATGCAGTAAACGATGAATATGTCACCACGTTGCAGCTTTCACGTCCGAGGTAAGTTGTGAGCGTGAAAATTTCCAGGTTCCCTGTGCAGCCGTAAATATGAGCATCCTTCAAGCAATGACTACATATGCGATTATTTTTACAGCTGACGACTTCTGTCGCTGTTTCATTCTTTCATCTTGTCCTCTTTCTCTCGGTCCTCAGTTGAATTTCATTACGTGTATATCATTTGCCCATCTTTATCGTTTTAACATGCACCGTTCGAAAATGGCATACAGGTTGTTACGAGTTACGTGTTTATTATATCAAAACGGAAATACGTAGCTTCACGGCTATAGTTTTCTTACACTTGCACCTTCAGTCACCGTACTGCGATTGGACTTGTAATAACATCTAAAAAAGAAATTACGATTATATAAAATCAAACAATGTTTTATAATATATATGAACATATATATATATATAGTGTAACGTAATTCAACCGACAGACTTCTAGGGATGACAGAGGAGATCGAAAAAATGTACTTTAGGGTAGGAAATGCTTAGTTTGGTCGCTAAACGGAGAACTATGAACACGTTGGGTCTATAAGAATGACATGCATGTTGCACTGGGACTTAGTAACCTGCTACTTAATTGTACTGTTCCGGATGCGGAGTTCTGTGACGTAAAAAATCTATTGATTAAGAAGAATCAAATTTACACCTGAAATGTTTCTTTCAGTAGGTTTATGACATTGTTTTATTAGATGTAGCGAACATTTCTGCATTGCCTATTGAACAACAACCCAATGCACAAAAAATGTAACAGTTTTGTATTAAAACTGCAGGAACCCTACACATGTTTCGACATAAATGTCATCTTCAGGGGGTTATCACTGGTGTACGAATCCACTTAAACGACCATAAGTTAAAATCACACACTAAAAATGTTAACACTCGAGATCTCAGCGCTTGATCCGTGTTTGTTTAGGTGTGAGATGTTCAGTTCTACATATATTGTTAAACCGTATGGATGCGTTTGTTTTGTGGAGTTTTACCTTCGTGTTCTTTTAAGTATAGATAAGTTTTGCCTATTGGGCATTTGCATTTCCATTTTTTTGTGCATTGGTTTGCGTTCATTAGTATGTGATAAGATGCAAGGTGTGAATAATATAAATTTCTGCAATGATTTGCATTTTTTTAATTTTCATTTCACGTGTGAATTTGATAGTTCTTAATCAGTCCAAGAAGAATTCTTGACCCTTCAAGGTGGGACCGATACGTTGTCCCGAAACGTTCTGTAAAGGATTACTACTCGACGCTGCGTAATATCCCAGAAGAGCGCACTTCTCATTTCCGAATATTGGTTCCTATCCTAAAACACATTTTTTCGATCTCCTCTAACATCCCCAGAAATCTGTCGGTTAATCTGACTACTGTTGCCGTAGGTGTCCTCGTTGTACAACAGGGTTACTATTCTTGGGTGTGACTACAGTAAGATATTCTACTTTAAAATGTATTCATAATTGTTACGTGTTTATACGAGCATATGGTAAGACAAACGGCCATTATTTGCGTTATTAGGCCTATGTTTCATAATACTAACTAACGAAATATTTGACATTTGGGAGTTTGGATGTAGGGCGACTCTTCTAAAAAGGTACACTGTGCGTGGATCAGCAAGATACTTTGTGTAATCGCGTGGGCGGTGTGTGTGTGTGTGTGTGTGTGTGTGTGTGTGTGTGTGTGTGTGTGTGGGCACGGGAGGGGGGAGTGGTGTCACCGTAGAGCTCGCATTGTTTCTCCAGCCGTGTAAGATATGATTTCACGTGTTAACTGCATACAGATAAACACATTCTGGCATAATATCCAACGTTCGTAGACAAACAGATGCTTGTTTAGGGTCTATTCTTACTGCTGTTGCACGAAAGACCTTCATGTAATCCGACTTGATACACTTGCACACCTAAACAAACGTCACCAACATATATTTATTCATCAACTGCGTCTCAGACAACTTGCATTACTTAACGGTGTTGCCAACATATTCATTTCTAACGTAAATTCACTTTCTTACTTAACGAAGCTTTATAAATTAAAGCACGTCGAGAGACAGAGTAGACCTAATTGCGAATGATGATTTATGGAGTATGTATCGAGCAAGTTGGTCCATGCAGCAACGGTCCTGAATTTTATATGGGAGGTGCTCGGCTATCCGGAGATTTTCGTGGTTTATTTCAGTCCTTCTAGGCAAATGCCAGCTTGTACCTTAAATTAGTTCAGGATCCCTTCTATCCACGTACTTTCCAGCCATTCGCCGCGAACGAAGCCTGACATTAACAGTATCGTCAAATAAACCACAAAGAAATAAATCGTGGGCATGGAAAGAAGAGGGAATGAGGGCAGTGCCATGGCTAAGGCAGTAAAGTCGCCGGCCACTCACTGCAGAGGACTGCGTTTGACCCCTAGACCAGTCCGTGTGGAATTTGTGGTGTGCAAAGTAACACTGCGGCGGGTTTTCTCCTACTACTTTGATTTCGTCCTGTCAGTTTCATATTCACTCGCTCATTTATCAGCGACGCTGGATAATCTTAGCAACTGAGAGTGCTGTAAAATAAAACACGTACGCAAGATAGGCAATGTACGTATGACGTAACATTGTCACGTAACAGTGTCCGTCAGTGGCTGGATTGATGACTGATGGAGGACCCCGGAATCAGAAGGTTGAGCGGTCCGTCGACCTCTGGCCAAATTGCTGTCATGATGTTTAGAGACGTGGTACAGCTAGTGCCGGAAGCCCTCCCCACGTTAAACAATGTGAATGACCGCCGTGCGTCATTCAATTGTTTTACACTTTTGTCTACCCCACCTTCTGTCGCTGCATGTTCGGAACTGTTCATTGTCGGAGAGAATCGAAATCTGCGTCCAAATCGAGTTTGTGTACCTTCACTTGAGGTTCTGAATCACGGGTTTGTATGACAGCCAACAGTAGGGTCTTTATATTCTGAGTTTAGGGACGAAGCTTACCCGTTCGGGCAAGTAAAGAGTTCCGTATGGGATACATAAAGTCCATCGGTGTTTTATCGGTTTCTGTACTGGAGCCACGGAACGAAGTTTCGTACATCGACCCCCGCACACCTTCCTTGAATTTTTACGGTTGAGATCTTCTCTCTTCTGGGATGTTACGCAGCGTAGATTGGTAGTTAGTTGTTAGTAGCTTGGCTCTTGAAGATGAGACCGATAGGTTGTCCCGAAACGTGGGTAACTAACTACCAATCTACGCTATGTAACATCACAGAAGAGCAAAGGTCTGATGTACACGGCGGTGGAAGCCTGAAATCACGCGTAATTATTACGGTTCCCCTTGAGCGGTTCTTTCGCAGTGCCATCCTGCGCTACGTTGAGACAATTGAAGGAATCCGTGTGTCTGGTGGTGATGATAGTTTCGAGCCTGTCCCATTCTCCGCCTCATGTACACTACTCGTAAGTCCGTCGTTATGTTATCCATTCTAAAGCTCTTGTTACTAATTGAGGTCATTATCTGGCTGTTGTCTCAGTTTTACCTGGTTTTCTCAATAATTACAGGCAAACGTTGCTCTAGATTAAGTTCCACTTCGAGCGGAGTAAAATGCGACTGACAATAATTTTCCCTATAGTTTTTTATATAGCACACGTTACCAAATTTGATCGAAATCCATTGAATAATTTATAAGAAGAAACACGCATGCAGGCGCACATATAAAACACTCTCTCTGCATTTTGCGGTTGTATTTTGCACAGCGTGTAAAGATAGTATAACATTTCGCTTAGCACGTACAGGACGTTTGTAACGGGTTCAGGCTTTTCAGCAGCCTTGTAGCTGTTGGTTTGCTGTGACAAGAAGTTGAAGGTCCGGTGTTATGACAATTTAACACTTGACCGTACACTTGAGATCTGCGGACCGTGACTGAGCATTCTGTTCGTTGACATCAGTCGAGTGGGCAGGACGGCAGCGCAAAGCGTGCCACCGTCTGTGCAACATGATTGCGACACGCCGTAATGTCGGTTGTTTCATCACCATTTGCTTCTGTCACATGGACCAGCATAGACTAAAGTTAAAGTTGCAAGATTTCAGGTTCTCATGGCGGTGACCATGAAATTTGCCTTTTTCTGGGATGTGAGCTGTTTAATTTGGTAGCAATATACCGACGTTTCGTCAGGCCGTGCTGTCTCCGATTACTCTACTAAACTGGAAATGGAGGCGTTATGTTCCGTCGATTTGTGTACAGTTGTTGTGGGCGTTACATCGCAGAAGTAACCTTCATAGCACCGCCGTGAAAAGCTCAAGTCTTCCTTAAGGTGATTTGTTGCAATGATTCATCAGATTGAAGTATTTCTTGCCATCGGTATATTATTCCTTCCCATTCTTGAAAATATTTGCTCCTAATCAAAGCAGCTCATTTTTCAAAGATTCGTGTCCAAAGTGTCCTCACACGACAGTGAATGACAGTATTTCTGTGCACTGAAGAGACTCATTATGGGTTCCGTGCCTAAAATTCTAATGGTCACAACATTTGCATACGTGACAGGAAGTTAAGAATGATCAGTCATGTTTAACAAACAATCTGTTAAGTTATACTCTTATAAAAGACGTATTAATGCCCAGAATTGAATAATGAAATGCACAAATTTGGCCAAGGTGTGCAAAGAAGTGTTTTTATGCTGAAGTCTATGCTTCATAGGCATAAATGCCCGTCAGAAAGCATTTCAGTGCGTGCACAGCTTTATCAACCGAGAAACTAGATACTCAAAAACAAGCACAGATAGGTACTGGACTTAAAAAAACAGCGGGGGATCCAAAGAGTGTAGTATTTGACGTCATCATAGACTCAGATCTACTAATCTACTAATTATCACAGGAATTGACTGTGAAGGATATTTGTAATGCATGGGCGGTCGAATAACTTCATTCAAAATTTTGGTGGGTTAGGGATAGGGTACTTTAGTGTAGATTGGGAGGTGCTTTATTCTACTGGCTTAGAATGAGGTTCAGTGGAGGGGATTTATAAAGACAGAAATGAAACTTCGGGTTCTTGGGAAGCAAGGTCATTACCGAATGCTGAACGAAAAGTTTACATCATGTGCTTAGTTACTCATAAGTGATGCACATTTAAAGGACGAAAACTGCTTCAAAATTGTGCAATTTCCAAATTTAAACCAATAAACCAAGGCAACAGATCTAACCTTAAGGAATTGCGCTTTGTTTCTTTTTATTCTCAGCGTAAACAGCGATTAAACTACAGAGCATTAACTGTTCTCTGCGGGTAGAATCTAAGCCTTTAAACACAATTTACATTAATTTTACCCTTCAGGGGCCGTGCCATGACTCAGCAGCTTACTTGGCGACCTTTCACCGAGGAGGCCTGAGTTCGATCCCGGCCCATCACACGTGATATTGTGGTGGTTGAAGTGGCACTGCGACAGGGTTGTATGCGAGTACTTCGGTTTTCCCCTCCCACTGTCATTCCACTAATGCTCCACACTCATCTTCGTCTACTTGCTACTCTTACCAGAAGGACAGACGGTCGAAACCTGGGACCCTTCAAAAAGCAATGTTCTTTCGAAAATAGGGGGAACACTGGTTGGAAAGTACTGTCACTGTTTTTGTCTTCGGAGTGTATGAGGCTCTCCGGAACGTCTTGTCTTGTTCTTAGAATGTTGAGTTTTAATTAGCGAATGGACGAAGTCCAATTGGACTGTCATAACAATCATGTTTCTAGCAGAACCAGGAACTTTTCCTTGCTCTGTCTCATAGAGTTTTCTGCCCCTTGTGGACGTGTTTGTGTTTGACATTCCGTAAAAGACGAAATTCTTTATGAGATCGCGGGAAGAGAATAATAGTAATAAGTGAATCATCAGAACATATCTAATTTATTAAATGCACTGAGTCGACGAATTTGAACTTTTATTTTATGGACAACAATAACAGTGGCCGCGCAGTTGCACTGTGTTTGCCGTATAAAATATTGAAATCGTAGGTCCGGTGTGCGGGTTTGCATGCAGTGGCGTAACGCGATGCTTTATTTTTGTGCCCGAGGCGAGTAATTATGTGGCCGTCCCTAACAGAAATTATGAACTTTAAAAAAATCACAGTTATTTATTGATTTTTCTTCTATTTGTCTCAATAGTTTAAAATTTGTTAACCGCAGAAAATCAGTATCTTTTATTTCAACTATTTATCTTTCCGTCCATTTTGCTGTTCCTTGGACTCTGCTGCCCTGGGCGGCCGCACCACTCGCCCCCCCCCCCCCCAAACCCCCAGCATGTCCTCGTTTTATTCTGTTTGTCTTACAACACGCCGAATCCATTCAAATGGCTCCTCCAAGTGTCCCTGAAATTCCTCATTTCAGAATGAACTCTGAATCTGGTTAGACTAGGAGACAGCCATAAATTAGGTGAATAAAACTTTTACTGTAAATGTAGTTTCTTTAATCTGCCACTAGATGGTCCCATGTAGTTTTGCTTATTTCATTGTGGACAAGGATTTGCTTTGTGCCATGGCAGCGGAGTATTGCTGATAAGAAGAAGAGGCCCTGGTGCTGTTTAAATAGGAGCAGAAACGAAGCAAACACAAAGCTGACTTTTATTTTTGCAGCTGTTATTAGAATACAGTTTTTGTTTAACAAAAGACGCATGCTATGCCAAATGCGACCTGGATTGATTTTACAACAGAGCGTGTCTTGATAACCTATGTCAATATTGTTTTAAATTCCGAAATGTGAGACTCGCACGAACTCTCTGTCCAAATGTCGAATTAAAAACATCGTGTTATTCGAAACGGGTATCACCAGGTGCGCAGAAACTTACGTCCCCTTATGTTAATGACTGTCTTTGTAATCAGGATTCATTTCCATATTCAGATAGCTGCCCACCCATTTTGTGAAGAACGAATCTCTTCGTGGAAACAACTCATCATACAGTTGGCACATGCAAATGCGCTGCACAAATTCTGTGTAACACGGAGTAATAGTTGGGGGAAAAAGATATACAAGTTTTCTACCTTTTTTAATAGAGGAAGGAATTTATTTCTTCCTTTGCAGTCGTAAGGCCGTGCAATATCAGCCATACCGCAGAATTCGTCACTGTTGTTGGCCTCGCTGGAAAACAGCTGTTTCGATCACCGTTGCGATATAAGGACTCTATTAAAGTGATCACAGCTGAGGTGGATGGTAGACCGTGGAGAATTGTGTACTTGGGTACTAGCGGTGCCGCAGCTTGGGCTTTTGCACCAGCTGACTACGAGTGTGTGGCAGTATTTGTAAGAACAAATCTACTTTCTAGGAGTGCGGTATCCAATGTTCCCTCTAAGCTGCGCGGGTGCGCGACAGCGCATTTAACTGAAATGCTCCCGCGTACACAGCGCAGTTGGAATTTTTCAATTTTCATTGTAAATTTTCTCATTATGCATGTTGCAAGAAACTTTGAAAGTGCCGCGCAGTCGTCAGGTCGTGTAAAAATTTTCTGCTCAGAGCAGTAGCAGGTCCGCGCAGCTGTAAAAAAATTAGGGGGTAGATTGGCGGTATCCTCGTTTGGTTCATGTCATGTGCTGTATGCTGTGGAAGGGAAAATAGGTTTCGTACACAGAAACAGTATCTCGTGCTTCAGATGAATGCGGAACCGTTTACAGAAACTGGCGTCCGCAGTTCGTGCCCGCCCCGGAACTATTTACTTCCTTTCAGGAAACAAGGGCAAAAATATCAAAACACAAACAGGGAAACCATTTTGTTTTTACGGTCGCCCGCATTTAGAATAGTAGAGTGCAATTAAGATTAAATGGCACACGCGCAGAAACCAGATTTCGTCTTGCGGCGAAACGAACGAGTCCACGTGACTCGGCGGGGGCGACAGTTCAGTCGACTGCTGGCAGCCGAGGTGTGCGGGTCCGCTGGTAGCATTTGTACTGTACTGGAGAGGCTATGCTCCACGGTCTTGCGAGGCATGCTGGATACCCACTCCATTCTCCTGTTGCCGCTTCATCTCTCCTCCCTCGCGTCGCCGTGTGCCATGTCATCTTAATCGCACTCTACTTGTCATGCCAGTGAAGTGTGCTACAACTGTCTCCTCGGATGCCGGTCAAGAAAGGAAGATGGCTGGTTCGTAAGCTGAATAAAGGTTATATATTAACTGCAGAAGCGACAGTGTAATTGAATGATGGGGTGGGGTGAACTCAGTATATGAGAACGGCCATGACCTATGAGGGATCTGAAGTCATGGTCGTGATTTTTACTTCCATTATTGTCTTCTGTGGCATGACGCCGTGTAAATGAGTAGTCAGATACCTGTGTGCCTGTCAGTTGGTATAGTTCTACAAAACTTCACGATATCACGTCCCATAATGTTATAATATTTGATACTGGCCAATTTCAGGGCCATATTTGGGTACGTTTGTGGAGGAAGTGTGGGAGGAAAGCCACAAAAATCTTCAGAATGCCTCAGTAGAGACTCAAACCCTATTCCTCCTGGATACAGTCGCTGGCACTAAGTTGCAAAGTGCGGAGCATTATTGAATGGCGCACTAACCGTCACTGTTTGTGTAACGTGTTCGCCAGATCTCGGTTTCAAGGAGCAGTTTGACAAAATCTCCTAATGGAAGTGATTTCAGGTAGGGCATTCTGTCTTGAACAGGTGATTGGCGTTCAGTTCATGAAGACGTTTTTCTCCTTTTGGTGAAAACCACAGGTTCATTACCGTAATCATGACATCCCACGACTGCATATTAATCCATGCCCTCACATCGTATTTATTTAAGATTTATTATCCGCTCTTGAGAGAAGCGTCTATTCGGTTCATGACCTCCGTCCGCGTGGAACAACTCTGCCCTCACTGGGCGGATTTGCTTTATTTACATTCGCGCCTGCCATTACAATTTGTCGAGGAAATTCATTTTTGTTGAAAACGGAGTGAAAATACCAAACGTTTTACATAAACTACCAAGTCCATTCATGATTATGTCTCGCTTAAGACATCCCGAAATAAAAATATTTCAAATGACTTTTTTAGAGAAAATAAAAACACGCATTTCATGTCAAATACATTTCTTCGAGAATCGTGCCGTTTACGAAATAATTACGAAAAATACGGCAGAGCCTGACAAAGCGTAGATGGTCGACCACGAAAACACGCAAAGGAGATTCGAAATGCATGCCGAGAAATTAAGACAAAAATACCTGGAGTAATAATGTTCGGTACTTACTGCTTTCGACCGGATGAATATTTGAGGTAAAGATCACTTTTAGCGACGGTTAAGCACCGAAGAAATGCAGTCATACTCCTTAGTGCTTACTGCTGTGTACTTGATTACAGTTACATAATAACATGGCGTCACATACAATAGTCTGAAATTTGTTACGGTGTGACGTATTTATCATAGACATCGACTTCACGTGTCGACGTCACGTTCATGTCCAGTTGTTTTTTTCTCGCAGTTTACGTGATGCATAATTAGTGAAATTAAAAACACTCATTATAACATTCAAGATTTATAGTCTGTTTCTAGATACATGTAATTTGGTATGTGGATGTATCATGAATGTACATGTAAACTGCGTACGAAGTATTGTACATAAGTCACAAATTAAAAAACATTTCGTCGGACTGAATTTTGACGTTGCCTATGACCGATAAATTAAAAACCAAATCAACCTAAAAGTATGTGTTTTCCAAAGAAATACAGCAACATACCCTAATGATAGTAATAACCAGGGCTGTGGAGTCGGTACACAAAAGCTCCGACTCCGAGTCCTCGACTTTTAAAATTTCCGACTCCGACTCCATAAAAGCTCCATATGTATCAATAACGGTAAACCTATAAGACATTTCATCACCACCACGTGAATCATCAGGGTACTTTTTTTGACTTATAACCTATATTTAAGTATAAATCTAATGGTTACTCTAGCTGTCAGGGCTCTGGATTTGGAGTATCTAGTTAAGATTTTCGACTGAGGTCGGAGTCGGAGTCGGTACATTTTTACCGACTCTGACTCCACCTCAAAATTCCTTCCGACTCCGACTCCACCTAAAATTCCTTCCGACTCCGACTCCACAGCCCTGGTAATAACATATGTACAAAAAGTGCAAACAGAGTGTATGATCCCAGTGGACTAAATATTGAGTCCATCTGAGAAAAGTCTGGATGCGTAGATCCGAACGCGCCTAAATATTAGGTTATACATACATTTCGCTTACTGTTTTAATATTATATTTATTTTACTTCCAGATTTGCAAGTGATTTCTTACCATCAGTTTTTCCGACAAAAATGTAGTTTACATTTTTCATCTGCCCATGCATGTTACATATTCCTTCGATCCCGTCCCCCTTCACTTCGTCCCACTGTTGATATTTGGTTGAGCCTTCAGATTATGTATCGCTTCGCAGTACAATTTTCTCATCGAAATTGATATACGTGCTGCCGTCAACCACAGCAAAATTTTGTTAGTTTTGTCAGTATCTGCTATAAGTTATGTTGCGGCCGTACTGACCATCATCAGGCATTTAAATACATTACTTTAAAACTCAAAATAAAACGCCTATATATATTTTAAATTTGTGAGATCTCACAAAATGTGCACGCTATAGTAATCTTCATGTAGCATTAAAATATGAAAGTTTTCATATTTCTCATGTGTGGTTTCTTTATTGTATGTCCTCCCGTTGTAGCTAAAAGCTGTTAAAATCCTTATTTTAGCTCTAGCTACTTTGTTTCTTGTTGTATTTGTGGGCGATCGTAAGTTCTCTTAAAATCAATAGATGGTTGTTATTCCTTCAATATATATTTTGTATTAATATTTAGAACATTTATGTGTATTACTTCTATACAAATGTTTGTTTTTAATTACTTACATTCTTGTTTATTAGTACCGGTGTCTGCTTTTTTAGATTTATGTTCGCAGGCGAGGTTTTTCCGCGTTATTTGTGTTTGCATTTTTATGCTACGTAATTTCTTTATAGAAAACCTCCTATAATTAAAAAGTAATGCGAATGTGGGTTTTAAGGATTGTCCCTTTAAAAACCTCATAAAATTACTCTTGAACTTGGAATTAGAGTTTACGATTGCTTCGCTTTCGCTGTGAAGGTGGTGTCCGTACGTCTGGCAACTACGTACTGACGGGGTGCAGCATTGCATTATTACAGAGTGGTTCGGATTGACGTCACTGACAGATTTTCTCAATCCTACTGTAATTTTCTTCTTTATATTCTCCGTACAGTTTGTGTAATTAGGCCTTAATCTATTGTTTCTCTTCTCTCCTTCCTATGATAAGGTTGCATTTCGGCTTAAGAAGAATGCGATCGTTGCTTTGGGTCACTTATACCATTCAGGCACACGAAAGGGGGCGGGGTTAGGTGTTAAAAGACGTGGATGTACCCAGGAAATATCTCGTGTGACTGGGTTTCAAGCCCCACTACAAAAATTTCCGCGAAGTAGTTGCACATTCTGGAGTAATTTCAGTTATCCTCTGAGAGTATTATGTTATCGTAGTGCGGAATCTGCCCCTTATACGGTCTAATTGTATGTAACCGAATTTATTTGAAATATTTACTTGATAATGCTGTTGTTGGACAGTGAGGTTCTTAAACTCATCTGAAGGATGCAGTGAGAGGGTCATTACACTTTTTGGTACAGTTTCCGTGCCAGTGGGTTCTTATGTATTTCCTACCAGTTTGTAGTTTTATGAAACGCACTGTAATTACGTCACAAAGACCACAGTGCCACGGGAACAGGACACGAGTCACATGTCTGTGTGAGAAAGGGGCCCCGGTTCCCTCCAGACGTCCTGTGGAATATCACTGTGTTCCTGCGAAATTCTTCCGGACGGGATATGGCTTCGCCTTAGCCATGATGGCTTATAAGGGGGGTGTATGTAAAGATCTGCGCATTCTAAATTCACTCACTAGATGGCAGATGCAAGTGAGCGGCCAGCTGAATGCTTTGCAGGTTTATCGGTGAGGGAAAATCAGTGGTGTCCGCTGCTTAAGAGACTGGGTGAACCGTAAGCTGATCTTGATACGGTGGTGGGAAGTCCCTATCACAAAACAAACCCGGCCGTGTTGCTAGCAGTTTGCAGCTACAGTGACGAAACTCGAACGAACATTAAGTTTTGCTCTCTGTTACCCTTATTTCTATAATACATCTTTTCTTTTAACCGTTTAGGATTGTGAATTTGTACTCTAACCTTTAATTATTACCGTTTTACTGGTTTCCATCTTCTCAATAACACACCGTGCAATGTGTATGATATAATACTTCGTAATTACTTTTATTCTTATTCCATTTTTGATTTCTGTATATGTCAGTTTGATGTTCACCATCCCAGTTGGCGTATGAGAGCAAGTCGACCGTAAAAGCTATGCAAGTTCTACAATGTGGACACGAAACTATGTCACTACACGTAGGAGAGTACGCAATATAACTACGAGGCAGCATAACGACACACATACGCACACCCACTGCAACCAAATTGAACAGTTCCATACCAAAAGCCCATGCTTACAATTAAAAAAAAAAACTAAGATCTGTGGAGGAAAACCTGGAAACCTAATATACAGTGCTAGAGCACACAAGAATGCATAAAGTATCCCCTTTGCGAATAAATTGCTGCTGTCATTGGTTATTTAACAATTATATATATTTTATGGTCGACGCTCCATATACTTCATTCTACGCATCTTTTATTCGCTATTCATGTTTTACCTTTTTATACCTTTCTATAAATATTTTTATATTGTATCACCTCTGTCCATATGATAAAAGGACAAGGCTTTGCCCTTCAACTCATGCAGAGTTGTCCATTCGTGTTTATGTAGAGCATGATGATGGTTTTGTAAAGCCGAAACTGGTCGCTCATTAATAAAAAACAAAGGAAAGTGCTGGCTGCGACTGATTGCCCCTCAGAGGAAGCATAGATTTGTACCTTACATGTCAGTTTCTTTAACTGTAGCGCACCGTGATATAGTAATATTTATTCACTTCCGCCAACTTCGACGGAAATTTCAATATGGACGAATTGAAATGTAAGTTCAAATGACATCATGTTTCGGCATCTGTGTGTCATAGCCAGACCATGAAATGTGTGTATGTGAATGGGAAAAAGCTACTCTGGCAGCGCAAGCACCTGTCTATTTTGTGTAAAAGGAAATTAAGTTTAGTAAACTTCTTATTAAATGCATTGGGTTGCAGTTATATGGCCGTATGAAAGCAAACACAAAGTTACAAACACGTATGCACGTTACTTTAAAATTGTTCATTCCGTGCATTGTTTTGATCAATGTAGTCAATTTTTTACACCAGCCAAGTGCACTCTAGTATTCACGTGTGTGTTATGCATAAAATTCCGGCATGTTTCGCTGCTAGTGCACCATCCTCAGGGATCACATGTCGCCAAACCTAAAACCAGCCGCCATTGACGAGCCACCAGATGTATGGTTCCGCAATATGTTGAGGCTACGTTTTGAATATCTCTATTGCATAAAAGCTATAGTCTCCCTTTTAAAGTACGTACAGTTAAAACAAGATTAAAATATCCTATACAAGATAATTTTAATTTTTAACAAACTATAATTATATTGTTGGTGGTGGAAACCTCTAGTGTTTTGGCATTGTCTTTGGATCTTAACACGTAACTCAATCCAAAACGGATCGGTTCCCTGTGCTGTGTAGTGTCCTGTGCCTGATTCAGCAGGCAAAGTTTGCACGTTGCTTCTGATGATACGTGTAAGTGATGACCCATTTTTAATCTATGGGAAGATAGACCCTGAAAAGAAGATGTTACCACTTTCTTGTGAAGCTTACATTCATTTGTCAGGCGGCTTCGTAAAATTGCGAACAGCGACTATTACACGTAGCTGCTTCATGTCTGTGTGTCTGTCCGTCCGCATGGAACAACTTGGCTTCCATTAGACGGATTTTTGTGGAATTTGATATTTGAGGATTTCTCGAAAATGTGTTGAGAAAATTCAAGTTTTATTAAAATGTGACCAGAATAACGGGTACTTTGTATGAAGACCTGTGTGCGTTTGTAATAGTATCTCCCTGAATTCTTCTTAGAATGAGAAATATTTCAGACAAAACTTGTAGAGAAGATCGAAACACACGTTTTGTATCCAATATTGTTTTTGCCCCGAATATCGTGCCGTTTATGAGCTAATGTGGAAAAATATGGCAGAGCCGAACAAGCCACAGATGAAAATACAAAAGGGGCATGCGCTTTGCATGCTGGGCAACTAAGCCTGCAGGTAGACACTCAGAATATATAGGCCTAAGTGTTCTTGCTTTTCGACGGCAACGGTGGTTAAGCGAACGCGCCTCAGTGTTACGGTGTACGCACATTGCCTGCCTTGTTAAAAATATATAAAGTAGAACGTCTCTAACAGACGTTATTATTCAATATCATAGAACTGAAAATGAGATGTTAGTTTGTTGTAGTAGTAATTTTTGAGGATAAATACCGCCAAAACTTAGATGTAATTACTGGACCACCATCGTCATCTTGACTAAGCCGTAGTTGGATTCTGGTTAGCAGGAGACGCGAAATTTTTCGCGCTTTGGTTCATTTTTTCTCGCAAAAAATAACAATTGCTTTTGTCTTTGGATAGGAAGCTGAGCGGGCCCAACTTTTGCCTCCTTAGGATTGAGAAAGGGAGTTTCCTTTTTTCACGCCCTTTTTAGGTATGACTTCGACCTTCCAGCTTGAAGCCAGGTGCTATATCAGCTGTTCGATCTTGAAATATTATTTTGCTTTCATTACGTTAAAATAAACATCCACGCCTTATTAACCTCAGCACTAATTGGCGATTGGTCAGCCTGACGCTCTGACCTTTTTACGGTACGCACGAGCTCCGTTTATCCGTTAAGTAAGAAACTGTTTTCAGATTCAGTTTTCATGTGATGATGAAGAAATTCGTACTTCTTGCCAGAAATCGAAGCCTGGCCATCCATCTCATAACGAGCCCCTTTAATGGATGAGCTATCCCAAGTCCTTATCACTGGCAGTCTTGCTATTAAAATACGAGGAACAAACAAATTATTTTGAATTTGCCTATGTATGTCGTACAGTAGTTCAAAGAGCCATGTGCTGTACCTGTGTTTGGCATTGTCTTATTTACTTACAACAAACAGACGAGGAATGTTCGCACGGTAACGTTCACCTCGCCACATTCCTCGCAAGGTTCAAACATCCTAACACCAGTGCAGGTACATTGCCTTCAACAGCCAGTTAAAATCGGGGGCTTAATTTGTGTGGAGCCTCGCGTGCCAATTACAAGCACATCTGCCTCTCCGCTGCTCTCAGCCGGGGTTTTTGAATAATTTTTCGTACTTAGTAATGGTGTACGATGGGGGGGGGGGGGGAGGGGGCATGGACTGGCTTCAGCTGGCTCAGGATAGGGACAGGTGGCGAGCTCTTGTGAATGCGGTAATGAACCTCCGGGTTCCATAAAATACGGGGAATTGCTTGACTAGCTGAGAAACTGTTAGCTTCTCCAGAAGGCCTCTGCTCCATGGAGTTAGTTAGTTAGTTAGTTAGCACGTATTTATAAGATCTACTACAATAAGAAAAGCAATGGTGATAACATTTTAACACACAATTAAGGTAACTGCATATTTAGGAGTTCTTCAAAAGTCAACAGATCTGTTTCTGCTATCTCGGGAAAGTCCATGTGGGATTTGTGGTGGATAAAGTGGCACTGGGACAGGTTTTTCATGGGGTACTTCGGTTTTCCCCTGTCAGTTTCTTTCCACCGGTGCTCTGTTACACGGCAAAAAGAAAAACTAATCGTCTTCATCACAGGGTTGCTCAATAAGCCTCAAGGCTGCGGTGCGTCCTTAGCGTCTGCTGCGGGACCCTTCATCAACAAAAAAAAAAAATTTCTGCTGTCTACACTAGTCACTTCGAGAGTCTTTGTTTTACAATAATCTTATTTCAAAGTAAACAATGTAATATTTAAATCATCTTTATATCATCCCAATAATAACTTATGGGTGCGAACAGTGACCTTTGCCTTCCAAACACAGTAGTCAACTGCAAACACTGAAATGAGGTCCTTAGAAAATGGAGGGGAAATGAAAGAGACAGGATCAGAAATCAAGCGATAAGAATGGGATTAGGAATAATTCCCCTCAAAGACATGATAGAATTAACACAGTTGAGATGGTTTGGGAGCATTGTAAGAATGGGGGATGAGAGATTCCTCAAAATGGCTTGGCAAGCTAGAACACAGCGGTTGAGACCCAAAGGAAGACAGCGACAGGCTTGGGAAGAAACGATACAGAAGACTTTGAATGAAAGGTGAACTGGATGGAACAGAATAGGAGCTGTGGCTCAAGACTGTGAGGGATGGAAAGCTCTTTGTAAACCCTTTACACTTACGGGTAAAAGAGTTTCGTCTAAGTGGCGTGAAGTGAAGCGTTTATGCCGAAGCTGCTGTGTCGATTTCTTATTTCATTTAAAGGTCTAAATTTTTGTTGTAAGTTTTCTGAACATGATTGCTGATATCTGCGCTGTTCTGGGATATGACGCAGTGTTGAGCGGTAGTTCTGTACTGGCTTTTCGGGAAAACCTATCCGTCGCATCTTCAAGGGTCAAGAAGTCTAAGGGTTAAGAAGTCCTTCTTGACCCTTTAAGATGGGACCGATAGGTTGTCCCGAAACGTCGGTGCAGAACTACCACTCAGCGCTGTGTAATATCCCAGAAGAAACGCAAATCTCATCTACATCGCAGCGGAAGCCTGAGATCACGCAACATGTGTGCTGTTATAGTACCAATGAAATGAATACGACAAATGACTAGCACAAACATTTGCACTAATTTTAACTAGTGCAGCGATTCCTCTTGACTGAACTGTCACAGCCATTCCCGTCATTGTTAATTGGCACCACAAATCCCGTTAATTTAATTGATGGCTGTTTGCATCAATTTTGACTGACACATCGACTCGCATTAATTTTTAGCTGGCAGAATAATTCTCTTTAACCTTTTAAAGCCTAGCGGTAACTTTACATACGACCAGGTTTAACATGAAAAAATTCTACGTGGTGCCCACATTGCGTTTATGTGTTTTGTACGGATCTCAGAACAAACAGCAACTTTTGCCTTATAAAACATTAAGAGACTGGTTTTTATAACCGAAGTGGAGAGTGTTTACAGCGCGGTACGCACTGAGTCCTTGTAAAAAAAACAGATACGCTTCGTCTTTAAAGGGTTAATTTTAACTGGTAACTATCCCCGTTAATTTTAACTAGCACAGCAATTCAGGCTGCTTTTAACTAGTACGGTGACTGCCATTAATTTCAGCTGGTGTGAAAATTGTAATTAATGAAAATGGGAAATTTTCCTACTAGAGCGTACTATTTACGTGCTCTCGGTAACTCTGTAATTTTTATTTACACTCTACCAACCCTGTTTTCAAGAGGTTCAGAACATACATTTTTCGCAATGACGACAGCAATGCTGCTTAAAATAACCTTGGGGAAGATATTACAACAAGGCCTTTAGAAGATAAAATATTTGCTTTGCTCCGTGTTGTACAAATAAAGCGATCTTGCTGTATATTCACAAGATATGACTGTACTGAGTATATCATTATGACAAAGATTTATGGGAAAACGCTGTGTCTTGGGTATGGAATTTAAGTTCAGGTTCGCTTTTAGTTAAATGCCATTCCAAATACCATCAGCTGACATTCTGTGAACCGATGGATTCGAATTCAACATTACATACGAGCTTGAGGGTGTTCCCTGGGTTTCTTGCACATTGCTTATGTATACAACACACAAGAGTGCCTGCAAAGAATAAACATTTCCTTCTGCAAGGTAATCTTCAATTTTTCATTTACGTACTTGAACACAAAATCAAGGAACTCTAAAATTTTGGCGGCCAAATTTAGATGTTCAGAGACAATTTTTCCTTTATAACATTTATTTACATAACGACGCTAGTTCTTTCAACCTGAAATGGGTCTACGTCAAAAATAAAGCGAACTTGTCCATGTACTTAATTTCCCATCACACAATATAGGCATAAGGGGCAACGGAGGTGTTGCTCCACGCATTTTTAAGCGCTTTCGTAAGCCTGCGTTAAAGGAGGCCATAGATTATCTAATATAATATGGCGCAAAGAAGGTGCGACTGAATGCCTAGTGTTTAAATCAAAACACGTACAGTCATAATGTTTAATGCGTATTGCTCTAATATTTGACGAAGTCCGTCTGGTCTGATAAAGTAACTCTTGCCGCCAGAGTTACGAAGACTGAGAAGTTATGGAATGACTTAAATCTTATTATTACTGGTTTAGCCGCACTGAACGTATAAAGGAGCCCATGAACGGAAGAACAGGCTTTTGTTTCAAAGCATCGTTTAGATGTCAGTGGGTGAAGAGAGTGTGAATCGGATGGAAAATAATTTGTTTCTGACAGTGATACATACATTCCGCGTAACTCTTTCTCCTGTTAATTTCAACTGTGAGTGAGCAGGGATACTCATATGCGAATAAACCCTACTTGTACAAGCCTATCTCCCCTCCTTACAACTTATTTCTCTAAGCTCCATATTAATGCCATTCACACATCTTCCGGCGGGGGGGGGGGGGGGCCCCCCCAGCCGCTACCTATAGCGAAAGACAAGTATAAGCACACAAATTCGCGGAAGAAAACTGCTTGGCCATTCTGCACATGCTGTGTGCATTTCCGTGCCTTACCTCCTCGTCCGAAAAGTCTACAACTTACGGAAATTGATTTTCGTCTTAATTTATGGGAATGTTTCTGCTGCAATTACTTCATTTAATTATATATATATATATATGAACACACAATGTGTCACCAGTGTCCTAGTTAGGATACTAATGGCGACAAGACAAAAATTCGTGACGTTCGAGCAATGTTTTTTTCCTTTAGGTCTAAATGAATTTCCTGAGACGAACCATTCGGTACGAAACAGATAGTTAAGCGTGCATTTTAGCCGGGCACCAAAAAGACGGTTCGGAGGGCGTAGTTATAAAACGTAACGTTTCTACAGTCGGAACGAGAGAGAGAAGTAAGGTGGGCTTAAAAATTCAATTTCTTCTTCTGTGTAAATTCTGACATTAAGTGACAATTGTAAATGTATTCAAATAACAAATTCTTATCTGTGTATCGTAGGGCAGTATAGCGTATCAAAAGAGTCATTGGCTATCCCAGTGGCCGCGCTGTCTAATGCGTGTATCTGCAACCGTTCGCTTGCTGGGATTTCGGGTTCGTATCCCACCGGGGGCACGGATGTCTGTCTCTTGTAATTGTTGTGTGTTGTCAGGTTGAGATTTCTACGTCGAGCTGATCACTCGTCCAGAGGAGTCCTACCGAGTGTGATGTGTCTGAGTGTGATTGTGAAGCCTCGATAATGAGGAGGCCCTGGCCCAATAGGGGCTGTTGCACCACTGGAAAAAAAAAATTGCTGTAAAATAGAACTGCATATATATAGACATTCCAGTCATATCTGCACCTATTCATCAGGACTCAGACTTTGGTGGCCAGTACACTAAGGATGACTGAGCTCGGAGAAGTTCTACCAGCCTCTATTGCAGGCGCCTAAAACAGCAGGCGGTAAGAAGCAAGCCCTATACAGGCCTGGACAGACCTTGAGAAATTTAGAAATTTGAGGCTTCCGGAATTTGTAGACAATCGGCACATGCATTTGGTAATGTTGTTAGCCCTACATGCCGGCCATCTTTACCCCCCAAATGATACTCCTGGTATTCATTCCTGTTAGAGGCTGAGTCGACCCCAGGGAACGGAAAATCCCAGTGAAGCCATTGGGAACTTAACCCGCGACCTTCCGGCTTGTAGCGCAGTACTTCAACCAACTGCGTCACAGCGTAACCCCAAACAATATGCTGGCCAAACGGATAATTTTGAAACTTACGGCGGGCCGCACGCCATTTGAAGCATTAAGGAGCGTATTTTGTCCGAAATTAAATACATAATTAAGAATATATCATAAAAAATCAAAACATTATTATAGAATTTCAAAATTCATTGCATTCGTATCTCTCGTGAGACACGTTTTTGTTTCCATCCAGGGATAGCAAAGCTTTCTGCGCCTTAAGGCTCATGACAAAAAAGTAATTTAAATAAAATTCTTCGACACCGGGTCACGAATAAGATCGGTAAGAAAACCATACACGTAAAATGAATTTTACGGGCCACATTATACTCGCGGCCCGCATATATGAGACCGTTGCCCTAATCTATCGAACTCCTAGTGTACAGAGCGTCAATTGTACCAAGCCTCTATCGAACCGAGCCCCTATTGTACCAAGCCTCTAGTGCAGTGCTTTTCAACGTAGGTATGCGGAGGGTCGCCGGGGGGTATGCGAAGTTATTTGGGAATTATCATATTTTTCATAATTCAATTTTAAGGACGTTAATGGCAGTATTAAAATGGTTCTAAATGTATGTCAGTGAAAAGAATAACATTTGTAAAGGCGCATACCAATGTACGAAATTACTGTTTTATTGTTCGAATATAAATGCAGCCTATTCTCTGTCGTCTAATGGCGACCAAAGACGGAATATTGTAACGTGTTTAAACACGTCAAACTGCCCGTCAGACAAGAGGAAGTGAGGACCATAGAGTATCTTGTTTGTTATTCTTCTTGGCTGTTCACAGTCACGTGTCTAACGGTGGTCCCTGCTGAGGGAAGGCTACGAAGTCATAAACACTTAACCCGCTCACTACCTCCAACGTCTGATTGCAACAGGATATTTGGAGGTGGAAGGGGAAGTGGCAAGCACAGTATCAGTAATTGCTTTGCGAAACAGCCAAACACACGTCTTGCTTTGTCTGACCTCTGAGGGTTATTGTTGCCCTTCATCACATTCAATGTCATACACACGCACGCGCACGCACGGACACACACACACACACACACACACACACACACACTCTCTCTCTCTCTCTGTCACTCACTGACTCACTCACTGTGTAGGACTTCTCTGGACGAGAGATCGGCTCGTCGCAGAGACCTCTACCGAACAACACGCAACATTCACAAAATACACACGTCCGTGCCCCCAGCGGGGTTCGAACCCACAATCCCAAAAAGCGAGTAGCCGGAGACCCACGCCTAACACTGCGAGGCCACCGGGATCGGCCAAACCCACGTCTACTAACCCGAAATTTCATTGACTGGGAGCAGCAGCAAGCAACGAAACCTTGTAGACTTATTTGTTATTTGCATCTATTTCGTAAGAGATTTTACTGCCGACTGGAAACAAGTATTAAGCATGGGTAGCACGCTCAATATTGTGATCTTTGTGTGATGGTTGGTTGTGCATACACTACTGTTTTAATGCAAGGACCATCTGAATTATTTGAACTGAGAGACTGTCTTTTGAATGACTGACATTACGTGCATATTTCATTCATTTGCATTGCTGCAAATTTCTACGTAAGTTGAATAGGGGAAAGAGTATGATGTGGCCTTCGCTCTTCGGGTTGTGACACAGCGTACGTTGGTATGTTGGTAGTTGTTTACGGACGTTTCGGGACAACCTATCGTTTCCATCTTCAAGGGGCTGCTTGACTCTTGAAGATGGGACCGACAGGCTGTCCCGAAACGTCCGTAAACAACTACCAACATACGCTGCGTTACAACCCAGACGGTCGAAAACCTCATCTATAGTGCGGCGGAAGCCGGAAATCTCGCCGACTGAGTACGTTGCTAATATTTTAAGTACGTAGTGGCAAGCACAATTTTTTCTTTCGCGATAGTACTATGCGAGAAGGAGAGGTTGAAGAACATTGCTATAACGTACCGAGGATCTAGCCTTGAGTTGTTGGCAGCGTCGTTAAATGAAGCAGGAATGCAAATTGTAGACCAAGAAGCAGAGTGAAATAGCGACCTCTACTTGCAAGCATCACATCGGTACGACTTGTAACGACGCACATATGTCATATCAGGAGCATGAATCATATACTGCGCGTACAGTGCGTTGCGTGATGTTTCTGAGGTGATGTGATTTGAGATACTGAATTCCAGCAAAGTATGTATTTACTGTGCAGTGATCTCTGTATCGCGCCGTGTCAGAACGATAAAAATTGTGATTTGGTACGTGTTTAGTTTAGTTTAGGAGACGTAACATGTCCTAGTACTTCCGTAGTTCTTAGCTTATTTGTACTTATTATTTATGATATTAATATTTTTGTTTTATTTTTCTTGTTTGTTGCTTTCAAATGCAGACAAACATCTGATATCTCCCTTTTGTGCCGACTCTGGCCTTACGGCCTCCCTGTCTGGTTATGGTGTTGTTATTGTTATTATTAAATACGGATTTTAATTAATACATCATTATTACTTATTTGTTCTCAACTTTATACAGAGTATTTACAATTACATACCTGGAACAAACCATGTGTCTAGGGTACAAAATGTTACAGCTATTCTGTGGTTGCAGTGTATAGTATGGTACATGTAATGTTATTTTCCATGATACTGTTTTGTACTTGTTGTTGTTGTTGTTGTTGTTCGCCTACTCGTTTTATTAATTGGAGACATTCCATGTCTTCACTGCAAGCAGTAACGTGCTGTCTAGGCCTTCAGCTGTGTCAAACCTCCTAGCTAGTATTTGTCAGTCTTTTTAGGTTTCTAAAACAAAGGGGCGTTTTCTTGGAGGATATCTTTCGTTTGCATGATTCTAGCTAATTTGCCTTTATTATTTATTATATTAACATTTTTATGTTTTTATTTTCGTTGGTAGTTTCATGTGTTAAGTGATAAGTGAAATGTATTATTATTATTAGTATTATTATTATTATCGTCATCATGATATTCTCTTTACTGTTGCTGCTTTTGTCAGTGTTGTTGTTGTTGTTGTTGTTGTTGTCGTCGTCGTCGTCGTCGTCGTCGTCGTGCACCCGCAGAGTGTACTTGTGATTTTGTGGATGGCAACAAACAGCGATTATTTCCTTATACAGCATTAACAGACTGGGTTTTAAAACAGAGGTGGGGTGTGTTTATGGCACGGTACGGACTGAATCTTTAACTACGTTTCAGGATAATTTTCATATTTAAAGGGTTAATATTGGGATGGAAATCGGATTCTTGTGTGATTTCAGTTCTTGTAAACACGTCTGTATTTCAAAGTCCTTCGGTCACCGAATTGTGGAGACAGTTAACTGAATATTCGGCCCAATTTCCGGAACACAACGGTCGTCTCTGCTGAGCAAACAGCGGCACGCTCCGGTGGGTCCCGAGGGGTGACAGCCGGCCGTGAGAATACCGGAAGCCAATGAATCAGACGTTTTAAATAAAGGAAATACAAATTTCCTTGCAACGCATTTAGTCCATTCGGTGCCAGTGAAGGGGATAAAGCACTGGTATTGTGGCAGTCTGGCTTCGCATTTCCGGTCACGTCACGTACCCCCCCTCCCCATAGTACGAAGGGTAGAGCAGAAGTGCTCAGTTCGTTTATTTGCGGTTTATTTAGTGACACTTTCAGTAGCTAACTTCATTACGCAGCACCGAATTATTGGTTGATGTCAAGTAATGAACTGGAAAGGATGTGAAAGGAAGCCAGCGTGACCTTGTGCAAGGTACTATTGAGACATTCACATGGAGGGTCTAAAGGTAACTGAGAAACATTTTCGTCACGATAATCGGTGTCCCGGCCGAAATTCGAACCGGGCACGTCCCGAAGTTTAGCGAAATCTCCACTGTCTGGGTCAACTTTCTCTGCAGGAGTAAGTAGAGATTCAATAAACATTATATTACGTTATTTAGAGAATCCTATCTGCTGTTTTCTTGAACTGTTAGCACAGCCGTCATCCGCACAGTAAAATGTGTATCCGCTCAACGCATTTCGACAAGTTCTTAAGACTAAGAGTATTAAGTGTCCACATTTTTCGATTTAAATTTTTTTAGGTATCACTTTGATGGCAGTAACTACAGCCCACTGTGACAGTTTGCAATAATAAAAAAATTGTGGATCAGAGTTTCAAATATGACGACAGTGGGCAACTTAATCTTTGTCTCTGACCACTTTTGTGCAGTCGGCATGTATACTGGTTGCAATTATGCAGAGAAATGTGCCAGGAAATTGTTGCTAGTTTCGTCGTACAAACTGAACAAGCGCGTTAAGCAATATGTTTGGGGCCGCGGTGGCGCACTTGGTTGAGGCACTGCGCTACAAACTTGAAGGTCGCGGGTTCGATTCCCGATGGTGTCATTGGAATTTTTCATTGACATGATCTTTACTCTCGCACTGTGGCCCTGGGGTCTACTCAGCCTCTAACAGAAATGAGTACCAGGAATATTCCCTTGGGGGTAAAGGCGGCCCGTGCGTAGGGCTGACAACCTTACCACCTTCATGTGCCTACTGCCTAGAAATCTGGGAGTCTCAACCTCCTGGAACCCTAAGGGCCTGTCCAGTCCTGTAATGGGATTGCTTTACATGCTCTTTTATTTACCTTTCTATCACTTCGCCACTGCTTCTTTAACTGTCTTAAGTTAACAGTCATAAATAAAAACCAGTTGCTGGAGTCTGAAATCACAATAATCATCTTGTACAATAAGAATAATAGGCATGCTATTGTGGAAAAGCTGACACCACAATTGCGACAGTCCTTATATCCGCACGAATTGAGGGACACACACGTATTACAGAGAAACGGTGAGAAATTCGTTTTGTTCCGCTGTCGGAAATTGTTTCATCATCAGATGCTCTTCGTTATGGTTCGTTTCTTACTCGGACATCATATCATACTTATAGGTTTTAAGGGGTTTAAAAATACCGTGAAACAACTCAAATCGTTACGAAAATTTTTGAATTAGTTATGTCAGTAAAGTGACGAGTTTTGGACTGCAAGATTGATATTCGGTTACCCGTAGGCGCCCTGAGACATGAACGCCTATAACGGTTCTGGGATGATGAACCATCATTGAGTACAGTGAGATCTATGTGTGGAGTAACGGGCGATTTAGGTGATCATTGCTTGTTACTTAACGACGCTGTCAGTAACTAACTGGGCCGACCAGAGACATGTGGGCGGCCTGGGCAGGCTGATAATTTTGTGCCTCTTAAAGCCGATATTCTTTAAAATTTTTTTAGCCTAGAACAGGGCGGGCGCGTGCCCAAAGTGCGGATAATTTTCGGACAAATTCTTTCGCCTGTGGAAAGCTAAGTTTACGGGCACCATATTTGCGATTATTCCAGTGACGTCGTAGGTGCCCCTTATAGGTTGGCACCCCGGGCAGCTGCCCGGCGGGCCCGTCTTTAGTCCGGCTGCAACAGCTATTTTGCCCAGCATCGATCGGTAGTGGGATTAATGACTAGCGAATCTGATGTGGGGAAGGAAACAGTTGTGGCCGCTTCGAGGTACTCTCCCGGTGTTTGCCTCGATGGGCTCAGGAAGAACCGTGAAAAACTTTGGTCAGGGTAGCCTGTTTGAACCCGGAGACTAGGTGGAAGTAGGGGGGTTAGGCTGTCGGCTAAACTTTGGTTTGCAGGGACAGTGAACTTTTTTCTGGCGGACTGGTCCTGTAGCTCATTTCCATATCTGTGTAGTTTATATCGGGGGATAAACAGGCCTGAACTCGAAGCTGACCATTCCCCTATGTTTAATGTCGGAGCTAACGGTACATTGGAATTTAACTCCATGTCCCCTATGCGCCTTGTTTTTTTATTAGCTTTACTTATACTCTGTCAGAGGAGAATTTTACTCTTCGCTGGATGATTTTGCTACTTATTGAAATATCGCCGACTAGGAAGGTGCGGTGGTCACTTCATGACCCTGCTGTAAGAGAAAGTCTTTGTTCTTTGCACTGCCGGGTATTAGACATTTCTTGTGAGGGAAACAGGTGTGAAATCAAGGAGGTGACAACAAACCTATAGCCACCACTGAGGTTAAGATTGCGTCGAAGGGTCAACGTGCAAAGACTTTACTGTGACAAATTAATGTTTTATAGGATCCTATCATTTAATTATTAGGTGCCCGCCCTCCTTAAGCTACAGTCTTTATCTTTTTCCATCTACCTAGGCATACATCGACCGTTTATTGTAAAAGGCATTCGTTTGTCGTTATATTCTAGTTTCGACAGTGAATTTTGACTTACTATTGACATATGATAGGAGAAGATTAAACGGTAACAAATGATATTATAATGATCATACCGATGATCGATTTATCAAAAACTCACTTAATATTAAGATGATTATGTAAAGGTAGAGGAGTTGGGCAACACTGCACGCTCGGCTGAAACAAGACAGACATATGGATTTTGGCTGAGAAATTGCTTTGCCAATTTGAGTAAACGGATTCGGATGTTAGGATAAAGTTACTCGGGAAATCGATTTTAAGAAAATTAGGTTGCGAGGGCGAAAGCCGGATTGAATTCCTCCAGCATGCTTTTAAAGGTAACTTTGTAAATGAGATTGCCTAACTGGATGGAATTTCTCGATTAGGTGGATAATTATTCGATAAATGCTCTGTACTGTAGAGTTAGGCCAAAGTCACAAAATATTTGGTGTAGGATTTTTTTTGTTCTTACTGTATAAATATTTCTATTAACAGTGTTCCTGGTCAATTCCATGGCTATAGTTTTACCGTTAGATGGCCAGTATCACAAAATTCCTTGTTAGAAAGATACTAGACGTTAAATTGTAGCATTTATGTAATGCATCCTTAGACTGTATGGCATACAGTGTCTTTTTAAACTGTCTGATATCGTTTCTCGTTACCGAAAACAATATACGGAGGCAGTTTCTTTGGTCTTCTTCACATATTTGTGGAACTTGAAATTTATATTGAGGATGGTGGTTTCGTATGAATGCTTGCAGAAAGCTGTGCATTCTTGTAATATATAGACCCCATTCCTCTTCTCGTTTTCCTTGAAGTTCACGCGTGGTTGCCCAGTTTTTGAAACAATTCCCCATATTTGTTTCCAGCCATAGTCTCTTTAAGCTGTTTTATACAGATATCAGGTAGTATTTCAAAAAAGCCAGACAGGAAACGAAGTGTGCTGACAGAATAGAAAATGGATGATATTGGTGCTAGACTTGAAACTTCACCAAGAAAGTCGGTATGCGGAGTGCATCTGGTCAGAAGGACGATATTTTGATGATCTGCTGTAGCACTGGTGAGTTTTTATTAGACTTTCTAAAGGTTATTATCACAGCGAATCTTCTTTTTAGTTTCGCCTCCTTCACCGACTGTTAAACCTCACAAGACTCGGCGCATGACGTAACGGTAGCGGAGCGTCGGGCGAGCACTTATCTTTCAAGAATAAAAAAAATGACCCTATACATAAGTGAGAATGCCTAAGACGAGTGATTTTGTTGACGAGGGAAATTACTGGCGGCAGCGATTAGCACCAAACAGATGCATGCCTCAGTGCTCTAGGCTGGAATCAAATCCGCTTTCTGTGAATGGTCACACTTTTCGAATCACGTATGTTTCTAAGCAGGAATATGCTGTGGTCGCGGACTCAATTCCCGCTTGCATAATGTACGTCAGCGGTGGCCATAAAACGGAAATGGTGTGGCTCGAGCTTGTAGCATGTAAAAAATAATACTCTGACATTTAACGTGCACAGAAAGCTGACTGTGAACGGTATTGTAAAAGATTTTCTAAAGGAAGAAGAATCATTTATTTATTCATTCATTCATTCATCCATTCATTCATTCTGTAGTCTGACTTACGACAGGTCCATAGCCTCTTCCGAGGTCATTTCTTGACAGAATGCGATGTAGCGCTTCTTCTTTCAATTTCGAGTATTATCTCTTTTCCTTAAGGTTACCCAGTAGCTGCTTATGTCTCATTCCTTGTCTTCCCGTCACTTCTGTCTTTCCCACTTTCTTTCAATAACGTGGCAGTTCTTAAGCAGATATGAAAAATCCAGTTAGCCTACCTTCTGTTTATTGTACTAGGATATTCCTTTCTTACTTGAGTCGATGTAATATTAAATCGTTTCTTACATGAACAGTCCAAATGAGCTTCTCCGTCCTTCTCCAGCACCACATTTCAAAACTTCGAAGTTATTTCTGATCTACTTTCCGAAGTGTCCAAGTTTCAGCACTATACCAAGGAATGCTCCAAATGTAGCACTGTACTAGTTTCTTCCTTAAATTTAAGCCCAATTTGTTGGTGAAAAGGGTCTTCTCATTCTTGAATGCTGCTTCTTCCATGGCAATCCTGGATTTAATTTCACGTGTGCATCTTGCACCATCTGTTATCATGCTACCAAGAAGACTGAACAACGTCACATTCTCCAGTTCTTATTGAGTTATCGTAAGTTGTACTGGGGATGGTTACCTTGAGATTCTCACTGTTAGATTTTCCCACATTCATTTCCATTCCATGGCGTCTACCAATTTCGATAACTTATCGGTCATGATTGTAGTTGGATGAAGAGAAATAAGGAGCCATAAAATAACGAAAAAGATTTTATTTTATTTTATTTTATTTTATTTCGTTAATACATGACTCTTGCCTAGGTTGAATCCCGAAGGGCGGTTCAAGAAGCTAGTCTAGTTGGCAACCCCACTTGTTTCTTAATGATCCTGAGGTGGGCACAACTACAATTTGTGCCTCCTGACATAGGTGAAAGCAGATAATATGAATGAAAAATCCAGATAAGTGGGCCTGGTTCTGAAGAACAGACGAATGCACACTGCACTTATATTAGACATTTTCCAGTGCCTGAAGTATGCTTGGCATACACGACGTTTCGGATGTTAGCCCGAGTCCCATCTTCATGACACACGGTTTTGTTTTATTTTCGAGACAGTGGCAGTGCAGCTTTCGGGATCAAGCTCAAACATTTCGTTATTAAGCCTATGTAGTAACCACTGTGCAATCGGCTAAGGACAGCGGACATCCCAGTTGTTGTGTGTATAAAATGTATCTCAGACATTGAAAAATATCCAGTGTAATGAATCAGTCATTGCTACACGCCTTCGGAAAATTGGTGCGGGATGTGGACATGGGTAGTAGGTTCGTGTGCAGCTGCTGTGGCATTAACCCTTTAAAGACGAAGCGTATCTGTTTTATATAAGGACTCTGTGCGTACCGCGCTGTAAGCACTCTCCACTTCGGTTATAAAAACCAGTCTCGTAATATTTTATAAGGCAAAAGTTGCTGTTTGTTCTGAGATCCGTACAAAACACATAAACGCAATGTGGGCACCACGTAGAATTTTTTAATGTTAAACCTGGTCGTATATAAAATTACCGCTAGGCTTTAAAAGGTTAAGGAACTTCGCACTTTGCCAGGCAGTGTATGTGCTTACGTATTTCACATAAGCGTAACTCTAAACACCAATCATATCATTTTTTAAACAGAATTCACCGTTTAGTCTTTATAAGGGACGCGGATTGTGCTCTTTGTGAGGCAGGGATGGAATTTTTATATGCAACTGGACGTGCATCAGTCTTCAAAGATCCAAGTGCCTTGGATTATAATGCAAGTGCGTAGGCTACATAAGCCTCTACGGGTACACGTCTCGATTAATCACAATTAAGTAACGACAGAAGACAAGAATTACGTATTATATTTATTGATTATTGATGAATTCAGCCCTAATAGTAAACTGATGAACGGGGAATGGGAGAGACAAGAACAGCTGCGGTTTCTTTGCAGAGCAGCAATCCTATTATTTGGCCAGGCCACTGTGACATCGACTTCTGCTTTTCCCTGCCTTTATTTATCGGCTTCTGTCAGGCAGACCTGTAGTTTGAGAACCGTCAGCATAAATAACCCACGAATTTAGTTAAGATGAAACCCCACGAGAATACAGAATGCTGGGAGTGGTAGTGCTATATTTACTCCAGATTTATTGTTCTGTGCAAGTGACTTAATGTATAAGAAGAAAAAATGATAAAGAAGAAGAGAACGAGACATAGGATATAAGCAAAAGAAATCTTGTTTAGCAGTACATTATTGTAAGGAATGTTACATGAACCTTTGTCTACTGGCTTGGTGTTAGTCTACCATGTTATCTAACAACATTCCAGCTTTATGCGTGAAGTGAAATATTGTCGTGAAGATCGCAAATCGAACCCGGATACCCATTCCTAAGTGCTGATAAGATATACGGCCTAAGGTGTATCTTTAATCAGCGCGGCTTCCGAAATCATGAACCTAAGAAATGAGAAACGCGTCGGGGTTCTGAATCGTATTGCTATCATGTCAAATGCTTCTCTGTGTTTGGAGATACAGAGTGTCCATTGTAAAAGAATAACTTGAGTCTTGCACCCAATTAAGTGATTTCGACCACCGTAAGAAGCTGAAGGGGCGAGACTTGACCTCATAGTTCAAATTCGTGTGGCAAACTGATCTAGATTTTTGTTCCGACTTTATGTTTGCTGTTTCCGTCTTTAGATTCTCTGGATTTTCCATTCTGGCCTGTTCCGATCCAGGAGCAATGACTGTTTGGACCATTTACTGGGCCCTCTTGGGCTTATTAAATTCGCCTAACGATTTTCGTGTAGATCCCAAATAACAAATGTAATAAAAATCTGTAATTAGTTCTTGAGACGAGATTTGCGGACGAATAAACAGCTTGGAAGATAGGTACAAAATCACTATAGGACATGCAATTCATGCAGATATATGCAAATTTCATTGCAGGGGCAGGATATGAGACTACTTTAAAATTTTCTGTCGATTTCGAATGGTTTTCGGCAACTATAAGCATAACTGTTAGAAGTCAATACGTAGGCCTGATAGTCTATAAGAAACTAAGGAATAGTGGGCCAACAAGGAAATGAGTGTTTTTGAACACCCGGTATTTCGATACGAGTCATCCATTGCAGACCACATCTGACCTTCATACGACTTTCCCGGAATTTGATCTCTTGGTTCACCATATACGTGGAATTCAAGGCGGTCAGCTGCTAAGAATTTCTTTTGTAACGTTTCCAGGATGTCTGCCTGAATGTTGTTATTCTGTGACTGTTAGCTCTAAAAAAACTGACTTCACGTATGGGCGAATTACGTAACAATTTTTTTTTGCCTCGTGGCTTGACAGCTTTAGTGGGCCTAGGCGTCCTCCATGAGGTTCCTCGATCACAGTCTGTTAGACACACCACACTCGGTAGGACTCGTCTGGACTAGTGACCGGTCCGTCCGAGAGACCTCTACCTGGCGACAAGCCACACTCACAAGAGACAGACATCCATGCCCCCAGCGGGATTCGAACGCGCAATCCCAGCAAGGGGGTGGCCGTAGCCCCACGCCTCAGACCCCGCGACCACTGGGACCGGCACGTAACATGGTTTACTGAGATAAAAAGACGCTGAAATATGTTCGTCACCTAACATAAACGATATATCAGAATTACATTTTTTAAATTTTTCCACCGACTACGTACAAAATTCTATCCAACATCCTTTTGTCAAGGTTAACTCCATATGCAGAGGAAATTATTGGGGATCATCAGTGTGGATTTCGACGTAACAGGTCAACCACTGATCATATATTCAGCATTCGTCAAATACTTGAGAAAAAATGGGAATACAATGAGGCAGTTCATCAGCTATTTATAGACTTCAAGAAAGCCTATGATTCAGTTAGGAGGGAGGTCTTGTATAATATTCTCATTGAGTTCGGTATCCCCATGAAACTAGTAAGGTTAATAAAAATGTGCCTAAGTGAAACATATAGCAGAGTTCGGGTAGGCAAACATCTGTCTGACACGTTCCCTATTAAGAATGGCTTGAAATAAGGAGATGCTCTGTCGCCATTGCTTTTCAACTTTGCTTTAGAATATGCCATTAGGAGGGTTCAGGCAAACCAGGAGGGCTTGAAATTGAATGGTACACATCAGCTTCTGGTTTATGCTGATGATGTTAATATATTGGGCGGAAGCGTACATAGCATAAAGAAAAATGCAGAAGATTTAATTATTGGTAGTAAGGAGATTGGTCTAGAAGTAAATGCTGAGAAAACTAAGTACATGGTCATGTCTCGAAATCAGAATGCAGGACACAATCACAACATAAATAGAGATAATAAATCCTTTGAAAGGGTGGAAGAATTCAAATATTTGGGAGCAACCGTAACGAATCGAAACTCCATTCATGAAGAAATTAAGAGCAGATTGAAGTCGGGGAATGCTTGCTATCATTCGGTGCAGAATCTTTTGTCTTCGAGGTTGCTATCCAAAAACACAAAGATTAGGGTATACAGAACTATAATTTTACCTGTTGTTCTGTATGGATGCGAAACTTGGTCTCTCACACTGAGGGAGGAACAAAGACTGAGGGTGTTCGAGAATAGGGTGCTGAGGAGGATATTTGGGCCTAAGAGGGACGAGGCGACAGGGGAGTGGAGAAGACTACATAACGAGGAACTTAATGACCTGTACTCATCACCAAATATTATTCGGGTAATCAAATCGAGAAGACTGAGATGGGCGGGGCATGTGGCACGTATGGGGGAGGAGAGAGGTGCATACCGGATTTTGGTGGGGAGACCCGAGGGAAGGCGACCACTTGGGAGACCCAGGCGTAGATGGGAGGATAATATTAAGATGGACATTCGGGAAGTGGGATGGGAGGACATGAACTGGATTGATCTGGCTCAGGATAGGGACAGGTGGCGGGCTCTTGTGAATGCGGTAATGAACCTTCGGGTTCCATAAAATGCGGGGAATTTCTTGACTAGCTGAGAAACTGTTAGCTTCTCAAGAAGGCCTCTGCTCCATGGAGTTAGTTAGTTAGTTAAATTTTTCCACAGATGTAAATTTGTGGACGTCAGAAACACTTCGTTCCACATTCACACGAAGATGGCCAGGAGGTCCTGTGGTACGAGTGCATTTTAATTTATGTAATCTGCGACTAATTAATGTCAAGCTATCACAGTACACACTAAAAAGCAAATTTAGCCATTTATTTACATATTAGTTTCCGACAAATTTCGATAGACGATCGTCGGGGTAACAATAACGCAGGCCGTAAAAATAAATTAGAATTACATTACTAACTTACATATATTTGAGAATGCAGGAGTATAAGAGAATTTCTCAAAATATATTAAAAAATTGTCTTGTACAGAAATGTAACTGTTACAATATTAACAAGAAATGATAAAGATTTCATATAAATTCATGTGGTTACGTGGGTATTTGGCATGCTGCAAGTATATAACGTTTTAGAAGTTATGCAGTTTTCAAGTGGCCATTTTATTTCATCATCAATGTTTTAATGTGGGGATTTAATATCTCTGTTCTTTGTCACATGTTTCAAGTTTATCAATATTCTCGAACCTGCATTTTACGTTAGTGGAAGGACTGCTGTTATTGGAGCACATCCTGGTGTGATGCGATTATTCGTATGGTTTGCGCTGCTGCCTTCTTACACAAATTATGATCTCAACAGCATTTGTTTTGTACAAAGCAAGAACATCTGAAACCTCGTTTAGACATTCAAAACGTGTAAATAACACAGGAATTTAAAATTTATTTTAGAATAGGCAGGTTATGTTTTTTCTGCCGTTATTTCCTCCTACGTGATGCATGCTTCATGGCTCTAATCTAGATGGAGACCTGCAAGTAGATGTGATGATAATATTAAAACTTGTTCTAAAAAGGTATTCTGTAAAATGCCAAAGACGTAGGCTGTAAAATGCACAAGGAACGGAATTAGATCATGACTTTTCTGGGTTCAGAGTTTTGTGACGCTGGTGATGAACGTTTGGATATCATAACAGGAATCATTAAGATGTGAATTTTAATATTAATAGCTTGTTTCTTATCGCAGCGAGGTGATGCATTTATGGGTCTCACTCATTAAGTTCGAAATTTAAGTGCCGAAACCGAGGAGGTTAGTTTATCCTGAACGCGTGACTAGTATTCATGATGTGACTGCTTAGAATTTAGGCTTCTGTTTTTCCGTTTCATTTCAGTCTTTGTAGATGAATACTTGGATAGGCCACAATATTTCCTTTGCCTTGCATCTATTTTAAATTCTACTAAATCTACGTTCTACGTTCTCATTTCACGTAGTAGCAGATAGGACCAACATAAAGCACGGAGCTGGTTTACTGGATGAATAAGTTATGCGCAGTGCCTAGATCTGATCACTACTACGTATCGTGTAAGAAGTCACGGTAACAACAAAGAAACTCTTACTACATTATTTAGGAACACTAAGGCCGCTCCGACGGATGTTTCTAACTCAGTTGCAGTGTGTTAAATTACTTATTAATTTAATCCTTCCCCTATATTTTCCCACACTAGATCAATTTTGTCCTTTGTCGCGTGACCAAGATCTTTCCAGCCATACGAAGTGCAGTGTTCCTCAAGGAGTTCCAAGCGTTTTATATTTCTTCCTCACTCATGCGTACATAACCTAACACGACACTCCGAAGCCCGTGGTGCACCGTGTGTGGCATAGATCGTACGTCTGTGGCGATATGTTTAAGACTGAACGACAGACGACACAGCGTGCTGAGCAGTAATTGTATAGTATCGGAGCGCCGTGAGCATATCGTTATCACGTCAACTCAACGTGCAAAGTCCCATTTGAAACACAAGCGAGAGTCGTATCGTAAGCTAATCGTATCGCCATCTCATCTTAGTAGTGTCCAGTGTGAGAGCCCTCTTAAAAAAATATGTGCAATAGAGGTCCTACATGGCGTCGTTGAATAACTGACAGAGCTGCGAGATGACAGTCTCGAAGATACTCCGCCGCCACGTCACTTACAGATACTAGTTTTGGTGGCGTGGCAACTAAAGTTGGCTACCAGAACGACGCAGCATTCAGACAGACATAAACTGCACCCGGCATATAAAAGTGCAGTCTGGGTTTCCTCCTGCTGGCCTTCGCAGCGGCCGTTGAGCCTCTGCCACCCACTCAGACAGCTGCGCCCCGTTTCGGTTTCATTTGTTTTAGTTCAATTTCATTTCCTTGTCAACATCTATTGATAGACTCTGTATAGTTCTGCTTCCTTCGGTGTACAATGACACCGAATGAAGAGCAAGAATAGAATCACTACTTCAGCAACATTTCCTAAAGTGTGTGCACAGAACATTGCTGTGTTTCAGTGTGCGAAGTGCGTCTTATTGCAGTAAATCCAAATCCGTGGCGAGTTAATTAAATTAATGGGAAAGTGAGGTTTTAATCCGGGCACGATTTAGGCGTTTTGCCTGTAAAGGCTAGACTGCACTATGTATAGCTACTGTCACTTTAATATCAACCTTACCTGCTTCTGTGCAACATCCTGTCTGCTTTATCATTCGCAGTAAGTTTCCATTCGATGACACATGACCTACGAATCTGAAAATGCGCCGTAACTTATGTAAATCAATCAATCAATCAATCAATCAACCAGTAAATCAATCAGTGAGCCATTTACAGATGGTCGTGCAGTTTGCCTAATAAATTTTAGATCATAGGTCTCCATGCTTCTTATGGCGAAGGGCCACACCCATTATTGTGGGTTGGTTTGCTGGATGCACGTGGAAAAATAATAAGTTGTATGCCTAACCGTCTAAATTATTGTGAGATTTTTATAGAAAATACAAAATTAACGAATGTGGCCGCGGGCGGTATCATACAACCTGCCAGGTCGCGGATTGGAGACCCATGGATTAGATAGTCTGTGTGACAGAGGAGAATGAAGTCGGGACAACCCAGACGGAAGGCTGAGGGGCTAGACGAGATTCTCGGCTGAGGCAAGAACTTATTTGGCACCATATCTAAACTAGCTTTCGGGCCCAACGAGCCTTCTTACCGAAGGGCTACTAGGTATAAAGTGGCCGAGGCGAGAAGCTGACATTTCTCATAAACTGTTGAAGTCTACGAGGTGTAATACCATCACTCTCTCATAGGTAAGCCTGCACATGGACAGCTTGAGCAATAATAAAGGAAGACCTGGTCTGAATGAAGTTGTAGTTCTGCGTTTTTGGGAAATCATATCAGAACCTGGCCTGTAACTACACAAGCAGCGGGGGAGGCTCGCGACTACTCGTTTTGGTACATTATTTCATAGCACATTTATGGATATTTTCCATTGGTAATCATCCTAATATATCTTGTTAGACGCTATGTAACTTCTGCAGTTGATAGAAAGTCTGCCTGATGCCGAAGAGTAATGGCACGCAAATCCCCAAATATACCGCAGTCTTAACTCTGAGTACATTACTTCATTTTGGTAGTGCTTTTATACGTAATTAAATGTAGGCCTTTAACCCAGTTACCATGGCCCAATAGCCATTTTGGATAGCTGTTTTGTATTCTTCTATATCGTTTCGTAAAGCATTCGATTGCGCCACGACCGGAGATAGCACTGCCCTGCCATCGGACGAATTAAAATCAAGCGAAACGTGTAAGCCTGCGATACAATGGCAAGAACACCTCTAAATAACTTTACTTTCCTTTTATTGCCATTCGGCGAAGAATATCACAATGGTTGATAGTTGCAACGTGATGAACTGTCCTGCCATCCGTTGAATTAAAATTAAATGAAACGTCTACAACCTTTGATAACAATGGCGACGGAATTATCAGACATTTACTATTAGCGCTATGTTGTGGAGAACGATCGGGTTGATGGCCATAAGTTAATGTACAGAAAATTAAATCGACACCGAGGTCCAATATCGCTTTGTGTTCATAGAGGCCTGTTAAGTACTGCGGCCACAAAACATATGGCCTCATTATGGTGACACGTCTGTCACTGCGTGATAAACCAATGAATATGTAGCAACAACACAGTTCATTTGTCCTTCACTGTGTGACCCTTTTTTGGTTGACAACACAAAAATTTCAACTCTCGAAGCGAAGAATTTGGGACTTATTTTTCTGCTATGGAGTTTGTATTAATCGATTTAATACTGCCTGTCTGTTGCACGTCATGCAGCTGTACATTGTTTACAGAGTACCATCGTTTTCCGAAACTTTTTATAATTCTGCTCGGGTGCGAGCTAATATAGGCCTACAGGTCATTAATTTCGTTCTGTGGTGAAGCAGAGCCGGGATCAATGCTTCCCTGCCCCATGCATGCAAACAGGCACATGTACATGCAAGCAGTATGGTGGAAAATTAATGAGTGATCACCAAATCCGACGGTGTCGTGGTATTGTTTTCATTAAATATGTCCAATACAGAATTAGTTTATGCTAGACACATAGGTATATATTGGTTGGCCGATATGGTCGCATAAAGGACGATGAGCTGTGAGGGGTGTGTGTCACGCATGGGGAGACCAGAAATGCATAAGAAATTTAGGTCTGAAAAACTGACATAAAGGGACCACTTGAAAGACCTAGACTTAGATAGGATTATGGTATTAAAATTTATGTTAAAGAAGTTGTGTAGAGTTGTAGTTGTGCTTTATTGAACTTGGAATATGGAGGAGTGTTGGGATCGTATGGACTAGGTAGTGACAATTCGGGTTCAACAAAATTTGCAGAATTTCTTGCGCTTCTCTAGAAGGTCTCTGCTGAGTGCATTAGTAAGTTAGTTTACATTTCCTGCACTTGCTAAGTAAAGTTTTCTTATGATGAAATCATAGTGAACCTGAAAATTTTCTTTATTTTAGACTATCTTCCTACCACTATATGTATTTACTTGTATAATGCTTGTAGAGTATAACATTTGTCAAGTTAAGTTCTCAATACACGTTTCGTGGAACTGCTCACCGTTTAAGGCTGCCGCGGTGCACAGTCCCCTCCATACAGTGAGTGATATGCCACACTATTTGTATTTGCAATAAGAAGTCATGAAATGTATGCTTCCTATGTGCAGCACGCTGTTACTGGGCATTAAAATTTGCAGCTCGCTTTCTATTTTCTCTGCAGTCCATTAACCCTTTAAAGACTAATGCTAACCTGAATTGAATTCGTACCGCTCAGTAAACACAGTCTGTCTTTGTTATAAAAACCAGCCAGTTAATGTTGTGTAGGGAAGTAATTGCTGTTTGTTCTGAGGTCCATACGAAACATATAAATGCAGTGTTTAATGTTACACATTGCTTTCAACTGTGAAAACGCCCTGCGCAGATTTTGTCCTTAGTTAAAAGAAATCTTCGCTCTCAGAAAAAGATTCTGCGTAATACAGGAGACAAGAGAGAAAAATATCATATATATTCAAGAAGCCGGTTGTCAGTATAATTATTGCACAGGCTTTCTATCTTCGTATTGAACTCTCTTGCATCGATCAGTCTATATTCTGGATAATGCAGACAACTGCCGGTAATGCGAGGTTCCAGTCTGACACAAATTCCATATCGGCTACGGTTTACTGTATATTGGATTTAATTCGTCGGACCATTATGCAGCTCGTTGACACGAACACGTCAGATGCACTTTTACACACGCACGTGACGACCCCGCTGTGCCAGACTCTCGCAAAATTTTTTAAATCTTCAGTTCCGTGAGCGCAATGGTTTAAGACCGTTTGTCAGCGTGTTCTCATACAATGTTTGTTTTTAAGTAGCAGCCCATTATGTTACACACCAGTTATGCGTTCGAACATTGATGCAGAATTATAACTCAGACTGATGTATCTCAGGATAGGAGTAAGTGGCGGGCTCCTGTGAACGCAATAATGAACAAATCTAATGTGTTCCATGTCCGTGCCCTATATCATACGAAAACAGTAATCACCAAAAAATGCACAAAGAGAGTTCTATCATCAATCGTAACACACTCCTACATGTTTCGACCCTGCTGGGTCATCTTCAGGGAGAACTTTTCTTTACCGTTACACTAAGGTTGCACTATACGGTTGAGTGAGAATGTGCTGTTGACTGTGTACTGCGTTACCGTGGAGGATTCACGCCTCCAAAAACAACGCAGTTTGATGTTCCGAGGTAAGTCCAGGAATCAAAGATGTAAATGCTCCTACTTTTTACGTTAACACGTAAATTTCCTGTCTCGTTTCTGCTCGAGGAAGGAATGTAGACTAAAAGTACTTGAGATATGAAACTGTCTCGCTCAGTAGTGAGCGACTTAATGCCGAGGGAACACTGGGTTTTCACCGGTACGATATCAGCCTCGGGCATGTATGTATGTGCGTTTGTGTGTGTGTGTGTGTGTGTGTATGTGTGTATGTGTGTATGTATGTATGTATGTATGTATGTATGTATGTATGTATGTATGTATGTATGTATGTATGTATGTATTATGCATGGATGCACGGATGCGTGTACAGGTAGTTCTCTTTTTACGCGATTACGTTTTGCGCGAAATCCGCTTTAACACAACTTGAAAATTTACACCATCTTTCGAATTTGTGCAGCAATTTTCAGTTTAACGCCATTTGGCCTAGACGATCAGTGGTCGCATTTGTCGGATTTACGTGATAATGTTCTGTTTAACGCGATTTGACGTAGACTTTTCGTTGTCGTACTAATCTTCTGTTGCAGGCTAGCAGGAAGTGACGTCACTGTGACACCATCAGTCGTGTGTGTGGATTGATTACGTTGGTGATACAACCACGCTTCTCATTTGCTTTTTTCTTCAACAGCTTTGGCTTTTCTTATCAACATGAGCGAGAAGCATAAATCTGCATCACGTAGCGCAATCCAAGTGAAAAATCGCTGAAAGATAGTTGGTGTTGAAGAGAAATTACACGTAATAAGCCGACTTGAAAAAGGTGAAAAAATTGTCGATATATGCCTTAATGTTAGACTCATAGTAGCGTACATACAATTCGTGATAATGCTGATAGAATTGAAGAAAGTGCTAAGTCAGGAACTAAAGTGTTTGCTTGTGTAGCAAGACTACCACAGTCCCATCTGATTGAATCGTACCAGAAGACTATGGATGTGAGTCTCTCACATTTCTATTGCATTAGAAATAAATAATTATATTGCACAGAAATGTACTTATACTCTATAGAAATGTGTATATGTACTGTATATACAGTACATATATACTCTACAGGTCTGTATGTCCTCTAGTGCTATAGTCGTATACTACAGAGGATGAAGTTGTCAGTCCCGTAACCCCCAGGAAATACATTCTTTTAAATGGAATTTTTGTGTTCGATTTGCGCGATTCCAATTTGCGCGACTTTTTCAGGAACGCAAACTTGGCGTAAGATGAGAACTATCTGTATATGTGTATATCATATGTATGTGGGCTTAAGTGTACCTTTCTCTGAATGTGTGTATGTAATTGTGTATGTGTGTGTATGTGTCACAATACCACCAGTTTTCATATTTATTACCGCAGTATTTGAAATTGGAGTTTATGCGTGGGAAATTATTCCCACCATTGACTGAAATCGGACTCGGACCCGCAGAAAACTTCCAAGTAATATTACGTTGGTGGCTTCAGATTCAGAAGCACACAGTATGACTGTTAATGCAGTACGGTGCCGTATTACCCATATGTGCAGACACTGCAGTGAAATGGTGACCCTGACTACTGGGGACCATACATTGTATCCAGTTTTATCAATGACCGTCATGTGGTTGGCCAAAGAAACGTGCTGTAGACTGCGGTGTTTCCAGATTATCCGGGGAATGAACCATGAGAATTCTAATTATAGGACTCGACAGACTTGAGAACCTTCGATTAATAGCGTCAATAGTCGTGCCAACAGAAGCTGTAGACTTGTGCCTTTTTATCTGACATCTTCCAGCCAATCGCGCTATGAGAATCTCTGGACTTGTTCCACTTTTAGGCGCGTCCCAAAATTGTGAAAGGTGACTGATAGCTTCGTCATGTCTGTGTGTGTCTGTCCGTACGTATGAAACAACTCGGCTCCCGCTGGGCGGATTTTCATGAAGTACAATATTTGAGTATCTTTAAGAAACCTGCCGAGAAATTTGAAGTTTCATTAAAATCTGACAAGAATAACGGGCACTTGATACGAAGATCTATGTACCTTTGTGATCATATCTCTGTCAGTTTTTCTTAGAATGAGAAATATTTTAGACGAGCTTTCTAGAGAAAATCAAAATACCCATATTATGTGCAATAAAATTTTTTCCCAAAATCGTGCCGTTTGTGAAATAATGTGGAACAACATGGTAGAGACAGATATACCACAGATGACTATATAGTACGGCGCATGCGCATTTAATGTTGGATAACTAAGGCTACAGACACATTTCTTGCTTTTCCACGGCAACAATGGTTACGCGAACGCGCCTCAGTGTTACATTCATATGCACATTGCCCGTCTTGTTTAAACACAACCTCTTCCTGACTACAGCTTTATCAAACGCCCGCTCGGTCTACAAAAGAAGTACTTCTCACATCCGGACTTAAAAAAAAACATTTCCTTTGCATGTCTGGACATGAGTTCCTGGAGTAACATACGCTCACGCTGCAGGCTGCAGGATGCCGCAAGGTCTTGTCGCCTCATGCGTGTTCGCTTTCATTGTTCTTCCTCTTATGATGACGCACTGGGCTTCGAACTTACGAGGATAACTATCAAATATGCAATTAAAAATGCCGGCTTCGTACCTGTAGCGACACACCTGTGTAGCAAAGCGGTAAAATAAACCATTCTGAAGTCGAACCTGTACTCGTCGTTGCTTGACCGTTGTTGTAACAATTTCGGTTGCCGGACGAACTCTGTACGAAGGAATATTCAAATAGCGGCCTGCGGACCAAATCGGGCCCAGAAGACCTTACACTGGCGGGCGAACGGATATAAAAAGATGCACATCGTCGTTGTGTTATAATTAGTTTCGTGAAATCATTTTTCCTGCAAACGAGTATTATAAATTTATTTCACAAGTAAGTCTAATCCCACGCTGAAGTATAATTGTTAGCCTGTCAACATAAACATTGAACATTTCTATTGCAAGTTCAGCTTTGGCACAGTTGGCTTTTAGTCGGGAGGTACAGCGCTGGAGTTTCGCTCAGGGAACCGACTGGGTGTATAAGGGGCTTCAAGGAGATTTCCTGCAGACGGTATACACCTCCCTTCTTCACATCACTACCTACACTCCACTTGCAACAATCGCACGGTCGGAATCGGAACTGTGTAAGACGGATTGTAGACGGTCACTCCAACATGAGGCAGGATTTCGGCGATGAAGCAGCAACACAATAGACACATGATGAGTCGACGCCAAAAGACACGAGTCTACACCAATAACACTCGAGTGTTAGCGCAGGCAGTTTTGTGGCTTATTAAGGGAGAATGGTGGGCATTTGTCAGGTTAGGAACCCTCTCCACATATCGTACAGGAGGAACATCCGCCCATGGAGACAGCAGTAAAATTCAAATAGATTGGAACACGAGTGTCGTGTTTTTAGCTTTGAAGCCTGGCGTTTAGGTAAATCATGAATTTCTCTTCCTGCCTCACAGAGAACGGAGCCCGTGTCCATTGTAAACACCAATTAATTAAGGCTTTTTACAGAAATAATCGGCATTTCTTGCGAGAATCGTGATAAAATGGTGTATACACTGCTGCAATATTAATATTACAAGACGTGGTCCATATACAAGTTGTAGTCACTACAGGATTTTAGAAGTTATTAACGCCTTAAATTGCTAAAATCTTATATGGCCGAATGATAGGATTAGGTAATAATGATTCCTGGAATGGTCGTGGTCTACGTAAAAGTAATACAACCCGGCGTCTGACAGGAGGGACTGAAAGAGAAATACGACAAGCCTTCTTTACGATAGTGGGTCTCCAGGCAGAGGTTTGAATCCGGAACCTTCTAAATACAAAACAAAGATGAAGTCACACAATGTTATTGTTTCACATATTGTTTATGTAGGCGTGGGGCTTGGTGTCTCGTTTGAGGGAGAACGTAGTTTGATGGCGAGTGTGTGATAACTGTGTGTTGCAAAGTGTGTTTGGGAATGAATTTCTGAGACGATTGTTGGGACCTGTGAAAGACGTAGTGGCCTAAGGTTGAAAAACATTACACAATGTGGCGTTCCATGGCGTGTACTTTCATAGCACGTAGGGATCCTGGCCTGTCAACAGAAATGAGTAGGCGTTACGCGAGTTGACATGCAGATCTATACTTGATCGGCAGTCTACCTGCCTCACCAGATAGAAATTTCGGCAGCCGAACAGTTTAGCTGAAGTGGCCACGTCACTAACCAGAAACGGATCACATCCGGTTCCTGTAAGTCATGAATTATCTTGTGCATTTGTTAGGGTTTATATCCTTTGTCCTGTTCCGCATCACAGGGGAAACATCCGCTTCTTCAGGCACTGTCGGGACTCTTTAGACAGGTACCATGCGGTTTATGGCTGAATAGCACGGACATACGTCTATGCCCTTGCATGTGACATGCATCACATACAGAAGAAGTACGTGCAGGGTTTTTGTGGTGAAGTATGAAAGGGACAGCTTGGAAGACATAGGCGTAGAGGGGTAATATTAGTACTGATCAAAGAAATAGGACGGGAGGATATGAACCGGATTCAGCTGCCTCTGATAAGGAACTGGTGGTGAGCTGTTGTAAATATGGGAATGAACCATGGGGTTCCATACAATGGGTTCAGTTTCTCGACTGAGGAAATATTACCTTCTCAAGAAGCACTCTACACTGTGGAGACACTAAAGTGCATGTACCGAGATGGCTAAAGCTAGTGACCCAGTGTTCGAAGCATCCAAGACTTGACTACCCACATGAGACCGCGTGATCACTGTTATAGGCCATGAAATAAATGTCGTACACTTCCACAATGCGTAATTCTCATACTAAGGGGCATATAATATTCTCCAAATGTTTCGAGTGCAGCTGCCCAATATTCATCCTAAAGACACTTGCAAACCGACAAGTTTATATGCAATAAATTGCTTTGATTCCAGGTGTATACTTTGAGCCCAGATAGAACGTGACCTCATGTCCTATTGCTACCGAACTAGATGCGCTGACATGGTCCTGTTTGCTGATAGCATCTCGACACATGCGGGTGTGGTGGCGTAACTCGCACAAGCACTCACACCCACAAACCACACGTGCCTGAGACATTCCTTATTCCTACAGTTTTTTTACTTTCATGCGGCTGTCTCAATCTGTGTTTGGAAATGACATCACGATGTGACACTAATTATATTTATCTTTAGCATAATATTGATGTAAATTACACCAACTGCCGATCCAAGTGGCCGCGCGATCTAAGGCATAGGTCTGTGGCCGAGCGCTTACTGGGATCGTGGGCTCCAATCCCACCGGGGGCATGGATGTTTGTCTCTTGTAAAGGGTTTGTGTTGTCAGGTAGAGGTCTCTGCGACGGGCCGATCCCTCATCCAGAGGAGTCCTACCGACTGTCTTGTGTGTTCGAGTGTGATCAAGTGAAATTACAAAAAAAGCATGTACGTCTACTGTGAACAAGTAGGTAGAAGAGGAAAGGACTACGAAACGAAACGTTATACCAACTCCCACACCAGGTAGAATTTGACCAGCCCTTCCTCGAACGTTTATTCAGAATGGAACAACTAATTCCCTGCAACAAAGTCCTTAAAAAGCTAAGGGTCGCATACCTTGTCACAAAACTACCGTATTCACAAAGCCCCGCTATTGGACCCTTTCCTGGATCAGACAAATTCAGTCCGCAACTTCACGTCCGATTTTGAAGCTACTGTTGCTAATATTCTACAATGCATACTTCCCAAATGGTCTCTTTCTTTAAGGCAGGTGTGTTCAACCCTTTTTTGGCAAAGGACTCCCAACCGCTATTGTGGGCTGCTTCGGGGGCCGCACGAGTAAAAATCACTATAAGTAAAAAAAGGGAAAAGATAAGTTCACCCTAGAATAGGCCGTGAAGGCCCACAGGGTGAGTAGAGGTCTACTATCTCTGCAACCTCGGCGCTGGATGGGGGTGGGTGTTCAACGCCACGCCTCGGCCGCTTTACCCCAGGGAATGACCCAGTATCCATTTTATCGGGGGTTGGTTTGGCTCCAGGGCCGGTCTGGTCAGATGCGAAAAATGCTCCTACCGGCATTCGATTCCCTAGCTGTCCAGCCCAAAAATCACTGTAAATGGTTTACCTAACCTCCTATATTTTTGTGCAGTCTTTACATTACACATATATTTTGCTTTAAGGGTTATCAATCCGAGCAGCCTGTCCCGCGTATCTGATCTTCCTTAAAACCCACACAAACGGGAACGTACTCCTATTTAATTTTCCACTTACATTTTTATTTATATGCCCATTTACAACACAAAGACATTACGCACATTATTAGCACGCATTTTATTTTACAATACAGATAAACGGGCAAGAGGAATTCCTGTACGTAAGACGGCAGGAACTCGTGCAAACAAGAATGTGAGGTGTCCCGCATATAGCAGGTCAGTCTTACCGAGATTATTCTGATGGACGTGTCTTGCGTGACAAACAGTATACATTACGAAGTTCGTTTTTAGATAGTGTCGGTAACAGTGTTTACAGATGTCTCAACTCAGTGTCATACCGAAAGATGTGGTACTGTGGCCAGTGTTCTGCTTCGAGAGGCTGCAGTAGGTGATCATTCAGACTCAAAAAATATTCGTGATTTTACTCAGCACGTGACCGCTAAGGTTTGAAGACGTTAAATTGTCCATGGCTTCTCTGAGTTCCATATTCCATTTGATTCGTACTTATTCTGCGGTTTCACGTTTGGTTCTGACCAACGACGAGTTGACGTTACGTAAATCAAGAAACTAGCAGAATTCGTCACGAAACTGGACTTACATTGATAGTCATTTTTAAGATACAAAACAAACAGTAACGGTATTGAAGAATACAGTCTTCTGGGAAACGTCACGTGGTCTAGTAGAAACTTGGCAACGTCTATGAAGAAGCTGTCGACTCCCATTTTTAGGACAAAAGGACGCTGAGGAACAAGGCACCAGGTTCCTCCTAAATGTCGGTAAATTTATGCTTGACTACACGGCGTCATCGCCCGGCAGTATGTATTATTTATAGCCACAGTCGTAATGCCTTAGATCTGTTCTGTAACTGTTGTGTCCCAACGTTACCAACCTACAATACAGTTTACATGGAGCAGTGTACTGGTAGCTCTGCTGTCAACATGTCGGCAGGCCCGTAGCCAGCCAGAAGCAAGAGGGTGCACTGCACCCATTACAAACCTGACTGCACCCACTAGGAATCTGCAGAAGGTCAAAAGACAAACATGCTTATCAGAAGGGAGCTCCCTGAAAACAATGTCACGAGGCCGATCCATAAAAAAGACACATTTGCGATCTGCAGAGGGAGAGAGAGCAGCGAGCAGCGAGCAGCGAGCGATAGATATGTAATAGGTTCAACATCTAAACAATGCGGTGTGATTCTAGTTAGTGCATTAGAGCGAAAGTGCCGGTGCTTTGGTTAAGAGTGCTGCAGTGCATTCTGCTTCTGGGAACCCTTTCGTCTGCAATGGTCCAGAAGCATCCAGTAATATCGTGACTCTTCTGCGTACTGTGGCGTGTGTGTGGCACTTTCAGCTGCAGTTTGGAAAGCTGGCACCGCCTGCTATCATCCACGAAGCATATCACTGTGACAAGTAACTTTCTCATTCTGAAAAATATGTATATACGCGAGATGATTTGTGCATTGTTATAGAGCGCGTTACGCAATTAACGTGTCGATTTTGTGGTTCTGACAAAGGCCCTTTTTACGCTTATGCATACATAATATATACATAGTATATGTAGGCCTATAATACAGCATTGTATACGTACATAAACTTACGTGCGTATATGCACCCACATTGAGAACCGCTGTACCCACTGTGTTCATGGCCTGGCTACCGGCCTGCAAGTAAGTGCATACATTGACGGTACAAACCGTTAATGAACGAACCGAACATCTTTTGACCAGATGTGTCCAGCAATGAACACGCATGCGTACATCCAGCTCGGCTCTGTGGAGCCTGTAATATAAGACAGTGCGCTATCAAGTGGAAAGTCAAGGCGCTTTGATGACGAAGAACTGTCGTTTCCACTTATGAGGCAACAGCGCGTCAATTCCTGAAGAACTCAGACGGTTCAAGCAAATGTATTGTGTTTCACAGACTGGCTGTAATCGGCACGTACAGCAGGTGACTGACCGAACTTGATCTCTTCGCCCTCATAACACCCCACAAAATCGGCGCAAAATTACAGACGTTCTTTACCCTAAAATCTATCCTGCAACATCCTTTATCTGCGAAGAATCACATGTGTCACTGTGATGTAGGTTATTCAAAAAAATTTTAGACTTGGTGGTTACATAAGTAAATTATAATAAACAGTTGATTTATGCACAGTACTAATTATTGTGGACCAATCTGAAGGAACACGAAGTTTCTTCTACACGTTTTAATATCAATCTGCCGTGACAAATTTAATTTAGACCCATAAAATCTATTTAAATATCAAAGGTGTGGAAGGACGGGTGAAGGTATGAATGGACGCACAAACGCACAAACGGACGCAATCTCCACCACAAGATTCCTTTCTAGGCGCGTTCGCAAAATTGCGAAAAGCCGCTATTAGCTTCGTCATGCCTGTCTGTCTGTCTGTCTGTCTGTCCGTCTGTCTCTGTGTCTTTCCGTCCGCGTGGGAAAAATCGGCTCCCAGTGAGCGGATTTTCATTAAGTTTCATTTTTTAATATTTTTTCAAAAATCTGTCGACAAAATTCAAGTTTCATTGAAATCTGTTCAGAATAACGTGCACTTTCTATGTACATTTGTAATATGTCGCTAGTTATTCTTAGATGAGAAATGTTTCAGACAAAAGTTGTAGAGAAAATTTAAACACACATTTGCTGCGCGATAAATTTTTCCGAAAATCGTACCTTTTATGAGAAAATGTTGAAAAATGTGGTAGAGCCAGACAGGCCACAGATGACAACATAATACGGCACACGCGCCTTGCGTGGTTGATAATAAAGGCTAGAGACACGCACTCGGAATGTGTAGTACTTCTTACTTATTCACGGCGGTTACGCCAACGTGCCTCAGTGACCCTTTATGCGTACACTGCTTATCTTGTTAATTTTAAGTTTTAGAACATCCCTACGTAGTAGTTAATATTGTTGTTTGAATTGCTAAGATTATATGGGCCTACAGTTCATACCAAGTTTGACTCTGAACACACGGTGTATCGTTTAGCACTAGACATAGAGGCATATTTAAGTTTGTTATTGGAATCATCTCGAAGCAGCATCACGTGCAGTTTACATACTGACAAGCAAGAAGGAATGAGATCCTAGGGACAACAATTCGATGTAAGATCCTGAAGAATCCTGTGCCAAAAAAGTTTTAAAAATGATTCCGTTTGGGTATTTTCTTTTAGGAAAATGTAAACAGTAAAATGTACTGAATATTTCTTTTGATGACAGCAACACAAGAATAACTAACTTTTCCATAATTTAAAATTTAGAGGAGCAAACTGTAACGACTTCGTGTCTTCCTTCCGTAAGCTGTGGTGAGTGGGAAAATGTCAAATCTTGAAAAATGGTTGACTCTGAGGTTTTTGTGGCCGTATGAAATACATGTAGAAAAAAAAGTTTTAGAAGGTAAACTGCATTTAAAGTGCGGGTCTCCTATACTTCTACTGTGTGCAGCAACATGGAAATCCCGTTGTACGGTCACTGTTAAATATCTAGCTAGATGCTGCACGGACCGGAGTCCTTGATAAGCTGACAGTCCCTCAGTTACTCCAGAAATTCCCTACCTTTTAAGGAATCCGAAGTTGTATTACCGTGATGACAAGGGGTACCATTGGTTTTTATTCTACATAAATTCGAGGTTTAAAAATGTCTAAATTTCTACCTTTATCTTTTCCAGTCGGAAAGGGAACAGAATGATAGAGAACTGTATCCGGAGGCATAAGCCACAAAGGATATGTCAAACAAATAGCATATTTAAACGTTTAACATTTTTTAGGCACAGTTGCAGCTGTGTATACTACCCGACACAGATTTAGTAACACGATACTTCGCCCACGGAATGCACCAATGGGTTTTCGTTTGGGTCGCGAGGTGAGTAAATAAACCATTTTATCGTTACGCAGTGTTAGAGCTTGTTTTCCTGTTGGCATAAACAGAATTTCTCATTTTTTCTGGTGGAATGAAGTTTCTTTCATTGTCAGTATTGCCCTGTGTCATTACTTGTACATCGCTTTATCAGCATTTACCTCCGTGCTTTTTGGCAAGAATACAGCGTATATTGCATACTGTCTTTGGGTAAAGGCTGCCCGGGCACATTCCGAGCAGGCACAGAGGGCAGACAGAGATATTCTATCCCGGCGCTAGAGGGAGTTGGGTGGTCAGGAACACCGTCCAGGCGCTTTACCCGCGGCGGAAGACCAGATACCCATTCTACAGAAGGCTGGGGGGAGGGGGGGGGGCTTGAGGCCGGTCTGCATGCATCCGGAAAATCTCGCCCTCACCGCTTTTCGAACCCCTAACCTTCCAGCCCGTAACGAGTCGCTATACCAACTACGCTATCCGGACCGCCAAATTTTTTTGGGTATTCCCTAATAAATTCACGGCAGGTATCAGCAAACAGAAGCAGTTCACTAACAGTTTTATTATTTTCTGGCAATCTCTGTCGCTTGCTCTCAGTACTGCGCCGCGCGTATGAGCGATCCTTTAAATGGGCTACATTAATATGTTAAGGGAGCCAACAGGAAGGGGGAAAGATACTTGTCAGATAAAATAATTAGTCAAAACAAAGCACTGTCTGTCGGTTTGTCTTTCCTTTACATGGAAAGTGAATGGAAATACCGGTCAGGAGAGCAACGCCAGGTAGCAACAATACCCAACAATGGAATGTATAGCTTACTTGATATTATTGCAATCATAATTGTAGAGAAGGGTTTGTCTGTCGATCACACAGTAACATTGCTTACCCTGTCACCGTATCTAAAGGAGGCTGTCGTCAGTTTCCGAAACTTTTAGTGCGTGCTTGTAGTACAAACGCAAATAAACTCACTTTATTATTATTATTATTATTGTTATTATTTGTCATCACCTTTATGTAGGGCATTTGCAGTTGTGTACCTGAAACAGTGTTTCTAGGGTATGTAGTTTTGCAGCTATTCTGTGAAAGACAAAGGTAAAGTTCACCCTATGACAGGCCATGAACGCGCAGAGGGGGAGTACAGTAGAACTGTACTCTTTCTTTAATCTCGGCTCTAGATGGAGGTGGGTGGTCAACGCCACGCCCTGGCCGCTTTTCGCGCGGAAAAGAGATGTGGTTCCCACTGTACAGGGGGCTGGGTGGGCCCCAGGGCCGGTCTGGATGGGTGCGGAAAATCTCATCCGCACCGGGATTCGATCCCCTTATCGTCCTGCTCGTAGCGAGTCGTTGTATGGGCTACACTATCCCCCGGCCCACCATCTGTTGTGTAGTTATCAGCGTCGTCGTCGTCGTCGTCGTTGTTGTCATCATCATCGTCATTATCATTACAGACTGTCTTTTCAGAGCTTTCAAGTTTACATTCTGCGTACGCTGTGGAGATGTTGAAGTGTCCCTAAGAGTTGTCACGTATAGGTCTGGATCACTGTAAATGTCCGCAGAAACCCTAGCTAGAGATGGGATGTGCCAGGTTTTTCCGTTAAATATCCAAACGGTGTTCTGCTGACATATGCTAGAATTAATGAGCTCCGTACTTCAAAGGGTTAAGACGTAATGTCTCGTAACATTATAAAATGCACACCACTGTTCGGTAGACACAGTCAGTTCGGCCGCGTTAGGAGCGGTGAGAAACAATACGGTGCAGCCTGCTAGCGCTGAAATTTCACAATTTGCTTGTTAGCGTCAAACAAATTATCATCTCCAACAGAACTGCTTCCTGATTCGTAACCACTCCAACCGCAATTTTCCGACCCTTCGGATTAACTATCGTCATTTCACGAATCTTGCAAACACGCCGCTTATGCTCGTCTGTCCGTCCGGAGCTAACAATCGAGCTCAAACTTCCTGCGAAGGTCAACACACTGTAATTCCGGGAAGTCACATTATTGAAAATGACCACAATATAATCCAGTATTACCAACACGAACAAATAGATCGGACAAGGTGTCTTTACAGAAAATAGTCTCATTAGTTCGTTCCGTCGCCATTTTGATATTATTCGACACATGTAAAAATTTGTGACCTGCGACATTTGCTTACCCAGAAGCCATAGCGTCACTCGATATGTTCGCTCGTTTCTTAAAACTCGTTTTGGGTACACACTGCCATTATTTTAAACGACAAATACATTATTCAACTAACTTTAATACCATACGTTTTAGCGTGTTACGAATCCTAATACTTTTGTTTTGGCAAATAATTCAATAAAAAACTGATTTGTGGGCCATGTATTTGGAATTGACTGGCAGTTTATATTACGGGCCTCCAACCTTTTCACGGCAAAGAGCCACACCCCTTATGGTTGGCTGGTTCGTGGGCCGCACGTGGAAAAATAACAATAAATGGTATTGTATACATAACAGCCTAAAGTACTGTGTAACTTGCATTGTACATACGTAATATATCAATGTGGCAGAGAGCTGCGTATTACAGCCTGCCACGCCAGGGCCGCGGGTTTGGAGACCGATGATCTAGACCAGAGTTTCCCAGTTTTTTTTTGGTCGTAGAACACTTTTTATCTCAGTAAATATTTACGGAACACATATGTTTCGTCGCCCCTCATTTATCAAATGAAAGTCGGCGCAACGAGATCTCTTAATAACTAAATGAAAGGTTTTTATAACAATGCTTATATGAACAGTATCTTAAACTATGATCAAATATGCTAAATTCAAATTTAATAAAAAATCTTTGATTTATTTTGATTTTTCGATTTTTTCACGGAACAAATATTCACATCTAACGGAACACGAGTGTTGCGCGGAACATAGTTTGAGAAATGCTGATGTAGACTAAATCGTCACAACAGCAATATGGCACAATGGTGCCACTTACCTGCGACATTTGGTGCGACATGTTTTACTCTGTGTCTGTAGCACAACTCCCGACACGTTGTAGCAGTGCAGGCCAGTGACGAGAAAGTGACCAGGGTGACAGTGGTGCAGACAGTGGAGAACTGCGTTGTTCGTGTCATCGTACACGTGAATAGCGTGGCAATGGTAACGGGAGGGACACAGCGTGGCCCCCGCTACCCACTGCGTAGAAGCTGGTCGGTTGCAGATGCCGTCAGGCCAACGTGAGGAAGAGAAAAATGTCTCGGTCCTGCGGGAAGCCGAACAACGATCCCTTGGCCATCCTAGTGTGCGACATGCAATGCAGGTCTGCGTGATTTCAGGCTTCCGCCGCGATCTGCGATCTTGTAAATGAGATACGCGATCTTTTAGGATTTTACACAGCGTAGAATGGTAGTTACGTACGGACGTTTCGGGACAACCTATCGGTCTCATCTTCACGGTTCAAGCAGTTCTTGGACTAAGGCAAGAATACAGTCACACACTTACGTATAATGTTTAACACTTATTGCGTTTTCGCGGTAACAATGATTACGCCAACGCGCCTCAACGTATATTGCCTGCTTTCTAATTTTTATTTTATTTATGGCACGTTATAATTTTATTTCACGTTATTTAAACTTTTATCTTTTCATTTTAAATTTTCACTAACACTTCCTTCTTTCCTTCTTTCAGCACTTCTTTATGTTCACCCATGGCGTGGGTCCTCTTTTATAACATCCACCGGTTCCAGGTTCCAAGTACTTACTCCATGGTTCCGGCTTTCTCCTGTGTTCTGACCATTTCTTTTCTGAGTACGGAGTACCATTGTACGCTGAAGTTGAAGACAGTCTCTTACTCTGGAACTTTGGTACCTGTATGCCAACCTACACGGCGTCACATCCCAGACGACAGTAATATTCACGCGCGTATGTGGCTCGGTAATTTTTCGCCAAACATACCGCGTCTGAAACAAGGGGCGTCCCACCGGTTTCGACTGAGAACCCGTCCACGACTTCCCAGCAAGTTTCTTAGGTAGCTACGGCAATGTTGAAATCATTACCTACGGGGCAGCAAGTTCCTGACTGAATGTGTTTTACGAATTGCGGATTAAGGATTCTGTAACGCAAACAAAGTACAATCCGGTCAGATTCTGCAACTTGTGAAATAACGCCCACAACTTGGTCTGTATTCGTCTTTATAACGTATGAACTTCTTGCAGCTGTGCAGTTCTCACCCACAGCTGCAGATAAGTTATCCTTTCTGTGAGCAAGTGTTTTGGAGTGACGAAATTGAACTCGCTTGCTCCAAACATGTCGTTCAGCTACTCGTGACCTGCCTTATACGAATTCCGAAGATTCGCAGCTGCGTTCACTAGGAGTGTGGCACTGAACTCTGTCTTAAGCCAGATAAGCCATGTCGACACTCACAATCCATTTTATCCTCCAATGTAGTATTCCGAAATCTTTTCCAATATTAAGAATTGGCGTATTTAATAAAGCATTCTCCTTATGGACATCCCTAGTTACATTGGTGCTGAATGGATTCTTGCGCCTGTGGTTTATAAAAGCGACATTTAACTTCGTGAAAAGCCAAAGCGGATGTCTGTTGATGTTCTTTTGAATACTAAAGAACTTTAGCCTACAATTTACTGTATTATAATGTATGTTTTAATCGGTACTTCTGTACCCTTGCGTTCACCAACGTGAAATCGAATATTAGAATATTAGAATTTGTTTTGTGATGAAAATGTATGCGTAATATAAACAATTATCTCCTTTCAAATAAATTTTGTCCACTTTTAATAACCGCTGTCTATATCGTTAGATAAATTCAGAACTCAAATTTTAAGACTGCTTGTGAAGAGTCCAATTGTCAATTAACTACAGAATTAATATTTACTGTTACAAAATTTTGTATGCTATGATGGCTCCAAAGGTTCAGTAACGAGCTTACGGGCTGGACGAATAGAGAATTCGGTCTGGATTACCGGCAGTTTTAGACAGTACTCTTTTCTTCACATTACCCAAATGGCCCTCGGTCCACCGAGTTTCTCGTCGTGTGGTAGAGGGGCTCATTCTTCGGTGGCAAAGCGGTCGGAACGTGAAGCTGATCACTTACCTCCATCTACAGCAGGGGTTAAAAATATGGGGAGATTACACCCACTCCCCCATTACTGTTCGAGACGTGGTAGTTAGAAGCACAAGAGCGTTTTGAGGTTGTCGTACCGTATTTCAACAAGGTGTCGTGTCCTGTCGTGTCCACAGCTGTCCTAAGAATTTCGCTTGAAATAAAAGAAGCCAGAAACAAGAACCCGTGGCTTGACATGACACTGTCTGTTGACATTTAGCGAGTTAATGGAGATTGCGCCAGATGGATTGCAACTGGCAACATAGACTGGGCGTGCAGTGGCAAGAATATCGCGCTTTCTATCTACAGCATACGAACTAAGGGCTTTGGGTTCATATCCTGTCACTGTAATTTTTAAATCATTCTCATACTTTCAGTTTAATTTTTTCATCAAGTTCAAAATATACCTTCTGTCTTTAACAGAAACAGTTTTTAATTTATGGGGTACGTAACTGTGTGAATACAATACCGTCTGAGCAACGTATCTAAATTTCCTCTACCAGAGTAAAGGAGGAGATTAAAGAAATGAGTGGAAAACAGATTTCCTCGATACGAATTGGGTGCTGATAATGAAGGAAAGCACATGCAGAGAATATAAGTGATTTATACCGTTGTAATCGCTCTGTTACGTCTGTAAGGGAGATGAAAATGGACTTGGCGTGTGTGTAGCTGGAATTAGGGGAACAGAAATACAGGATTCCTTTTTCGTACCTTCCACGCGCTAAACTCAAGGCGGTTCCCATGACTAGTCTGCCTATATCCCTCAGCTATGAAGTTACAAAACTATCTTATGGGCTACGCGAAGTGACCGGGCAAGCCATACTGAGATAAGTGGTGCTGCTTCTAACTTTGTTTCCTATCCAATCCGCTTTGAATTAGCTTCCCAGGGTCACCACTTCAACCAAGTTTAACTGATGTTTTATTCTTTGGTCTAAGATACAGCTTTAATGACTAGCATTAATTAATATTCTGAAAATAAAGATATATCTGAATCAGTAAAATTACACTAGAATAATCAACTAGACTAGCGGAAAAAAATTAACTTTTTGAAATAACGTGCATAATGCGAATCTGATGAGAAGGCGTGGAAATACAGAACAAATGCTGCTTTATCCAACCCCCTAGGCCACACTTGCTGTGAAAACCTCGAACTTGACGTAGTCAAACGCTACCATTTCATTAGGTATGTTGTAACATATTACACGGACGTACAATAAACATTCCACCGATAAACAACTCTCAGTTTTCAGAAGTCTGTTAGAGTGCATATTCAAACATAATGTTTTGACTGTTTAAACTAACTGGTTATATCTATCGACGTAAAAACAAATCAAATTTTCCAGGTGTTTCATAGCATGTAAATGTAAAATTTACGTATTTCTGCTTTAAATTAATGAAAATTAATCAATATTTGTCAGCCTTACAGATGTGGCTGCTTGCGACATTCGGTGAAATCGCGAGATACACATCAGCCTTATAATCGCAAGCCTTGATAAGTAATAAGAAATTAAGGGCATGGAATACAAGCACCGTTGTAAAAACACCGATATAAGGAACGCCACATCATAATCAGAGTCACATTACTTTCAGGAAATTGGATATATTTTGTGGTACAAAAAATATTCACCAACTAATGCGCCAAAATTCATACAATCTTTATCCGTAAAAAGCTCCTACATGTTTCGACCCTGCTGGGTCATCTTCAGGGAGAGTAGTCTGTTACACTGTTGGGTGCACTTCTACAGTTAAGTGAGAATGTGCCTTTGCTTTCATCCTCCGTTGAGACGTATTTTGTACTGCCCGCGGTCCCCGCGGACAGTATATTCTTCATACTAGACTGAGAACTGATCTGTTATTTTAAATTGTATAATATTCACATGTATGGAAGCAACTGGATGTTTGATTAATGTAAAACCTTAATAATATTCTTTGTGTAAGCTATAGTATACGTTTCCCTGATGATGACCATTTAATGGCCGGAACACTTTACAGATTAAATAAATTAAATAAATAAGGAAATAAAGAACGAACCGAGGTATAGTAACGTGAGTGTAGAATGATGGTATTTCATTGAATTCTCGTCGTATTATTTTACACGCTACAAGACCTGTAACTTTACGTGGCTCATTACACAACTAGTCACTTCTTACAGCGTGATTACGATAGTTCACTTGTTGCCTACATTAGCATCCTTCTTAACTCATCTTCATTTCGGTAGCTTATATGATTCTAGTGCATGTTATTTTGTGGCCGTTTATCCATGTGTGGGTGTATTAGCATTACTTAGCATGCATTTAGTACTCTTCTAATGTTATTGACGTTGTGTCTTGTACTGAAGCATGTACTGTTAGTCGAAAGTACGTGACGCAGTAATTTTAAATTCAAGCATAAATAAATAAATAAATAAATTGTTGCTTATGTATACTGTGTTGATGTATACAGATAGTAGAGTAAGCACACGGTTAAAAGTGAGTAATTTAAAACCCAGTTCCAGGTTTAACTGAATGAGTTCATGAATCAAAGTCCTCTTCCAGAAGCTAATATTTGACAAGGTGGTCGAGAAGTTTCCAGCATTCAGGTAGTCCAATATATTCAACAAAAACTACTCATCTCTGTCCTGCACCAGATGAATCCAGTCCACCTCCTCCCATCCTATTTCTCAAATATACATTTTAATATTATGCTCCTGTGTAGACTATGCCTTCCAGGTTATTTCTTTCAGGCTTTCTTACCAGAACGTTGTAGCATTTCTCTTGTCCCAAAACTTAGGTCTGGCTTATTCAGCTCATTCTCCTTGATTTCCAAGGTTTTACAGAAAGTAAATACTTCTCTATTCTCTATTGCAGTCTTTGTGAATTTCAGTCTTAACACTGGCCAGGGGCCCCCTGCAAGTAGTTCCACATCTATCGAATGCCCATTGGAACTGTTATGGATTCCGCGCAAATTCCGAAAAAAAAATTGAAAAAAGGCAACTTATTTCCCTGTTCTTTGGAAATATTGGCTTTTAGTTATCGATATTGAAACTGGCATTCTCCTTAAATAAAGCAAGAAAATATACAATTGTGTTGAGCTGTATCAATAACGACATCTTGTAATCGGAGCACGACGTTAAATCTAATTTATTTGTGTGACAATCCAACTGGTGGCATGCTGCGAGCACTGGCCAGATGCGCACAGTGAATTACTTAGACCCTACTGTGTTACCCAAAAGATGATTTACAAAGGTGTCAGTGTGAATTATTTGCCATTCTGTGGTGCGTTGACTTGTATGATGAAATTTCTACCTCTGCTACAGGAATGAAAGGAAAGTTTTTACTTAGCGTTGAAATGGTGACGTGGTTACGTACATAAACGCAGTCGGGAACACAGGAGCGTTAAATGGTTCACAACACACGTTCTGTTCAGTCGTTATAAAACTCACGTTCGAAACAAAACCTAACTTGATTCAACCATTATTTGACTAGTACAAAAGATTCAAGGTAGTGAATGGTATTCCAAAGGCCTACTTTGATATCCCAAAACATATATATAGCGAGAGGAAGTAACGTTTATCATGAAGATTCAGATCTTCTGGGTTATTAAAATGTTTGTCTGTTTGTAAATAGCTAAAAGATATTCTGGACGAGCTTGCTGCCTGTATCTTCGGGGTCAAAGTAATCAAAGTAATAAAAGCCTCTTGTCTACTTGGTCTAGTCTGACACGTCTGTAACTACCAAGTGACATGACGACATATTCCAGGGGACTTGAATCATCATCAGCACCGCTATGAGAACTTCAAGTCTCGCAATTATCAAGTTTGAAGAAACTTATACAGAAATTTTTCGTGATAAGATAGGTTATATTTTATGATTGATAATGTGTGTTACGCAGGAATATGGATAACTGGTAAAAGTTAGCAATAGGCTTATAAGATAGCAGAAACAGACGGAAGTGAGAGGTACCCATGGTTCAGTCGATACTGTAGCCTCTACCTTTGCAGGAGGAGTTTAGAGCGCGTGAATATTCAGTGAAATCGTAATTTCAAATTGTTCCTTAAGAGGTATAATGCATAATAGTGGATCAGTGGAAGGGTTTATCTGTCAACAACGAGCAAGCGACAGAACCTGATTTTCTCGCATCGTTAAACAAACCATAAGTAAATCTACCATACTGTACCAGTTCTACGAAGCACACGTGGAGAACTGCTGGCTTAAATTATCATTAACATGGGCGAGTACTCTTAGGATAGAGTTGTTTCTATTCTAGTTTTCCTAATTTGAGGACATACAACAGTTCGAAAGACCATTGTGACCTGTGGCAGCTGAACTGTAAAAACGTTTTAAAATCCCATTCGTTTTCTTAATGAACGGAACAAGAAATGTAGATAAAATGCCCTGAATGTTGTAAATAAGAGTCTCTTGCTTCCTTTATTCCATTTCCGTCTCTCCTTGCATATCTTGTTTGATGGACGATGGCCTTTTACTTGGATTGCGTGGACATTATCGCACTGTATTTATTCTCTGCGTGGGAACGGAGTGCTGTGCGCTCCTAGGTTCAACGTTCTGTGGATGACAGACCCTGTAAACAAGTCCGTTATCTGTCTCGACGTCGTTTTACACCCGGCAAATCTGTTTTATAGTGGAACCCGATTACAACGATATGCTACATTAAGTGAGACAAGAAATGCGAACCATTATATTGTGTGGAGCTTCCGCACTGAATTTTGTTGCCTCACGTTTACTTTGTTTTGTGGCAGATAATTTAACAAGGGAGCATCAAGAGGAGGGATAGGTGTCACTATTTGACGGTGAGGACAAGAGTTCAACATAATCACCCAGAAATACACAAAGTTGTAATAAGGGCCCTGGCTCAGTAACAGGACGTCCTGTAACTTGGTATGGAACGTCACAATTCTCGCCAAAAATCCTGCTCCCTAATTCAGAGGTTCCAGGTTCAAATCTCCTTCTGGGGACCGGCTATTCTGACAGAGATTTTGTACGATTTTTCTCATTTTATCTAGGTAGGCCTAAATGTCAGGATAGTATCCCAAATTAAGCCGCGACCACTTCCTTTCACATAGTCTAAAATCCAGTATTCATTATATTGCCCGACTCTGCACGGTATGAGGTATCGAGAACGTAGTAAAATAAACGATGACATAAAAAAAGTGTTACAGTGTGCAGGTGTGAAGCTGGGGTTACGAAAGTTCAATTGCCGTCCGCGGTTCGGCTGTGTCTGCGTTTCTGTGTGTTGAATTGCATTTTGTACGGGGAGCTTACTTCTAAAGAGTTGCCTAAAGGATTCACAGATCAGTTTATTTCTTTCTATCTGAACATGCCAGAGGAAGAATTCGTAATAATTATGTTATAATAATAATGATAATAATAATAAATACTTTGTCCCAGAGACCCGTACTCTTTTGAGAACCAGCTAAACTGCTGTGAAGTTGTGAAAATGGATGAAGGTGATGATGATGATGATAATAATAATAATAATAAAATAATAATAATAATTCAGGTCAGTTCAATTCAGTAGGTGTTCATTAACGTGCAGGCTTAACGGCAGACATGTCAATTACAAAAACATAAATACAACACAAAAACTGTACAAAAACAGACAAACGAAGCACTAAACACACAAAACAAAGACAGTATGGCAGATATAGGGAAATAGCAATATAAACCCTGAAAAACATAGGTACGTTGATTAAAAAGCCACAGAATAGCGCGTAATCTATTTTAAATATAACAATTAATAATAATATTATTGTTATTAACCCTTTAAAGACGAAGCTTATCTGTTTTATATAAGGACTCAGTGTGTACCGCGCTGTAAACACTCTCCACTTCGGTTATAAAAACCAGTCTCTTGATGTTTTATAAGGCAAAAGTTGCTGTTTGTTCTGAGATCCGTACAAAACACATAAACGCAATGTGGGCACCACGTAGAATTTTTTAATGTTAAACCTGGTCGTAGGTAAAGTTACCGCTAGGCTTTAAAAGGTTAATATAGGACTACTAATAACGCTGTACTAACACGAGTAATACGTTATCGTCCTAATCGTTCCAAAGAGAGTGGCAGAACAACCAAAATTGTTGGCGGAAACTGGTGCCACGTGACGTCGTGTCACACAGAATTCGGTTGTCCTGGAGACCTGCTGTCAGATCCGAGCACGTCTGTGTCCGACTACAGTGATACAATATTAAGTTCAATTTCCATGTACGTTTCATAACTTGTTTACACAGAACACCGCAGATGTAACATCCGATAAAAATTGAGCTCCCAACTCCGCCATAAGATATGACACGTGTAAAGAACGTCTCACTATGCTCGATGCCCGAATTTTAAGGACTGTCAATGCTCCGCCATTGTTCTAGAGTGGAGTGCTAACTTTTCACATGTTACTCGGCCCGGTAAATGTGAATGTCCTGCACCTAGCAGTGGGACACCTACAGCATTACGGTATTCTGTAGTCTTACTGTCTTGAAACTGTAATGGGCGACACAGGAACCAAACGAGTGTCTGCTTGTGTCGAAGTGATCTGAAACTGAGCGTCGCGTGCGGCGTTCGTAATTCATGGCCCTTTTGAAAATAATTCTGTTACATTATTTTGAGAGTTAAAAAGAAGGTTACGGTCGTCTTGCTATATTGCTATGATTTGGTAAAAAGAGCACAATATGTCATTTGAAGATAAATAGAAACGTGGATGGTATTAAAAAGAGTAGGCCTGTAGGATAAATAGGTTGTAATGATGTGAACTTATTCAAGATTTAGTTTAGCTGTGGATGTTGAGGAGAATTTTATTTAAAGTAACTTATGTTTAAATACACAAGTGAATTAATCCTTTAAAGCCTAAACATTTATCTAAACGTATTTAAAAGTTCAATTACTGCAGCACTGAAAACACAATTTGTCTCCATTACACTCACCAATCGGTTGATGTTGTTTGGTGGAATAACAGTTGTCGTGAGAAACATCCAGAACACGTAAATACACTCTGCTGGCAAAATGCAAATTTCTTTTTAATGTTAAAGAGGCTGATATCCTTGTGCTAACCACTGTATTGTAGTCCCCTAAAACACAGTGGTTGTTATACTAAGTTACCTCGCAGAGTGTGTTTATGTGTTTGTAGAGTGCCCGCAGTAAACGGCGAGTACTTCGCTAAAGAGCACTGACGGCCTCTTCTTTAAAATAAAAGTAAGGCGTGTTAGTGTGAAGTAGGAATTGATCTATAAGTGTAATTCAGATGAATTTCATGCTTCACGGGGTTATGGGGACAAACATTTTTCCTTTCCTGTATGTTGTTTTGCTATAAGCAGTTTCTCTGATATTTATGCGAATATTATTGAACAGAAAGATAGAACTTATGGGTAAAACTTAACGAGGCTGCTCTCTTTGATGTACCCTTAGATGACGAGAAATTTTAAATTAGCAAGCATGGAAAGTAGTGATTTTTTTCTCTGCCTGATTTCCAGTATTATAAACTCACACAGCAATATATTTGTCAGTCATACCCTTTAATTTCAAAATTTCCAACCGTCACCACATTTGTATCTTTTAAGGCATGAGAATGTCTTTTCGCAATATTTGTGGTTATGTTTTGCTCAGTTGCTGACCTTCGGACGTTCGTTTGTTTTCGGCATGAATTCGGAAGGTAATATAGATCTGATACTGGCAATCCTAAACAACAAGTTTAAACCAACTTTAGTCCAGAAATCTTTAAGAATAAAAATACATAATGGACTGGCACTCCCCATTCGTCTATATGGAAGCGAAATTTGGACCCTCAGACAAAAGGATAAAAACCGATTGACATCAGCTGAGATGAAATTTTTCAGAAGAACAGCAGGATGCACACTTTTTGATCGCAAAAGGAATGAAGAAATTTTAGAAGCGTTGAAAGAACCATTTGACGAGAAACTAAGAAGATACATATCAAACTGACTACAACATGTAACAAGAATGAACAACAACAGGATGCCCAAAATAAAGCCGAATTGTAGACGAAATGGACGAAGACGACTTGGAAGACCTTTGAAGAGATTATTAGACGGGGCAGAAAGAGGTCTATTAAGGCCCAACTCGTGACGGATAATGATGATGATGATGATGATGATGATGATGATGATATAGATCTGATTCGGGTGCCTTTGCATTCTGTTATATTTATACCTTCTATTCTATGGCCTTGAATAGCGGAATAAGACTGAAAGACGCGAAAGAAAGTGGTCATGTTTAGTTTTAAGGTACTGTTCTGCATTTTCTTCTTGGTACTAAGGAAAACTTCAGAATTTTCGAGTAGAGATTTGAAACACACCAGAGCAATAACGCGACGCTCAATTATAAAATGTGGTGGCCACTCTTTTGTTTTGAGTTAATGGTGGGAAACCCCATAAAGCTTGCTATGAGTAAGCCAATTTTCTTTATAGGCTGTGAGAAAATATAAATTGCGTAGAGGGTAGCTGTCATTGTGATGTGAATCGATAAAGAAAGGCTTCCGCAGCTTAGAAAAGGAAATAAACTTAACTGTTTAATACTACTTTGGAAGAATTTCGCTGTACCTTACTGTATGGGGAAGTTCTTCAGTAAGACAATACCAAGCCGTATCCTTCACGTTACCCACAACTTTAAGTTTAATTAATACACTGAAACAACAAGTTGTAAAGTTTGGGAGACTTCACTTACATTGTAATGCGAAGCTTGTTTGAAAATTGTCTGTCTTCTTATTTCTTTTTCCTCTCTTCCGACTTTCGCCTTCTCATTCTTCCCTTCTAGTTTAATATTTAGTGAGGAAAGTTTTGAAAGCCATATCGGAATTGCAATTGGACAGAGGAAGGGGTGGTGAATAAACTCATCCAAGTTTCTATTTACCCTTGAACTCATTAATGAAAATGAATTAAAATGGTCGGAACTAATGACCCCAAAGTCATGAATTTTATTTTACGTGATTAAATTGAGGAAGTTTAATTTTTAATATAGGTAAACCCGAATTTTTATAGAGTATGTTTACGTGTTATTTACGTTTTACGTAAACGAATACCGTGCATTTAAGTCAGTATTTTGAGGTCATATGTTTCAAGAGTTTATTAGAGTTGTTCTAGGAAGTACAATGTGGGCCACTGCGTTGGTGTTTGAGGAACTATAAATAGACACTTTGAAAAGCGGACCCAAAAGGTGCGGGAGCTTCCCATAATCTTCGAGCAGAATATGTACAGAAAATTTAAAACCAATTTTGTTACGAAATAATGCGGTTTTAACTTATTGCCCTTTACTAAACCAACCAAATGCACATACAGCATGCACAATAGTAACTCTTTTGTATATTATACGTGCATTTAGTTGGTTTAGTGAAAGAAAATAAGTTGATTAATATTCACGGGTAAGTAGTTTCAAAATAGTTGCTGCTCAACAAAGAGTGGTGATTTACAGCTATAAAAACACTAAGCATAACTTATTTAAAACTAACGCAGCTATATGGTTCAATAAGATCTGAAGGATAAACCAGCCATCTAACACCTAAATACGTATATATTAGCCTAAAGGAGTGATATAAGTCTGCACTATTATGTATGCTGTATGTACATTTATTTGGTTTAGTAAAAGAAAATAAAGCGATTAAAATGCACGGAGTAAGAGATTTCAAAGTAATACGTTTCAAATTTCTTATTTGTGACCAAACCAGTGCCAACCTAAAGACCGCGGATGTCATCGGGTGATGCACATAGACGGGCATGGAGGACTGGTCGATTGAAGAGTAGCAGGAGAAAACCGAAGAAAATTCAAACCTAACCTCACATCAAGTCGCCTGGTTTAGAACCAGACGTTTCGCGGTTGGAAGCCAATGTCTAACCGCTTAAGCTAGGGACGATATTACAATTTCTTCGAAATCTTCTCCGCTTGCTCCGTATTGTATTAGTTGTTGTTTAAGGGATGGTTTGCCTCAGTAACAAAAAAACGATCCTGTTGGCACAACCGTAAGGAGTCTGACTTCGAATTCAGCAGAAATGTCGTGCAAATTCCGTCCAGGGTTGGGCTCTCCTAGGAGGTAATTTGATTACTGTTTGTTATCATTCCAAGAAGAACATTCCAGGCTACTTAGCTCAGAGACAACGTTATCGAATCTTGCTTGCATATGCAGCACGAGTTGACTGACTCCGAGGCCGTTTAAATTACGCTATTGCTGTAGATGAGATTCGAATGGGGCCCCTCCGGAATGAAAGTCAGGAGTACTACTGCTGATGCCAGCCTACTCCGTGCTTGTTTGTTCTTCGGTATGGGAACGAACATGAATGGGCAAGTATACAACCGTGGTCGAGTCTGGGGAACCACGGAGTTTAATGTGTCATCGCTTCTAAAGATTTTAACATTATTTCTGCAAGAACAAGAGAGCATCATGGAGTCAGTGCATGTAAAGTAGGCAGGATGACTTCATCTTGTAGACTTCTTAATGCTTAATTGACCGCTGTATTTCTTCCCTGTGATCCGTCCCATAACAGAGGTTTATATGCGGAGCCACCGCAGTAACACCTCTCCCCGGAATAGAGATGGTTATATTTCATATTTGCGCAGTGCTAATTTTAAAACTTAATAGCCCCGTACAGTTGTATTTTTTGATGGGGGGTCGCTGAATTTCAGTTGCGCAATATTCGTTTCTGATGCATACCAATTTTTCGTTGTTAATGAAGTCTCTAATATTTTTGTCTTGACTCTTAATTATTCCGGTTTATTTCTGTCACTTGCACGATGAAAATAAAAACCGGCATGATTTTTCAATATACTTATGTTTCTTGTGTTACTGAAAGCTATGAAGGTGATCAAATTAATAGAATATTGTACACACTGGGGAGATGAGAAACGTATGAAAATTATAGGCAGCAAATATCAAGGAAAGGACAATCAGTCTAAGCGTAGAGTGGCACTGATCTGGTCCAGAGAAAGAAATATATGCAAATCGCATTTTATTTTTTATGAACATTTAAAATACATCGAACGCACCAACCAGGGGCAACAGCAACGGTAGACCAAATATTTCTTGCTTGTCGGAAAGTTGGCTTGACGAGATTCAGTCCGAACCACAGCAGTGTTCAAATATAACGAATATTAATGCGCTAATATTTACTTAACTCCCTGGATGGTATCTCCACCTCGATGAAGGCATAGCTGGCCGGGTGAAGGAGCCTGTCTGCAACAACGAATTCGAAACCTATGCTGGCGGCAGCCTAGCTGTTCTTACGGCCAAATAACTTTTGGGCTAGCTGCCGGACAAAGATGATGGTGGTGATATATATGCGGGGGCACGTGGTGGTGCAGTTGATTGAGGCACTGCACTACAAGCCGGAAGGTCGCGGGTTCGATTCCGGATGGTGTCATTGGCAATTTTCATTGACACAATCGTGCTGACCGCACTGTGGCCCTGGGGTCGACTCAGCCAACAACAGAAATGAGTATCAGGAATATTTCCAGGGCGTAAAGGCGGCCGGTGCGTAGGGCTGACAATCCTGCCACTTTCATTTGCCGGTTGTCTTGAACTCTGGGAGCCTCAACCTCCTCGAACCCTAAGGGCCTGTCCAGGCCTGTAATGGGATTGCTTATATTCTCATATATAAACCGAGATATTGACGGAAGTGCTGATTTTTTTATCCATGGCGTTTACATTATTGGGAATGAGAAACAATAGCCCCTAACATTCGGGTGAAGTAGAGGTAACAATTCTGAATCCCATTTTCCTCTATAAATCAGGCATGTGTCTGAATTATGACGTTTTGTCTAACGCCACTTCGAAATGGCACAACTGGGCCGCGAATAGGAACATTGCCCACTCTGCATGAGAGATTCAATAGGTCCTTCTGAGTAGTGCTTGTGGCCTACAAACAGGAGCTGGGCTTGCTGGCACTGACGGAAATAAGCATATGAATAAATGAAATGAAAATAAACTAACGTAGAGTAAGCAAGCTTACTGCATGCCTGCAGGGAGAACTGTCAGTTTTTGGGTTGAGAGGTGTTCCAAAAGGGCGTGAACGTGCACATGATATAGTTACGTACGTGCTGTACGCTGCAGCACGACCTACGTTCAACTAACAAGTAGGCTAATACTCGTATATAAAAATTCAGTTCCCACATCACAGGGAACACCGTCTATGCCCATTATAAAGACTTTTCGGTTGAGGCTGCTTAGAAAAATATCACTGTTTATTTTAAGAATCATAAGGAACAGGAATGCACGTTGTGGCAAAATACATCATTTCTTAACCTTGCACTAGATGGTGTATGCCGTTACTGCTGAGTTTTCAACAGTAAAGAAAAAAATTGCATGGACTTGGCTCTGTGGGTTGGGATAGCTCAGTCGGTACAGCGACCCGCTACGCGCTGTACGGTCCGAGGATCGACCTCTGGTGGGGGCGAGATTTTTCGCAACCAACCAGAACTGCCCTGGGGTCCACCCAGCCTCCTATACGATGGATACAGGGTCTCTTTCCCGGGAGTAAAGAGGCTGAGGCGTGGAGTTGACTAGTGCCGAAGTTAAAGAAAGAGTGGAGCTATACCTCTACTCTCCCTTTGGGCCTTCATGGCCTCTTCTAGGGTGAACTTTGCGTTTTATTGAATCGGCTCTAACGCAGCTTCAGTGGTAGGACCAAGCGGAAGCCTGGCTTCTGTCTCATAAGGTTTGTGGTACTTGCGCAGGTTTCCCTCCCCGTACTTCAAAAACCTTCTTTCGTTCTGTTACAGCAGCGAAAAAAAAAATCTACAGTGTATTTTGTTTATGTCTACTTTGTTTATTTAAAGACGTTCTCAGTAGCTCAGATTTTAACTTGTGTCTTCCCTGTCTTTCCCGCTCCCCTTATCTCGCAGTTGCTAGCGTAAAAATGCAGAATGATGCATAAATATAGGTATGCCTTTTGGCAATCATAATGGTTTAGTGAATTAGGTGTTCAGTTTGGTGTTTGAGGAAGTTGTCATGATTTGTAGCCCTGGCCACATAATGTTAGGATAATAAAACCAATGAAGTCAATTGCATGAGAGAGAACAGAGTTTGGTGGGAAAACCTGAAAGAAAAAGACCGCTTGAAGTACCCGGGCTTAGGTGGGAGGACAGTGTTAATATGGGTATTTAAAAAGTAGGATGGATTGGTATGGGATGATATGGAATGGATTCACATATCACAGGGTGGGGACCAATGCGGGCTGTCATGAACAAAATGAAACTGCAGGTTGAATAAAGAACAATGCGGGCTGTTGTGAACAGAATGAAACTTCAGGTTGAATAAAGAACAATGCGGGCTGTTGTGAACAAAATGAAAATTCAGGTTGAATAAAGAACAATGCGGGCTGTTGTGAACAAAATGAAACTTCAGGTGCAGTAAAGACAAACGCGGGCTGCTGTGAACAAAATAAATCTTCAAGGTCAGTAAAGACCAATGTGGGCTGTTGTGAATAAAACGCATCTTCAGGTTCAATGAAATGCGCGGAATTTGTTGATTAAGTGAGTAGCTATTAACTTCTCAAGAATGACTTTGCTCCATGGAGTTGCATACATAGTGTACTGTTTTATGTGAGACGTATTTACAAGCATTAAGAATTTATTGCAGATGTGTGATACAGGCATAAAGAATGAGCAATTCCATTAGACGTAATTCAGGGCGATGATTGTAAGGCAGAACCCGATGATGGACATATGCTGCAGCTAATGGAGACACTGACCAAACTGGTACATTATTTCAGAAAATCTTACAGAAACGAGAAGAGAGTTCATTTCGTCTCTTCATCGCGCAATTATTGTTACAAACAGCCGTCAAAACGGAAGAATGGCTACTGGCTTGAGAAATGATTGAACTCTGGGCTTCCGGTTACGAAGATAATAGCCTGAGTCTTTCCAACTAACTGCTTCTTCAGTTAGTGTAATTATGTGATATTCAAAAACCCGTTACAAGTTAAAAAAAATTCAGCAAACACGCATATGTTAGAACGAGGAAGTGGTCACCCCCTCTTTCCCGTCACACCGGATATAAATTAATACAGTGCTGTTGGGGTGACACATTCGTGAGTTGCACCCCATCCCTTCAGTAAAATGCACCCTTCCATCTGTTACTAATCGACATGAATTTGAAATCTATCAAAATAATAACAGGATTATACAACGGACTGCGTCAAAACGTTAGTCTTTGTAGGTTATAGTTAAATGACGAACTGCTGTATTACAGACCTGTGTCCTAATTAAAATATATAGAGACAACATTCACCGCTGTTCGCTCAAAGTGCATAAAATCATCGTTTGTTCTTTCGTCTCCGAAATTACTCTGTGAGTTTATATGAAATCTGGTACTACAACACTGAAAGCTATCAGATGTTTTATTTTTAGGTTGGCAAATCCGTGCATTTTTAGATCCGTGCATTCAGTTTGCTATGCCAACTAAATGCACATTATCAGTTACATATGACTGTTAAACACGTAGCTTCGACATGTTTGGGTAAGAGCATACCATCTCCAGGGAGCACAATATTCCAGATTTAAAACCAACTGCCAGTGATAAGCTATATTTATAAGGTTCTACAGTCTGCAGTAGGCTCCATTGTTATTATTTATGTATAAAAGATAGAGTTTGTACTGTTTTTAAAATCTTACGGTTAAAACATGATTAAAACATTTCTTGCACAGTAAGTATGATTTATACAAATTAAAATTATTGTTGCAGTTGGCAGTGGAAACGTCTAGTTTGTGGCATTATTTGTTCAGGTCTGTAGTGCGTATCTCAGTCCACTGTGGGCTGTGTCCCTATGTTATGCTGTGTCGTGTATCGCAGCTTTCATACATAAATGACATCAACAAAGGAGCCTAACTACAGGCTGTGGAACCGTGTAAATAACAGCTTATCGCCGGCACTTGGTTTAAAGCCTGGCATATTGCCCTCCCTGAAGATGATACGCTTGCACCGAAACATGTCGCAGTTACGTGTTTAACAGAAATACGCAACTAATAATGTGCATTTACGTGGTAGGCCTATAATAAATGGAACACAGTTATCAGATGGGTTTAAAAATATGAAATCTGAAACCCGACTAAATGATATTTACAAAATTAGTTTCTACCTTATGGAAAACTAGTAGTGTTTTCTTTAAAAAGGCCTATCAGCTAAATTTATTTAGGAAAATAATCGCATTGTATTTTAAGAATCGTACGAAGCCCATGAAGAAATGTGGGAAAAATTCATAGATATTGGAAGTGTAATCACTGAAGCTGCCCCTTTTCATTCAGTGATGGCATATATATGGGGAGTAGAAGTATAGCTCCGATCATTACTGATCTCGACGCCAGACGAAGTGATTTTTCAGGTTCATTCCCCGGCCGCTTTACCCCGGGAAAGAGTCTCTGGTGTTAATTGAGTAGAAGGTCGGGTAGACCCCATAGTCTTTGTAGGCGCTTAGGAAAAGGGATCGCTTACTCCTGGCAGAAACCAAACAACTATCCTGTAGCGTAGTCACAATGCTGACCGAGCTATCCTGCGTCCGTAAGATCATGAGGATCTAATGTATGACTTCTGTGCGCCTTTTCGTTGACAGTCATCCATGCAGCAGAACTAACGCCATGTTGAACAAGTAGTGAAAATGAATTCTTGAAAGAGCTTACACGTAGAGGGTCCAGTTTCGTTCAGAATCTTCCATTTTTATTTAGGACTAACGTAGATGATGAATGTGAATTTTAATGATTTATGCCTACCTAAAAGATCCACAGGTTTATTTTTCCCGTACGTGAAACTTGTCATTTGTGGCCCCATGTCCTGCCCTTCTGACGTTTATGCCGAACTCGCTGTACGACAGCCATAAGAAACTTGGATTTGTGGACTCTTACTGTGCCTAACCTTACATGGCTCTCTGACAAAGACTGATGAGCTGTCGCCACTAACTGAAAGGAAAATACTTGAACTTGGTGCGTGTTTAGGTTAGTTTTTTATACCGCATATGCAGAAAAAACGGTTTAAAGCATTTACCGTCCTCAGAGATTTGGCTGGGCATGTTTAAATTATGACAGAACATAGGATCTATTAAAATGCACATAAGCCTGAAAGCCAGAAGAAAAGCTGTAGCGAAGAATTTTTTTTATGAGGAAGAAGGTTTACATAACTAGAATTGACTGCCAACCAAACTCTGTCCCATAGCAACAGGAACGTTCGTATCTGTAAATGTTCAACCGTCCCTGTTACTGATGTACCACATTATGAAGGCATGTATGAACGAGCGGAGATATCCTGTCCGCAGTGACATAGCTAGGTTTTTTTTTACCAGCCGGGGCGAGTGATAACAATGGCCGCCGCTAACAGAAATTATGAACTTTAAAAATAATCATAATTATGCATTGAATTTTCTTGTATTTGGCGTAATAATTTAAAAGTTGTTGAGAGCACAAGATCAGATATTTTCATTTACAATATTTATTTTGCCCCCCTTTGCCACCGCTTGAACTCTTCCACCCGGGGCGGCGGCAGCCCCCCCCCCCCCCCCCCCCCCAGCTATGCCCCCGACTCTACGTATTCGTAACTTCGGCGCTAGTTTTAGCTGAGCGGTCAGTTTTGAAGAAATGGAGATCTTTTATCCTTCCCCCACGCCGAATCTAATTACAATTACTGGCTCGCCCAGCTTGTAACGTAGCAAACTGTACTGTGCTCTGCCAGTGTGTAGATTATTCACTTATAACGCTGATCAGGCCTGCGTCTTTAATAACGAATATGTTATATTATTAAAAAATCCAGTGATAAGCAGAAAATATTGCTATATTTTTGGGAAATCAAGAACTGTTGCCGCCTAAAATTATATGGTGGAAGGGGTATCTGCAGTAACTTACAGCAGTTCTGTCAACGCAACGAAATCCAAGCAGCCTTTGATATATTCAAGGCCATGAAAAATAACTTAACGTTCAAGAACCTGCTGTGAATGGCGCTGTTGTTCTCCTCACAGATGGTTGCTAGGCAGCCGTTTTGATACTGGATAAACAAGAGCTGAGTAGTATCGAAGGGACTCACGCTGTTCGTACGGACTTGCACTAAAATCTGAACAGTTAGTCTGTAGCCTAATATCTCTACCAGTGTTTCGGAGAAGGGACAGACAGACGGATAAATTCTTTCATGCAACTTTGTGTAAGGAAACGGTAAGGCTGCCAAGGAGAACCAAGGTACATAAAAACAAAGTTGGGGTGAATGGAGTAAGTCGCTGGATAGAATGTGCTACGACACGAGAGAGCTGGAGAAAGAATGGAAGCAAACTGCAGCAGGGTGGGTGCGAAATAAATAAGACCAATTGCATAAACCTATACACAATTTGGACATATAATATGGACAAAACTGGTAACTCCGGAACACATTAAAGACAAGGGTTTTCCATCAAATACGTTTCGGTGCAAGTTAACATCTTCAGGGGTAGAAGGGACAGGGGTAGTAAAATTGCCCCTGTGCACGTCATGAAGGTATGTGAGGGGAGCAGGGGCATAACGCACGCATTCTTAAAGTCCGTAGAATGTAGGATTCGCCTTTTGGATTTGACCACAGTCTGTCATCGGATTTTACTTCCGTGAAATATCCCCAAATAATTAAGACAATGGTTACCGACACTGTGCGTCGATTTGCTGTGTGGAAGTGTTTGTAGTCATTAGCATGAACAGAACGTGAAGGTGTTCCTGAACAGCGACATGAACATTCAGTTTCTCTGCGGGGGGTTGCGTACACCATTAAGGCCTCCACTTTTCGACATCTCCTGTACGAAGCGAATACAGGCTAGTGCAAAAGTTGAACTGTTACGTGTGCTTTTCTGAGTTTATGCTTGCCTGTTATTAAATGACTGTGTGTATGTGTGTGTGTGTGTGTGTGTGTGTGTGTGTATGTATGTATGTATGCATGTGTGCGTATGTATGTATGTATGTATATATGTATGTATGTATATATGTACGTATGTGTCTATGTAAGTATGTATGTACGTATGTGTTTATGTATGTATGTATGTACGTATGTGTTTATGTATGTATGTATGTATGTATGTAAGTATGTATGTACGTATGTGTTTATGTATGTATGTATGTATGTATGTATGTATGTGTGTATGTATGTATGTATATGTTTGACAACGAGCTGACCGTGAGGACTTGCAGTTACAAATGACTGCTTAGCGACGAGGCTTCTTCAATTTTAACTCCTCTTTAGTCAGTTTTTCAATGAATTTAGTCTTTATATATATATATATATAGTACTTGCTGTTAGTTTATCTTACGAATAATGCAGTGCAATAACAAGAGTTGTAAACCCTTCGCCTGAGAATGGTACTGATACTCATAGCGAGATTCAGCGCATTGTTCAACAAGGATACAGACAATAAAATAGATTTCACAGAAGATCCTCGTGTGCAGTGTTTCTAAATAAATTACTATTGCGAATAAATGCATGTCGCAAGAATATATTCCTGGTCACACTGGAAAACGCAAAAGGCTAAGCTAAGTCCGCGTTCGTTGTAACCGGCCGATAAAGCGATGTAAGGTTGAGGAAAGTTATCAGTGACATCAGTGCAAAAGGACATTACGAAAACTGAGTACTCCCAGGAATAGTGCTAACCCGGCGAAGACCGATAAGTGGATCTTGTGACCGGCTCTTATGAGTTCTTCTGTTTCGACACAGAATATACGGCAGCATTTTTCCGTCTGTAGGCTAGTGGCATATAATTTATTATCTGTCTGAGCTGTGAGCCGGCTGTGTAGCCGGAATTTCGCTCTCTGTTTATCGGGTTGGGTCACTTGTTATTGAACAACGTGGTCGTCACAAGTACTGCTATGCCGTGTGCGGGGAGGGGGGCTGCGACTGTCATGCACCGGCCCAAGGTCTTGGGTTCAAACGCCCAACACTTCCTCCGCGGGGATTCCTAGAAATACCAGGAGTTAGAAAACGTATCTGCTACTCTTTCGCTGTCGCTTCTGAAATGTCTTCTGATACCAGCTGGGTTCACTTTGATGCTTTTTCGAGAACCTTGCTTGTCTGAAACAGTTTTCATGCGTTGATTTTTTATTTTGTCTTTCGTTGATAGAACGGTAGAAGAACATAGCTGTGACTACGGTACTACAGATTCTGAACCTTGACGACAGGGTGTTCAACCGCAAAAAAGAGCATATATAGTAAAGTCGACCAGGGATCAATGGAATCCCGTAATTCCGCCTTTTTCTTAAGCTGCTTTTAGATTTTCTAATAGCTGAAACTAGACATCGACGAAACCATTACTTGCTACATAACTTTCTAATCTGTAGCTGATTTCATATGTTGGGTCTGTGAGTTTATACAGAGTCTGTCTGTTATCGCCACACCAAGTACTACAACTTTTTCGCATAGAAAGTTGGCATCCTCTGGGATTCCCTTGAGGGCTACAGTGCTCGAGACAGCGAAAAAAGAAACACACAGCAGTTAGTTATTTTCCATTAATAGGTCGGAGGGAGTATTGAATATTAATGTGGTAGTACACGATTATATTTTAGATTCTGGCATTCAATCGAACGTTTTCAAAATTAAATTACACTGCTGTAACCCCCAAATAGTTACCAATTTAAATAAAAATATACCTTCTCAGCAAATTATAATGAATATTGTAAAATACCCATTTATTAACACCATGTCGCGTTAAACACAACCAGAATCATCAGATGAAGAGACACGAGCATTTTCACCTTTCTTAACCCGGCTAAGCTCTGCAGTAATACGCCTGTCCGGCTGCTACCCGATCCGAGGACAATTCGTTTTGTAGTCCTTCCCTCTTCTACGTCCCTGTTCACAGTAGGTGCAGAGGGTTTTATTTTCGCTTGATCACACTCAAGCATACAACACAGTCGGTAGGAGTCCTCTGGACGAGGGATCGGTCCGCCGCAGAGACCTCTACTTGCCAACATAAACACTGTACAAGAAACAACATCCATGCCGCCGGTGGGATTTGAACCCACGATCCCAGCAAGCACTCGGCCGCAGACCTACGCCTTAGACGGCGCGGCCACTGGGATCGGCTTCTGACGATAATACGAAACCATACCTTTTAACAAAGTACTGAACAAATTCATTTGTCTGTTACTCTTTCTCATGACCAACGTTATGTCCCGGAAGAATTCGTCGCTGAACTCATGATACGCACAAACAATACACTACATGAGATGGGTATGAAAACCCAGGAAAAATGAGAAGATGGAGTGAGAGAAAATGCCGTCGAGTTACTCGGCATACGGGCGTGGAAAACTAAAACCAGTAGAGAGAATTCTGGAGGCAACGCATAGAGGAGGCTAAAGGCTCGATACGGGCTGTAACGCCATTGCAGCAGCAACTAATTATGGGTCCATGTTTTACAACCATAATTCCGCGGGAGCACTCTACGGCGGATGGAACTGTATTATGTCTATCGGATTTGAAGCTTTCACCGTGACGTTATGCAGTGAAGTCTTGCTGGGCGACCGGGCGTGTAAGAGTGGAGTACATATCCCAGGTTTTGGAGATGGTCTCTTTCTTCATCATGAGAATTAAAATAAGTGTTTTCACCTGATTATGGTTGTGGCAGTCTCCGCTGAAACGTTGTTACACTTCCACCGGGTTACATGACGTCACATCCCAGAATAGAATATCCCTTCGAAAAATCGGTTTATGCGTCTTCTAATATATGAGCTGCACAAATTAATACCTTTTTTTTAATTTGTGACCCAGTTTTCGCTTCTACAAGTTCCTTCCTCTCGGAAAACAACCGTTGATCCTGGAGCCTGTTCTCGGCTTTCATCGATTCCGGAGTAATCTCAAACGCGCAGAACACTGATTCTTGCGACTCACCAGCCTCAACACTGAAGAATTTACTGTTTTAATAAGTAGTGAACTCTTTTGGTACGTTCGTGGTGTAATAAAGATGTTACCTAACGTTTATGCATTTTCCGTACAATTTATTTAGGTAACTATGGTTTATGTGGCGGCTGATGGCCTAGAGTGTCATTTAAATGCAATAATTGTTCCGTTCTGTATCGTTTTGTGTTGTATTAAGGTATAATGTGTATGTCTGGGAAGAAACCTTTGATCTGTGGAACAAATTAAAATTTATAAAATGTGAGGTAATGGAAAATTAATTTTCGCTTTGTGAGTTTTCATGTCATCATAATCAGCTCTAGACCCCTTGGTGGGCTTTGGCTTCCGTATGAGTTTTCGTGTGGGCACGAAATATTATTCGGGTGATCAAACCAAGAAGAATGAGATGGGCGGGGCATGTGGCACGTATGGGTGACAAGAGAGGTGCATACACGGTTTTGATGGGGAGACCCGAGGCAAAGAGACCACTTGAAAGATCTACGGATAGATGGGAGCATAATATTGAAATGGATCTTTGAAGTGGGATGGGGAGGCATTGGCTGGATTGATCTGGCTCAGGATAGGGACGGATGGCGGACGTTTGTGCAGTAATGAACTTTCGGGTTCCATAAAATTCGTGGACTCTCTTGACTAGCTGAGGAACTACTAGCTTCTGCTCCATAGAGTTATTTAGTTAAGAGTTTTCGTGTTACGAGCAGTCTTCGAGGAGCAGTTTAATCTCGTCCTGTATTTGGTGAAGACTGAAAATTACTAACCTTCTGATTACTTAATTTTCTCCTTTATACTCTTTCCTCCTGTTACCTAGGTTCAAATATTTTAAGGCAAGAAAAATGAGCCAATTATAAACGAGTCTTATTTCCCCAGTCGGACCCGTTCTGGACCCATAACACGTGACTTTGAATCACGTGAGCAGATCTAGATACAAGATGTGACACGTGATATGACAGGCGCGTTCCGTGGCGTGAATGACGCTACCGGAACCTCTGGCCATTTGTGTCAATTTCACTTCACGGAAGAACCGTGAAGTTTCAAACTTCGAATCCTGGATGTGAAAGTGCGACTGCTCCTAGAACGATACGGAACCGAGCGGGTCTTCAGTGAGCAGTGCGTGTGCATGTATGTGCGCATGTGTGCACGTGTGTGTGTCGGGTTGGTCGTGTTGCTGTTCCGGCAATTATATAAGGGTTGTTTGATAAATAACCAGAATGTGCGCACCCGCGGTGTTTTAATAAATAAGCGGGCTGTACGCACTGCGCGGCATAGTGACCAGGTTATGTGGCATATACCGCATGGATGTTGAGACAGGCATCCCACAGTTTCACGAGTGTGTCTGCACTACATTACGCATAACCCGATAATACATGTTGTCCGCTTATTTATCAAGCTACCCTTATACATATTCTCTTTAGATTTTATTTCTCACAACAAACGGGCTATGAGACCCAGCCCCTGGGGCAAACAGGCCAGACCTTGAAACTGACCTATCATCTCCATTCTGTGTCGATGTTAAGAATGCGCGGAATGCTACATCCATGACTGCATGTTTTCACGGTGTGGTGCTTAATTAAACAGAGGGCGAACTGTGCCTCTTTTGCACGCCATTTTTAAAGTGATCCAACAAGAAGTTAATTGTTTAAGAAAACAAGACTTAAACTGTGTTAAAACCCAGTGTACAGTACTACACTACTTAAAATGCATCAACCGAACGTCACAGTGGAAGGCCCAGTTTCTCTGATTTTATGCGAGAGATGATGGGATCGATTCTCGACCCGGTGCTCAGTTATCCTGATTGAGTTGTATTGTGAGTTCCTCAGTGTTCCATTCGAATCTCTAGAAAAACGCCACTACAGCTTTATTCAAGCTTTCTAATTTACCATATTCGTATATTCTTACGCAATTTGACGACTCTAAATTTCGTGATTGATTTCTTCGTCTGTGGCACTTCGGCCCGTTTCCAGGGCATGGCCTCTCCGTTCACCTTGCTCCAACCTTCTCCCTAACTTGCTGACGCCTTCCAGTTCCGTCTCTCGAGCAAATCTACGGAATTCCACAAAACAGTACCCACCCACCTTTTTCTAGGCTTTCGCATAGGCCTTCTTCCTCCGAGACATCTTCCCATTACTTTTTTGGGGATATGAGTATTATCTATCCACGTGCTGAGCCCTCTGTAGTCTCTCTGCTTCTGATATAAAGTTTTTAAATAACCGAGGATTCATAATTAGTGAGTTCAACAAATTGCCCTTAGTCATGCGACATTTCAGTCTTCCGCCGGGGTGTAAATAATATCTTCACTGTTTTGGGATATTACGCAGCGTAGATTGGTATTTAGCTACCGACACTTCGAAACAACTTATCGGTTACATCTTCAGGGGCAAGCAGCTCAAGAAGATGGAACCGATGGGTTTTCCCCAAACCTGAGTAGTTAATTACTAATCTGCTTCTTATCCCAGAAGAGTGAAGATCCCACTTATAATCAGTGTGCATACATTACAATTACATATTGCTGCTACCTTCTAGATGTTTCGGTACTTTCTAGGCCACCATTAGGGAGGGAACCGATACAAAAGATGTGTAAAACGATTTGTGTGTGTCGTCATTAGGAAACAGACTCGTGAATAATTGTCTGATGCACGGAAAATAAAGAAAATATTAAAGCCTAGGATTCATCCGCCCTAACTTCTCTCTATGGCTTACCACTGTTACCGCTCATGGTAAATGATAATTTAATTAAATTACAAATATTGCACAGTTAAACAATGGCAGAGAGATATTATATAATAACACTTTGAAGAACAGTGTTGGTAGGTGAGATCGCCAATGTAGCCCCCGCTCACACTCAAAAACGTGTGTGACAAGCCAGTAATGATATACTGAATTTGGCCTACAACAACAAATTGTGGAAGAAATACACGAGCCGAGACTGGAATAACCACAGCATTCTCTGTTCTTGAAACACACCTTTGTTCACGGCAATATCCGTTACGTTGTGGGTTTTATCGCTTGTATATTTTATGTTCATATAATTTTGTTCCGTACTGTAAGGTCTACGTCCTGGCCTGACAAGGAACGTTATTGTCACAACTGGGAAAGAATTAAGCCCGGCCGTCGACAAAATATGTGCAGAAAACTTAACGGATTACTGAAAAGGAAGGAAGACAGAGAGGAGAGAGAAAGAAATTAGCTCCATGGAGCACAGCGTTTCTTGAGAAGAAATTCCCCGCAGTTTATGGAACCCGAAGTTTCATCACATTTCCACAATAACCCGCCACTGAGCCAGATGAATTCTACACGCTCTTATCCTTCTATTTTTTACCCAGTTGAATATCATCTAACCATCTGTGCTTGTGTCTTCCAAGCGGTGTTTTACTTTCAGGTTTTCCCACCAAAACTTACACGCATGCCTTTTATCTTCCATGCATGCCACATGATCTGCTCATCTCAGCTCTTTGAAAGAAATGAAGGAAGAAATTTGGAAATAGGGGAGAAGAAAGTAACAAACACTTAAAAAAAGTGTAAATTTCAAGTAAACTGCATAAAGGAGAGGGATGTGTGCAATGAAATCGCTTCAGTGGAAGTGAGTGACTGTGTTAACCCACCCTACCTCCCAAAAGATGCCTGAAAGGAGCAATGTTCAGGACTTTCAAGACTGCATTATGTCTTACTGTGTAAGTTAATTAAATTGTTATGTGATAAAGAAGATACTATGGGCACTGTGTGCACATTAATGAGCTAAGCAGAATATATAAATACAACATGTTAGAGAAGAGAAATGCTTGCGTCATTTCAGTTTTAGAACTTCGTTAGAAGAGGTCAGAGGGGTAACGCAGTGCGAGGGTAGTGTTAAATGGATCTAAAAGAAATGGACAATGCATTTGTGAATTTACTGTGACTCGATCAAAGTATGCCGTACTGGCAGATTTGTATGCTGACACTCTGGTGGGCCGACCTTTAGGTTCCTCGGAAATCGGGACTTCTTTTTCAACTTAATATGCCAGATCTCACAACCGAACAGTGCGGTTGAATGAACAGTCATCTCAACGGCCTCGTATTCTGAAGGATCTGTACTTCAGTCACAACGCGTTGTGCAAACTATCCTGATTGAGCCTTTGCGTCATTTTGCGGACTCCTTTACGCCAGATACCCGGACAGCTCATTACTAGGCTACAAGTCACGACCACTGCCGAACACATCTTTTCCTGTTTGTCCTTCACAGATCTTACCATTCGGCGCTACATAAAGTCAGGAATTTACACAGCGTCGTTAAATAAGCCAACAGGCAGCACTGTTATGTTACCACCACATATTCTTTTGTCTGTGATATTGTCATAGTTGGATGTTGGCATCAATGCATCTAAGTCAAAAACATTGCCTAACTTTGATGTGTGTGCAATATACAGTTGAGTGTTACTGGAGCTTGTATCATCATCGCTCATTCGTACCTGTGGGGTATGAAACTGTGTGGTGCTGGGGCCTGTCATATTAACACCATGTCATATGATGTTGCTTCAGTGGGTAACGTTGCGAGGCCGAGAAGTGTCCTCAGCTTGAATTGTTGGTAGAGAATCGGCAGGTTCTTCGACCTCTCTAATCCTTGAAAATGAGGGAAACACGTTACCTCGAAACGTCGGAATCCGATTACACTTTGATGCGGCGTCATATCCCAGAAGAAGGCACTTATCAGCTCCACTGCCACGACAACCTCAAAACTCGTACCCTGTCACGATAATTAGAGTCGAACTCGTTTATAACGTCATGAAACGGACTGACTATGTTGTGTCGTTATAAACGAGTGTCGTTATAACTGAAGAGTGTAATGTTATGGCTAACAGTGACGAATTAATTGATACCACAGAATATATGACTCTATAAGCAAGGTGTCGTATAAACCGGGTTCGACTGTACTATCCTATCAGTGAGGTATTCAGTTGAGTGTTACTGGGGCTTATCACGTTAAAATAATACATTCGTCGCTTGCTTTCCCGTCTGGGAGATACGAAGTTGAGTGTGACTAGATGTTGTCACATTAACACCGTATCATAATAACCTTCCCCCCTCACCCCCGACCCCACCAGCAAGACGTCCGCACGAATTTACCTTCCCACATCACGCAGTTACTCTGACGTGGCAACTGAAGTGTGCGTGGCGGTGTTTCTCCATCTTTTCGTAGGAACCCACATAGTGTTTTTTTACTCATCACGCTAAGAGATTCCAGATTTTATGGGAAGTGCATACTAAGTGTTTGGGCTAAAATACGAATATTTTATATTTCATATTCTCTTCTGTTTAAAGTATTTTAAGTTCGAGGTAGTGGCTATCAGGCGGGGGATTTTATGCCGGATTTTATTATATAGTACGCAATCTGAGATTCTCACTGGGTTTAGCGTTAAAATCAATTCTTGCACGGTTTCTAATGTAGACCATATCCCTTTGAAGTCGTCTTCCATAGATCGCTGTTGCGGTGCTATCCACAGTATAGAAGAAGAATAAATGTCATCATGATGAAATTGAAAGTTCACTGGAGAAATAGATGAAATATGTAGCTCTTATTGTGTGTGGCGTGACGACAATAGTTTTAATGGACAATTTAAAGATTGCGCTGTGTGTTTTTAAGTGTTTTAAGTGTGTTTTTTAATGTAGTGCCCCCTGAAGATGATGCATTAAGGCATCGAAACATGCTGGAGTTTGTATAAAAGTGTCTGAGTGTTGGATTTTATCATTTGTGTACGAATTGGTTATCAATACATTTCATCGTATGTCACTCTACTTTAGCCGACTTTTCTTATTATGGGAGTCCCCACTCGCAAGCAAGCTTGATGTCGGAAATGGATCGTGTTTCCGAAATGTTGTGTTTTGCAAAAATAAATCAAGATAGTGGATAATGTCCAAGAAATATAGAACTTGTTATAGTTAATCCACATTACGTTGTTTCGGATGTCATGCCGATGGATGCTGATGTTTCGGAGGAAGCTGGTACTTCTTCAGGTTTGTTCTGGCACTCACCGTTATTACAGCATCAACTATCACATGCGTAATCAGTTTGAATCCGCTTACTGTTAGGACATACAGTGAATGTACGAGCTACGAATACGAATTCTAATGTTTCTTCTTTGATCAGGACATGCAACTTGCTAGGCAGTTTCTCTTGGTTTATGAGGGATGGTACGTTTTATTGTGTCTTCGTATTTACTCTCCCTGATAGCTTATAAGCAAGTGAGCACATGTTCGTGAAAATTCAGACAAACACCATACCACTACACACAAGCCTATGCTTGTGGTTCTCAATTTACCACCACAAATAATATCTACATAGCGGGAGAATGCACTTGTTTGGTGCGAAAACTAATGTCACTGAGTGTATACCAGTGATTCGGAAATATTATTAGTTGTGGATGCTCCAGGATGTGCACAGAACTCTGTCACCAACTTACAGAATTATTAATTCATGACTTCAACTAATCTCACCATTTGATGCTGTACTCAAACTGTTCTGCACCTGCAGCGTTGTATTGCTCGCCCACATTCTGGTTCATTGAGTAGCGGGAGCTGTAATAAGGTAACCGGAGCGTGAGGCTAACCACTATGTTACATCTACTCAAGCCCCTATTTAGAGGCAAAAGTTACTTTACTTGTGATGAAAGAGAGTGGCCAAGGGATACGTGCTTACCTGGTTCGGTCCCTCATGCGTAATTACTGGACTTGTTAGTAGTACGTGTGCTTTTAATTATGTAAGACTGGGCTTGCAAGCATGTCGAATTCTATCCCTCGAGCCAGGAGGATCAAGCTAATGTAATCCCTGCATAGTCAGAGGTCTCACTCTAATAAAAACTTAACTTGTATTTAAGTTTCTACATGAAAGCCCCGTCTGGTGTGCCTTGATTTATGGATCTTCACATACGGAATTGATTTCTTCTTGTGTTAACATCCTGATTTCCCACCCCAAGTTAATGCGTCTTTGAATTAAAAAAGTCTATCCGTATTGGAAGCAGGCAAGGCCGAAAAATATAATAAATCTTAGGGAAAGGAGTGTTCAGGTCGTCATAGGCAAAACGTGGGAGAAATGTGTGCAGATATTGAGATGAGAGAGAGAAAAATAATTGCAGTTGGTCTGTTCAGCTGGCCAAGCACACTGTGTGTCACTGCNAAATGCCATCGAGAGAGGACAAGCCTTGATATTCGGTTCCATTTTTATCCAAAAGCTGTAATTTCCATCCCTAAAGACATTAACGCTTTTTCGTAACGCGAAGACTTGAGAACTTGACTGATATAGCGAGGTATGCCTGTATGGACTCTTATAAGGTGATCAGACCAAGAAGAATTTGTCAGGCTGATAGGAACAACGCCCTGAACTCCCGGGTCAGAGGCTGGCGTCAGGCTAGCAACTGGTTGCAGAATGCGCGTCGAAATTTAGCGTGACATTCTAATGAGGAGACATGGGTATTACGTCAGTAGTGATAAGAAATTTAGAAAATGGGCAAATCAAATGACCTCACAGAATGAACAAAGACGCAAGAAGAAGAAGAGGTGGAAGGAGAAGCGTAAGAGTGGGGAACGAAGAGAAGAAAGACACACGTGTTAATTTCCTACGTGAATATATGGAAGATGTTTACCGGGGGAGCAAATTGCTGTGGAAAGTGAAGATATGAAACGTGTGAAGGAATGAAGCACGGGTAATAATAATAATAATAATAATAATAATAATAATAATAATAATAATGAGCGGAAGGTTACTGTTTTCTCGGACGTGACACCGTGAAATCTGACATGCGCTTAACAGACGTTCGTCCAAAACATCGCTAAACTGCTGCCACGCTACAGTGCGGTGCATCCTGGAAGAGGTCATCTTCATCCTCAGCGTTGTTAGCGCATCAGATCTTCGAGATTTGAGGTTTCTGCTGCCGTGTAGATGGTGTCTTCGCGCTTCTGGAATGTTACACAGCGTAACAACCCAGAAGACCAAAACTAGATTTTTCAGATTACGAGATGCCTTCGATAGTTGACCTTGACTTTTCGATTCTCAGCAAAAGAAGTTAGAAATTCTGGTATTTTTGAAAGCACCATATAAATATATGCAACTCTGTCCTTATGACCACAAGCAATAACAAACGACAGGTTTCCATGCATGAGTCATCATTCATATTCATGGACATTGTACCGTAAGCTATATACCAGCAGAGCCAACACCCAGTGCGACCTAACTAACTAACTAACTAACTAACTAACTAACTAACTACCTAACTGACTGACTGACTGACTGACTGGCTGGCTGGCTGACTGGCCGGCTGACTGACTGACTAACTAACTAACTAACTAACTAACTAACTAACTAACTAACTAAATAACTAACTAACTAACTAAATAACTACATGGAGCAGAGGCCTTCTTGAGAAGTTAACAGGTTCTCAGCTAGTCAAGAAATTCCCCGCATTTTATGGAAGCCGGAGGTTCATTACCGCATTGACAAGAGTCCGCACCTGTCCCTATCCTAAGCCAGATCAATCCAGTCCATGCCCACATCCCACTTCTTGAAGATATATTTTAATATTATCCTCCCATCTACGCCTGGGTCTCCCAAGCGGTGGCCTTCCCTCACGTCTCCCTACCAAAGTTCTGCATGCACCTTTCTTTTCCCGCATACATGCTACATTGCCCTCCCATCTCATTCTTCTCGATTTGATCACCCGAAAAATATTTGGTGATAAGTACCGTTAAGTTCCTCGATATGTAGTCTTCTCCACTCCCCTTTCACCTCGTCCCTCTTAGGCCCAAATATCCTCCTCAGCACCCTATTCTCGAACACCCTCAGCCTTCTTTCCTTCCTCAGTGTGAGAGACAAAGTTTCACACTCATACAAAACAACAGGTAAAATTATAGTTCTCTATACCCTAATCTTTGTGTGTTTGGATAGCAACCTGGAAGACAAAATATTCTGCACCGAATGATAGCAAGCATTCCCCGACTTCAGTCTGCTCTTAATTTATTCATGAATGGAGTTCCGATTCGTTAGGGTTGTTCCCAAATATTTGAATTTCTCCACCCTTTCAAAGGGTTTATTATTTGTTTTTATGTTGTGATTTTGTCTTGCATTCTGATTTTGAGAAATTACCATGTACTTAGTTTTCTCACCTATTACGTCGAAATCCACACTGATGATCCCCAATAATTTCCCCTGCATATGGAGTTAACCTCGACACCCAGTGCGACCTGCTTGTCAAATGTACTTCTGACAGTGAAACAGTGCTCATTACAATATTGTAGTGTGACAAAAAGAAATAATTTATCAGAGCTGAGTAAAAGAAATGCTTTATATTAGGCTCGTACGTTACATGTTACTAGCGGTGGTGAATATTAGGTTTCTGCTGTTGTACAGTTGATGAGGTTTAACAACGTTTTCGACTTATAGGGTGTATTCTTTTGATATTAAGTGGGAATGTAGCATGTATAAGTTAACTGGAATCAGGCCAAGATAACCGTTAAGTTAGCCGTCCTCGAATTCCGCTAAGGGTAGCAAGTGTGACACTTCTGGATATATACTTGGGCCTGTCGATGTTTATGTCAGCAATTTCTGTATTCATTGCATTTCTTTGTGCTCAAACATGTCTTGTTCTTTGAATGTGTCCCATGTCCGTGCACTGTATTATACAAAAACACTAATAACCAACAAATGCACAAAGAGAGTTTTATCATCAATTGTAACACACTCCTACATGTTTCGACCCTGCTGGGTCATCTTCAGGGAGAACTTTTAATTATCGTTACACTAAGGTTGCACTTTATAGTTGAGTGAGAATGTGCTGTTGACTGTGTACT